>CM067897.1:1308656-1762771 GCA_034621355.1 Mycalesis mineus
TATTATTACAAGTATTATAAAAGTTTGACAAGGAAGTACTGGAGCCCAAACATAACAAAGATAAGCAATCACATACGTGTACAAAAGATATTATTTTTAATTTTCACTTTCACTCGGGTCATTTGTCGCTGCGAGTGAAGTTGACGCGGATCCATTAATCACCTCCCCCCCCCTTGGCACCCACTTCGACCCCCTGACCCCTCTCGACCTCCTATCATTGCTGTCAGTAGCGAAGTGAATATTGATAACTGGGCCTATTAAAAGTTGTCAGCAACATCTCTATATTGAAAGAGCGAGTTTGTTTACATTACGTTATTGGTCTGCTGTTGTTTAATAAACTACTAACATACTTATATTCTTAACCCTTCGTAAGCTTTGGGGTTTTAATAGACCCCCAGTGATACATAAAATCCCAGTCCCCTTTGCAAATTCGAGCGGCTTTTTCGAGGCGTCATGTAGCTAGACGTTTGACGTTGCCTAGTTATAGTAACCTAGCTAATGCAACTAACAGTTTGAGTTTAAAGTAACGACCACAACAGTGTAACTAATGGCTACTTGGCCTAATCGCAAAACTTAGGTACCTCTAACGACGCGAAGTTCCTTATAACTTCCTTCCTCACCTTCTGCACTAACACTATAGTTTAGCCATCGAAACGAAAGAAAACAAATTAATCATTCTTGATAATTTAACAACATTTTGTGCTTACGAGAGATAAGGACAGAGATAATACTCGCTTGGACATAATAATGGTCCGTTGTTTACGTTTGTACTATTTCTTGTTGTCTACTTGGATATATTCATTTTCATTATCAGCCTATTAACGGACTAGGCCTCCCTCCTAATAATAAGAAGTAAGCGACGTCTTAATGTTGAAATGCTACGTTACATGGAATGTAACTTTACGTGCCAGGTTTGAAAGGATAGAGTTTCGCCCGGAGTTCGTACAACAGATGTATAGTGTTGCCATACGCAGCATCAATATTCATGGCACGGTCTGAGCTATGAACCCTACAGCAAGACATTGGGTCATCATCACAAACTACACTTAGGATGTCTTGTTAGATAAGAAATTGTGAAGTAATATTGATTACTGGTCAAAATTTGAATTTATTTGAAAAAATTTGACTTGAATTTATTCTCATAGCTATTGACAACAATTCCTTTTTGAAAAACACATCACATCACATCACATCAGGTCAAACGGAAAATCTCCTTTTTAAATGAAACAACGGCAGGAATCTTTAATTTTATGGTTTATTTTCTATAATCAATTCTTAGTAGTATCGCTTTTTGTAAGAAAAGCTGGGGAAAAACTACCATCATACTCTGACGTTTACTACTAATTATCAAGTGGGCTGTATACTTGGTCTGTGCAAAAAAACATCGAGTTTCATTTACAAGTTATTTTGTTATTCAAGAGCTGAATTTTTTATATGAAAGATATCTTATATTATTTTCTTCTTTATATCTGTATGCTAAATTTTATGACGACAAGTAAGCCTTAGGCTTAGAGCAAACTCCTCAGAGCAAAGGCGCGCTAATGTAAAGTAACAGGCAAAGGTAACATCGCCTCGGATAGCATTGCGGTTCGAGAGGCATCAATATTCATGAGTCGAAACACGACGGACCGAGTAGCATCACTACACACGTCTGTGAGACGTAGTGTGCTCATTTCCTACCATAACAGTCCACACAATACGTACGAGTATACACGTGTTTAGTCGTGATATGATCTGTGCTGGCAGTTTCACCCGTGTATAAAAACTAACCTATTTTTGTGTGTAATCCAGCCGAATCGGGTCATTAGTAATTAGTTGCGGCGTGAAGGAATTATGTATCAACAAACACACACATTTAAACTTAAATTCGCCAGGCATCTAAATTTGAACTCAAACAGGAATTCGTTTATATCCTGTAGGCTTTTTATACAGGCAACACTTAAAAACCAAAGTACTAGCACCTTACCATCGGTTTGAAAAGTAGATAATGCCGAGAAAAGTAAGTAACTTTTTTTTTTATCGACTACAAGTTGGCCCTTGACTGCTATCACACCTGATGTTAAGGATGTGATCAAAAGGAACGGCAATGTTAAAGTGGGACTTGTGCTGCGAATCTGACAAGATTCAAAGCTACGATGCCATATGGCCAATTTCATATGCAGACAGACAGACAGACGTCACACTTGTAACACCCTCTTCTTGCGTAGGGGGTAAAAGATGGAACACGTAAATATTGCTCGGAAGCAGAAATGATTATGGCGTTAGTACTTCACAGAACAAGCTCTATCAAGAGCTGTACTGCACACACTTAACTCATATCATCCTCCTTTTGTGTAAAGATTTAAAAAAATGCACAATAACATCTGAGACAAATACTAAACAATGACAGGTAAAGTCGCTTTAATAGACTTACTATTCTTAAGTTTTGCAAACGTTTAGCAAAAATAATTGTGCACTAACAAGGGCAAGCGCCAACTACCGAAAGCTCAAGACGTTTAGTATTTATAAAGTACAGTGTGCGGCGAGCGAAGCTTGTAGACGGCACGTAGCTCTACTCAGCGAAAAATATTCCACTCCGCTAACAAGTTAACACAATTTTTGTACTCGCAAGGAAATACTGAACCTATTAAAGAGTAGACATAGTAGAGTGTATAACTTGCTAGGAAATTTAATAATTTTTATTTTTACACAGTCTTTACATTGCAGATGTTTATTACGAACAATGATGAATTGAATTATTTTGCAATTGTCCAACCAAACCCAATGGCAACGAAATCCGGATCTTTCTCACCGAAACTAGAACATTCTCTGGAGTTATTAACTCTTCATTTCTCATTCAATTCATTTCAGTTAAAGATTTATAGCAATTGAATGTAAAATATTATAGTCGAGTTCTTCTACAATTTGTACCTTACCTTACCGCTGACTACATAAATATAATACGATGTTCTCCTTGTATTTCCTGTATAAAAAAACCTTTACTCCTCGCAACCTTATAAAATCATGATTATAATTGCTATAATGCCATGGATTTTCTCATTGCCACTTGGTTCCCATGATGACTATGACATCCGCCAAGCGGAAATAATGTTGTTTGTCTATAAAAATTAATTTAGCGCCCGTATTTTCTCAGAATTTCTCAGAAAAAGCCCAAGTTTTATTATAAAAGTAACTCATTTATTAACAGACAATTCTCACTAAAGTTTATTTAGCAAGGATTTGCTGGTAAATCGCAATTCATTGCAATTCAAACTAAAATAATTTCTCAGCTGCAATTAAAACTCGGAGCGACTTTGTTTAATTCCCGAAGTTCCTTGTAAGGGCAGGAGGTAAGCGAATAATGCTGGCGCTGCGAACTTTCTACTTTATATAGTATCCATGCTTCAGTAGGATGATATCAAAATATTTTCAACTGTTTTACTATATCGTTAATACTACTTAAAAGAATTGATTTCAAGCAAATAATATTAATTCTTGATATATTTAGTTGACACCGTAAATCGCCACTAGAGAACCAAAGTTAGAAACTAGCATAAACAAATACACACATAACTCTTTGCATCGCAGTCAGGTAAAAAGACAGTAAAAGGTTCGAACCAGGGGAAACTTTCGTGGCTCGTATACCTGACCTATGTTTTATATTATAAAACATAGGTCTGTATTAACAAGGTAAAAGTAGAGACAAACATTACGACCATTATCCTGCCAAGCCCCGCCCGATCTTAGCTCCAAACCCCCTTTTTATAGGGAGCACAGGCCCAGTCCTGCCTAGTTTCTCTACCAGGCTGTACGATGTACACTGTACACTAGGTGTTACTTGCAAGTTTTCAATAGGCCCGTTATCAATTTACGCGCTGCTACTGACAGCGGGGCGGGCGCGGGGCGGAAGCGGGGTGCGGGACGCGGGGCGGGTGATTAATGGCGTCGTATCAAGTTCACTAGCTGCGACAAATGACCCGAGTGAAAGTGATTTTTTAAAAAAATCCATAATTACACACATGTCACACACGGCGTGGCACACAAAAACTAACATCCAGTAAGATCTTGTTTCATTTAAATTTTTCATAAATCATTATTACTATTAAACAGAAGAAGAAGGCTTAGAAGAAATTATTCAGAAAATAATAGCTTACAAAATAATATTGTTCAAATGGAAAAATAATTATTAACATAACATAGATAAGTCTATCAAATTATACGCATAATAATCTGCCCTAGATATAACTATAATATAATAGTTAGATCAAGGATGCGTAAAGAGTACTGGTAAAGTGGAAAAACAAGATCCTTTATTTAAATATTAGATTTCACAATTTGATTTTACGTAAAAAACCATAATCAATCTGTGAACTAGTGCAATCCATACTAGTAACAATTTTCAATATGAAATGCCTAAATATATGACCTACATAGATCGGCCGGGTGACCAACGTTCCAGTAAACCCGGGATAACTAATAATATTGACCCCATTTTATGAGAATCGAATGTGAGTGGTATTGTATTGTTATAGGACGCTTTATGTTATGCTAATATTATTATGAATATCATGTTAAATAGATCGTTTATTTCTTATAAAGAATAATGTTGGTAGAAGCGAAATCTTCGCACACTCTGTTTTCATTTACGATTTGATAAATTTTAAACATTTACCTTATCATCATAGCTATCTTATCAACCAGGTATTATGAAATGTTGTATAGATATTTTTAACATTAACCATTTTTTTAGCCATCAAAAGGTTTACACATCATGGTCGACGTCAAACCATCAAATATCGTTTTAGCCGATTGATTTGCAGCGCATAGAAGTGAAATGATGATGAGTTTAAATTAGTCATCCGTAGTGGTGAATCGATGTGGATTGACAGGATTGTGTATTGCTTTGATGGCTCAGATATACCACAGTAATTTGGTAGGCAGACTTTGGGTTAGTTTCATGGCTCAGAAAACGTCTCGCCACGAAAGTGAAAGTTGACCTGTTATGTACAAGTTACTGTGTGAAAAGCACGAATAAACAGCTATATACCTTCCTACATGTCAGCAAATGTCCCACATAGTTCTTGCCTCGGCAGCACCCTACGCATGAGGCAAGCACTCTTCAGGTGGCATAGTTTCAGTTATTAATTTCCCGCGGTGCGCTCTATCATGTAAATTGGCGGGAGGCATGCCTCTTAATTATTTAATAGTTCATCAAGCAGCAAGCGGCAAGCGGCAAGTCACGAAGGTTTTTATGGCACTTTGTTTCGATCGGGTAATTGGAGGGCGGTTTAATTGCTTTCACAATACAATATGTGCTTAAAGGTATATGCAGACATGTGTCGAGATCGAGTCGACAAACTTAATACAATAGACAATTTACTTACTCACTTAAGATAAGGAGATTGTTTGTTTGACTTTATGTATGTTGAAACTAATTTATTTTTATATTATTAAAAATATGTTATGTTTGAGAGACTCACCTGACAGTAAATGAAACAGGGGCGAAACTCGCACATATTTTGCTACACGATAGGTAAACACTTGCTGCAGACCATCGTGATGGGAAGATAGCAGGAAAAAAGGTGTAAGAAGGAGAAAAGTCTCCCGGCTACAGAAAATAATGGACTGACGAGAGACTAAATACCGGGATAGGCTAGGTAAAGTTTAAAAAACTGCTTGCAGACCTTTAGTAGTTAAGAGGCACAGGAAGAACGAGAAGAACACTTCACTGGGCATGCAAGAAAACAGTTTATTCTTAAAAGGGAAAATAATATATACTCCATTTAAAAGTATAAATAGTTTTTTTTTTATCATGATTAATATTCCCCTTTTTCCTACTAAGTGAAACGCCCATGCAAACCTTTGAAGCTCAATGTTGCCACACTTCAATTAATCATTCTAAACTAATGAATTAGTATGATAACATGTAGAGGTCAGAGTCTTAATAAAACAGATTTAAATGTCAATTTTAGATATTCGATGATGTCCGATTTGTAATAAAATTAATTTCTATTTAAAATCGATTTTCAGAAAAATGTCGTGTAGTGAAAAGATAAATTTTCGCCCACTAGCCAGTTTGGTCTTCCGTTGCAACTCAACGATAGAGTCAAAGAACTTAACGAATGTCTTTATGTTTTGTAGAGAAAAAACATAGTCCTCTTTTATCTTTATACGCATCCTAGGCCTACTGGATATCAAAATAACATTGAATTTGTTAGATATAGAGACACCCTTAACAAGAATTATTACATTTTCACGATAACATTCTTTTGAATCACAGTGACAGATCTTAAGGCAAAAATAATGTTTTAATAAATTACGCTCTAGTCAACGCAACTAGTCATGCTTTGAATTAAAATTCAGGAATATCAGAAGATTGTCTTAATATGTGGAAAAGACATTTTAGCTCGTTCGGGTACAGACACTGTTTCATTTCAATGACCATGACTAGTGCTGGTACTGATTCAGTAGGTACAATACGCTGCCTGCAAGCTATCATGCGCGTAGTATTATCGAAATTTGGAGCTGCTGTGGTCAAGGAGTTGTAATTTTCAAAAAAAACTGTAAAAGATCGTTTCATTACAATCACGTTACCACGGTTGAAAGAAGAAAGATCAAGCTATTTATCGGAATCATCATCAGAAAATCCGCGGCAAGAATCATCGAGCACAGTAGCAGACCATGGAATGTTACGTGTATTAAGTATTTTGCTATTGTCTACATCAGTACAACAACATCATCATCGTCAGATACAAAAAGTAGGGTCTAAAATCTCAGTGAAGCATAAATACTATCCGGAATTCTTTTACTTGATTTAGATTGCTCTAGACTTGGAACTCGTCAAATATACCTGGTAAGGGAAACCGCTTATCCACCACATTAAGATTTATCCGATGGAAATGAAGCGAACTTTGCACGGAAGAAAACTACTAGATGAATTTGATACCTAACGTAGCCTATTAGGTACACTTTATAATTGAAAGTATTATGTTTTCATTTCTTGCCAGGTCTTTGCACAGTATATCAAAAAACAGTAAAATATCACGGAAATAAAATTAAACTATACTTTTTTGTGATTTCAATTTGATAAAAACAATTGCAAAAGCTATAAATTAATACCCTCTCCCACAAACCATTTGCAAAATGACAACTTTGATGCTATAGTAATCTATGCTTTTGACCACAGACCTTTACCATAGATATCAATACACTACTGAATGCGTTCGTTCAAAAATTCTTGCAGTATATATGTACTATGTACCTATCAGTAATACATACATACTGCAAGAAACAGTAATTCCAGTAAATAATATTTCGTTTTATTAACGGTTTTTAATAATTAATATTTTCTAGTTTATATTAATTCTGAAATAATAAAGATGAAAAACATCGTTTTTCGGAATGCATCTTTGTCATCTAAGACCGTAAACTAAATGTCATGTATGAAGCCCGGTGTTAATGACAGTTGTCAATGTCAATGTTCCATCATAGACTACACCATTGTATTGCCTCTTAATAAATATACTCTTTATAAAAATAATTTTTACAATTAAAATAGGACTATTTCGTAAGAACTATAATTAACGTCTAGTTTATTCCTCTAAACATATTGAATTACTTTGCATTTACCTGGCCAAGGCGCCATACAAATCTAAAACAACCCTTTAAATCATTTAATAGAATCGCTATCATATTCAGTTCTAATAGTCTATTAACTCTCATCGTTATCTCTTTAGCTCAATGGAAACTTTATGAAGTCACCTTAACAGTAATTGGCGTACCTTTATTGTAATGATAACATTGTCTTCTAAACGTCGCCAATAAACAAATCCCTCATACCGCCCTCTTTATAGTTCACCGCCGTGTGGCGTAATTACGGCCGCCGTTACCTCGCCGTTACCGCGCAGCCTTCGCGGGGTAATGAACTCCGGCCCAGCCTACCGCGACCCTTACTCCTCATAAAAACCCTTCGTTATAACGACAATGTTCTTGATGGAGGCGACGAATCGAGGCCAGGATATGGTGGTTAGGTTGGTTGGGTCAGTGGTTCACAAACTTTTGAAGTACAACATTAATACAGTAACAGCTGGCTCTAGCGGATTTATTCATAGATCCCGTTCAACTAGAAGTATTGTGTAATCCGTTCTTAATGACTGTCTAAATCGCGAAGTAACTATGCAAAATTTCAAGTCAGTCAAGTATTTAGTTTTTGAAATCGTGATGAGGCAGTCTGTAGTATAACGCTTTAAATTATTAACATTAACGTTACTTATTTATGAAAACATGATAATATATTTAATAATCTACAGAATCAAAAGTTGATAAAATATGTATAAAACGTGGTGGAGAGATTTATGAGGCACTAAATTAACGGAATACCAATGGCCTGTTCACTATAAATATGACACTGCGCTGTAATTTATGCGCAATTAAGTATTATTTTCTAATTCAATGCTATGCTGTATAGCGTGATTTTGTGCCAAAGGATCCAATTAGGACTATTTCTAGATTCGAGTAGATTGTTAATTTTTTTTCACACAGCGCATTTTTTTTCTTTATTTAATTATACTTCTAGTAAGTGTAACCAACCTTAAACATACAACCAAAGATCAGATATTTAACGTGGGATTGGACTAAACTTTGACAACCGCTGACCTGTAAACAGACCCCGTGGCTCATTTAGTCCTAATATCCCCCCATCATGGCTTTTTATGCGCTAAAGAGGTAAATCAGGTGCCTTTGATCCGAAATTGCGACTTAACGATGGCCGCCCGACTTTGAGTCGAGATTTTTGCGTTGATATTTTAATTTAACCCAAAGCCAAGTGTTCGAGCTTCTTGTAGTGCTAAATTATTTTGTAATTTAATAAAAAGCTATCCAGAAAAGTAATTACTTTACCTCACAGATTCATCGGTGGAAAAGATTCGTACATTGAACTTACTGTCACTACGCAGATTCTAAACGAATGTGCCAATATCGATGTAGATTATTATAATTTAAGCCACGCATGATCGTGATGTCAGTCCGTATACAGGATGAGACTACGAGAAGAATCCAATTGCAGCGAGGAGTGACAGAAGACATCAGCTATTTACCGCCGCATTGAAGACCTAAGCTCTTGGACTGGAACGGACTTGGCATCAACATCAATGGCGAGTACCTCACTCAACTGCGGTTTGCCGACGATGTAATGATAATGGCAGAATCTCTAGATGACCTTAACATTATGCTCAATGACCTCAGCAGAGTTTCTCAACAGGTGGGCCTTGATGAACATGAGCAAGACAAAGATCATGTGTAATGCCCAGTTTGCTCACCCAGTTATTGTTGAAAATCTGATGAGTATATATACCTAGGGCATATGGTCCAGTTAGGTACTTCGAATTTAGAAAGAGGTGAACCGCCCAATCGAACTCGGTTTGGCATCTTCGAAACTGCGTGACATCTTTTTGTCCAAAATCCTAGTGCCTGAAGACGAAGGTCTTCAAACAGTGCGTGTTGCCAGTGATGACATACGGATCCGAGACTTGGTCGCTAACTGCGGGCTTAAAAAGAGTCACTAATGGAAAGAGCAAAGTATCTCTTGATCGAATCAGAAATGAGGAGATCCGCAGAAAACCAAAATAACCGACAAAGCTCAGCGAGTCGCAGAATTGAAGTGGCAATGGGCGTGGCGCGTGGTTCCAAGAGGTGGTGGACGTTGGGGGCCAAGGTTCTACATTAACGACCCCGCACCGGAAAGCACATATTGTCGACCCCCCACTAGGTGGACTGATGACATCAAACGGGTCGCAGGGAGCCGCTGGGCTCATGCGGCTCAGGATCGTTGTGTTTGGAAGTCCCTAAAAAAGGCCTATGTCCAGCAGTGGACGGCTATTGGCTGATAATGATGATGATGATGATGATGATCGTGATTATTCTTAACTAAATATGATCGTAATTCGATATGGCAATACAAAGACATCAGTGTTTTTTGAATAATTAGAGCGATGTTCTGATATACCTAAGTTATTCAATCTACAAATAAATTCAGGAGTAACGGAGGATTTTCAAATTTTACATTTTAACCGTTGCAAACTATAGTAAGTGCTGGAGCTAATATAAAGCTTTAAATCTCCTTAATCTGGAAATGTCCGTGTATTTGTATCGCAGTATATCGAGGCAGTATATCGGGGCAGGGTGAGCGTGTACTCTGCAGTTGGACCGGAGTTGGCTCAAACTTCGTTCACACGTTACATACGTTGTGTCGGAATCGGAACTAACTTGAAAATATATTATTGTGAAAGTTCGTCGGAGGGACGCGGGGTGTGAGCGCGGGGCGAGGCATGTTGCTGGTTGGGAAATAAGTTTGAAATGTTATAAATTCGCTGTCTACTTCCGTAGTTTGACTCCTTTGTTTGGTGACGACGACCTCTCTGGCTCAGAGGTTCACTGTTTATTACCTAACATCCGTTAGTTCAACGCGGGAAACCATAGTCCATTCAAAGAACGGACTTACATACAAATTTCCTCTTTTATGTTATGAAATTTTGATATAATTTTATTGACTAGACATTGATATACCAGTCAATCAATTTTGTATTTAAAACTTCAACGCCATAAAGATCTGTGTATAATTTCATTGTGGACAGTTTGTTAGTATTTCCTTTTAGGTCTATGCTTATAATAGCATTAATACAAAATTATTTTACATTGTTACTGTAGTGTTAGTATCCATTGCCTTAAAAGTCATCAAAATGTAGTAGAATGCTTTTCAGCACAAATACAGGTAGTATAACGCCCAAAGCGCTATCACAATTAGCCCCACTCTTTTTATAAATCCTACATAAAATCCTTTTTATCGTGATATCTCCAAGTTACTTACAGTATTAATTAGTCCAAAGAACATAATAACTCCCGAAGAGTTTTCTTATAAAATATTTATTCTCGCTCGCAGCCCTAGACGCTCAAAGTTGGAGAACTCCTCGTAAGTTGTTTACTGAACGTCAATAGAATACGCGGCGCACTTTATTTATTATCCCGCAAAGCCTTTAACCTTTGCTTCTTTGGTGGCTTGAGTGACAGACAAACTTTCTTGTTTTAATATTAACTTTCGTGTCGTATCACACGTTCTATCTGTCACTGTCACTTTGTATGACGTACGCGCGGAATGTAGCGCATTTATATGGATGGGAACAGAGTTCAACGACCCTGTTACTATATACTACCCTCAGTACCTGCCTCGGGTGCTGTGTCTCAGCCTGTCAGTAATCCAATTTCCAATTCCTTAGAATTCCAAATAAAAATAATATAAAAACATTCTTATTTCTACCGACTGGTTGTTGAGGAGACGACCATTATGTAAAAGCTTTTTTTGTATTCTTTATTATATTTTGGGTGTAGTTTCCTTATTGCACTTTTAAAAAATTAATATTTTTATAACGCTGAGTTACACCATAATACAACATAGGTAACCTTACCGAACTTTATTGACACCTATTGTCAAAATTTTTGAAATAAAGAACATTATAGAACTAGCTGGCCCTACCTCTATATTTTGCAAAGTATTTTTCTTAGTTTGTATAATATCTCTTGATCTAAGATCTAAACCCACAGAAAAAAGCGTTACCTTCATTGTTCCGTGTCTAAGTCTATATGCATAAGTATCATTGACAGTATATTTTCATTTGTCAAACACAACATTGTTTACGGAAAGCGTTGTCAAAAGTCGTGCGCCGTTGATCACAGATTATACGTCACACGAGTAAAAAGCCCAA
Organism: Mycalesis mineus; assembly: GCA_034621355.1. Taxonomy (NCBI): domain Eukaryota; kingdom Metazoa; phylum Arthropoda; class Insecta; order Lepidoptera; family Nymphalidae; genus Mycalesis; species Mycalesis mineus. Next base: position 1,320,392 of record CM067897.1, read on the forward strand.
ATATTACAAAATAAACAACAAAAATGTAATTTTATACAAAACGTGTGTAAATATCCCCTCGCAAGCGCAACGCACACAAATCCAGTCCGTCTATAACATTTTCATATCGTTTACTTAGGACGGCGCTCTGTAATCACCGGGTGATTTATTGCGGAAAATTGTAGACTACCCCCTGAAAACACTTGCCTCTAATTTTTTAACAAGTTCGCAAATTATTTCTGTTGGTTTTTGTTTACCTACTTACATAAAAATACTGGAATATTCCGTTATGAAAATTTTAACGTTGAAGCGATTTTATCTTGATTAAACAGGTACTTTTCAAATATGGTTTCGTACTTATGGAATGACAGATTGTTATTTATATATGCCATAATGCTTATTTATAGTATAATGTTGACAGATTTAGTATTGAACGCCTCAATTTGGAAAAAAGAACTGCAGTTATTGTGACTATCAACCAAGATCTATTAAGTTTACTACACTTAAAATTATGTTAATATAGAGGTTTCGTGAAAAACATTTGACCTCTACACCATTATTTTTGAATTTATTTTTCGTATTTTATTAATATAAATGTCTGCATATTTGTGAATAATAAGATATGTATTTCAAGTATTCGTTAATTCATTATATTATAGAGCAGTAGGAGCAAGTATGTAAACCAACGCTTTATCTAACCGTAGTGCCAAATTTGGACCGATGTTTATGTTGGCCGGCCGTGGTGTACCCCCGCGGTAACAAAGTTGCTACCAGGGGGGAGGAGGGAGACGGGGTTGTAAGACAAAGTGTCTGCGCGCCGAGATATGTCCCACTAATGTGTGTTTGTCTGTTCTCAACAACTTCATCCGGGGAAGGTTTTAGGGACACAATTACTACAAAATATTTTCTGAATTAAGATGACAATTAGTTGTAAGTAAGTGAGGATGAGTGTAATAATTACATACCTTGAAAATAAAAAAAAAATCAGTCATTTTTTAATTTACTTGAGTACCTAAGGACCTATACAAGTGTCCAACTAGAGAATCTCAGATGCATTCGGTAATGATTTGGATCTTAATAGTGGTCACGGTTACAGCGCGAATTAATAAAGGTTTTTATAATATTTTGGACTATGTGTCGCAGCGACACTTCCATACCTATGTGTCTATATGGAAATGATATGATAGAGAGATACAGAGACGAAGTCGAGACTTGCACTGCCGAAATTCGTTACAGAATTGACATTTGGCTGAACTGTAAGAATCACTCAATCGTCGAGGGTAGTTACAAAATAAAACATCAGCACTCAACACGTTAGCACAGCGACGTGCGGTTAAAGCGTCTTCACACGGCATGTGGAAGGAGATCATGATTTGAATAATCGCCGCACTGCTAACAGCATCGTCCGAGCTGTCTTCACAGCATTACTGGCCGCGAGTGGGCTCTGGGAATGAACTTTGAGCGTATCTCGATGAGTTTTACTTATATTATGGTCTTTTATCAAAGATTTCTGTAATTACAATTATATTAGGATATTTATAATCCTTTCTTAATACTGATATTTTCTTTCTTTAAAATATTTTCAGTAAGTCTTAATACCATAATAATTAACGTCTAATAGTAATCGTTAGGGTGCAAGATAATAGCCGACAGCAGCAGCAGGCGACATGTCGTTGCGACACTACATGTTTCTACGAGTATGGATGAATAAAGCTACTGCAACCCTTCTTGGCTTGGGTATTTTTATAAAAATATTGTAGCTGCGTCGCCGCTGCTGTCTGTAGTCGGCACCCTTACAAAGAAATATTTTTACCCGAAGCCAATGAAATAGTCTAAGCTCTAAATCCTTTCTCCTATAAAGAAAAAAAATTTCACTCTGTAGTGGCTAACGAAATAGTCTGACACTGGAGATGTAATATTATGTCCTATATAGTATAATTGGATTTATAAGACGGAGGTCTTTGGTTCGAATCCCGACTGGGCTGATTAAGATTTTATTAATTGGTCAATGTCTCGGTGGTACTTAATACCTATGCTTTGGCGATAGTTTTATACAAATACTGTAGCTGCGTCGCCGCTGCTGTCTGTAGTCGGCACTCTTACAAAGAAATATTTTTAACCGAAGTTAATGAAATAGTCTAAGCTCTAAATCCTTTCTACTACAAAGAAAAAAATTTTCACTCTTTAGTGGCTACCGAAATAGACTGACACTGGTGATGTAATATTATGTCCTATATAGTATAATTGGATTTATGAGACGGAGGTTTTTGGTTCAAATCCCGACGGGGCTGATTGAGATTTTATTAATTGGTCAATGTCTGGGTGGTAGCTAGTACCTACGCTTTGGCGATAGTTGCGTGTCGTGCCGTCAAAGACGTACCGCCAAGTGTTTTTGCATTCCTGTATGATATCATATAGAAACCGAAAGGAAAGTGTATTTCATCCCACTCCTAAGAAATTAGCCCGTATTCATCTTAATCTACATTATTATTTACCGTCATGTGTGAAAGCAAACTAGAGCCAACTCGTAGTGAATAAAAAAAGACGTGTGGCACTCGGAGACTGCCGCGGTAAAGCTATTGCATAGCATTTTTTATCAACTTATGTTTACTTACCGACGTCATCGGGACCGTGGCCGAGCGGTAAGGCGCTCTAAGTGCCCGGATTGCCAGAGAGACGCGGGTTCGTTTATTATTAAATTATTTTTTTTCAAGCGTGATATTTCAAAAAGCGTGATATTGAAATATCACGTTTGAAAAAAAAAAAGTTGCGGAGCCGACGGGATTCGAACTCGTGTCTCTCAGGCAATCCGGGCACTTAGAGCGCCTTACCGCTAAGCCATGTTCCCCGATGACGTCGTTGCCGAAATTGTGCTTTTGATACTCAGGGGGTGTTGGGTTTTTTCGTTACGGAATTTCTGTATTCGGTCTCCACGCTCAAGGCCCGCGATAAAAGCTATACAATAGCTTAAAACCGCATGAAATAGTTACGCGGGAACTCGCTAGCGCACAACAGCAAGGTCGCATCACTAGCTCGCGAGATTTTAATTAAAAACCAATAATTTTTCATTTGGTTGTTCGATGATTAACGAGTATGCGATGGGAATAGGCACGTACATACTGTGTACTAATTGACTGTATCGCCGATATACGTGCTCGATTATTAATTACTCATGCTATGCCACGGGGATCTCAACTCTATTTTGATGGTAGAATAAAGTTTATATTGGATTGGCTAATTATTTTTTTAGTTTCTTAAGTGGCGCACGAAAAAATAATGAACCGATGGTACAACAGGGAAATACAAGTTATTATACAATGGATTAGGTTTGTGTTGTAGTTAGAATTTTTATTTATAAGTTTGTTTTAGTCATTTACGTGTTTAGTCTTTGTATAATATCGGCGTCGATGGTTTAGTTAATTTTGGATCATAGGGTTTCGGTTCAAGGTCTAGTTGAGGCAAATAAAAAAAATTATAGATTTTCTTTGTTGATTTTCAGTAAATGTTTATTCTCATCACATGGTACGGAGGCATGGTTGGTATTTACATCCTGTGCCTCGGTGACTAGGCTACTGTCTTTCCTAGTCAGGTGATTTTAGCATAGTTACCACTAAGATATTAATTATAAAACTGAAAAAAGGCTGAGAATAATTAATACTGAAATTCCCTGCTTAATTTTGTTTTTTTTTTCAATAAGTTCCTAGTTACAATTTTCAACTGAACATCACGTGCTCTCCCTTCTGAATCCGTCAACAAAACGTAAAGAGAAAGTAAGTCACGAAATCATTTTAAAGTTCACACAGAGTAGGTACGTATGTTATCCACGTAGGTACTTGCGAAGGCAAATAACCAAAAAAAGGTTACAGTTATACAATATTTTTTTTATTCAGCGAGCCCCGTAATAAAGTATGTTTACTTACTTCCAAAATCCCCGGCCATGTAGCGGTCATATAGTGAAAAACAACAAATAATGTACAAAGTTACATTCCCCCCCGGAGACTGGGGGAGGCTCTCTCGAATAGGAATGACCATATTACGACACCGTGCGGTCCCGGCAACAATTATGGTCTAAACGCCCAAGCAATTATAGCCCTTAGCATCTTATAAGTAGGGGGCAAAGTCGCTCGAACGATTGTGATAAGATTTGTAAGCAGCGTTAATAAAGGTATACCGCCGTATGGTCGTATTGTTCACAACGAAGCGTTCAAAGAATTCGGTTGACTCGCCGCTTACGTCGGAGGGAAATCCCCGAATACATGAATGTCTAAAAATGGTTATAAAAACTGCGCATGTAAAGGAAATCGGAGCATGTTCTACTTAATGTCTTCATTTTATGACATGTGCCCACAGGCTGCGACGTACCGCTGTGTAGCGCCAAACCTAAATACATTTATCTTTTTATTTTATTTTTGTTTCTACCTTTCAAATGTTTGCACAAGTCGAAAAGTGAACCAGCCGCAGCAATGTCAGGCAGGGCGTTATCAGTTTTGTATCCTAGGGAATTTTAGAAACAACCAACTCTAGTGTCGTAGACGGATATAAATCAATGGCACTCAATTGTTCCGCAGCAGTCACTTGCAATCAAGGAAGTCCATTCAATATACTATGTAATAGTAATTATCACCTTGTTTCATGCTTACCGTGGCGAATAATATGTGCACGCCATCGCAAAATACACGGAACAAAATGTACACCATAATATCTGTGCAATTATCCGAGCACTCATATTTCTCGTGTTAAGAATTTAATTTAAAGTAGCAAAAGGCCGCTCTTAATAAGAATAAGACGCCGTGAGCGCGCCCGCTATGATGTAGGTGCAAAAAAATGAGTAAGCGTTTAATCTGCCCGCGCCCCATTAATCTCACACGCTCCGCTGCCCGCGCCCGCTTCCGTCCCCGCCTTTTCTCGCGCCCTGCACTTTTTACATTTTTTGAGCGTAGTTAATGTATCATGTTCATTGTTCCCTGGACATAAGCCTTCTCTAAAGAATTTTGAGAACCAGCTACCTGTATCCAGCGGTTCCCTGTAATCAGTTTGATGAGGTTTGCGCCACACAGGCCATCGTCATCATCATGATCATCATCATTATCAACATATGTTTACGGCCTACTAAGTAAGGCCAGGATTTACTTCTTATATGAGAGATTATATGGATCTACTGTGATACTAATAATAATGTTTGCTTTTGAATTTTTTTATCACTTTTAGATGTAAATTATAATAACTGGAATTGACGACTTAGTGGGTTCTCTGAAGTGCGGGGGTGTAATACCACTAGCCTGCAAAATCCAGACCGATTATTTCTACTGAGAGTTTTTTAAACCATTGGTATTTTATAGTCCGATATTCAATTCGAAGCCAAAGTTTTCGTGAAGCCAAACAGACTAAGCACGGTACATCAACGAGGCAGAGTGACATTATACACCTCATTAGACTGATGGTTACGTTCTGTAACATTCAGAGTGCAGATGTGTAAAAATAAATATATTATGTTTACAATGCATAATGATTCCGCACTCGACACTTTATGTACAAGAAGGTATCTCTCAGTTACTTTGGTTTCAAAGTTTGGAGAAGTAACAAGTCGTTCCAATTGCAATGTAGTTCAGATTTCTAAACTTAAATGTTCAATCACATACAGGTACAATTGAACTGAAAACTTTCTTATATTCGGTACTTAAGTGGGCACGATACGAATGACACAAAAATTGTAACGCGGGGCGACGGGGCGGCGGCGGGGCGGCAGCGGGGCGACGGGGCTGCGGCGGGGCGGCGAGGAGGGAGCGCGATTATTCAAATCACGAGCGCCTTTCATATTGCGTTATGTGAAATCACTTAGCTCGTCCATATGGTAATGCTTTCAGCCAATGTTTTATTCCGTCGATAATGCGCGATTGACTTTCATGCTTGTTTTCGGAGCTTAAGTTTGCCGCAACGTTGTTTGAGCCTCAGCAGCTGTAGCCTCGTGTTGAGGCGCAAGTGGCTAGCTTGTGAAGAACATAAGCAGCCTACAAAGCTAATATATTTTTATTTCTTCTAACAGCTGGTTAATTTATTCGGCTTTGAATTTTGATGTTTAGGGTTGGGGTCCTAGGTCCTACTAAGAGATATTGATCTTTTTATTATTCTAAGAAATTCAAAGTAGCAGTCCATTGCAAGGAAATTATTACACCACAATAGAGCATCGGGCTGGGCTTAAGCTTGTAATAGGAACGAGCTGGCCTGAGGAGGCCATTATTTTTCAGCTTCTTTTATATCAAGTGCCAATGAACAATGTAGACTGTAGAGTCAACATGTTCTGAATATGCTTCCGTCTCTGAGTGAAACATACGTAGAGGAAGCTTTTCCGAAGCTTTAGAATAATAATCAACTAAAAATATCGCTCGAGCAGTGCAACACTTTTACACAGAGTCACTAAGCGATTGACTCAACGATTATTCAAATCACGCTCGCCGGTGAAGTCGCACGGGATGAAGTCGCTCGCGCGACTCTCACCTAATAAATTTCACCAATTATTAAAATTATAAATTCAATTTAAAAAAAATAGTTTAATATTACTTCAAAATCATTATATCATAATCACAGATTACATTTTCGCTAATTTGTTTTGCTCCACTCAGCGAGACTTATCATCAATCTGTGATTATAATTATTTTTAGTTTATAAAGGGAGAGCGACAAATCAGTGACTGCACAATTCCGCGATTATTCAAATCACGGTCGCTTGCGTCATCACGTCGTTCGAAAACACTCGCCCACGCGACAACGCGCTTACTAAATACACATTGTAGCACAAAGCAAACATCAGTATACAGCAGGCGGAGAGAGTCAATAATACGTGTGTTATAGCATTAAAGTTCCAAAGTTTAATTTTAAAGCTTTATTTCATAAAAATTAAAGAAATTTAGTTTAACTCGTTGATCTAGCAGTGAGTCGATGTCGCTTTAGAACACGAGGTATTCAGTTCGAATCCTACGTCGAGCTGTATTTATCATTCTTCTCAGAATTTTTCAGTAATTTATACACCCGGAGTTGGTGGTGTTACACGTCGTGCCGTTGTGCAAGATAAGCTCTTGGTCCCGTACCTACAATATCATCAACTGATAATGATGGTCAAAATCAAATAATTCAACATTATCACTCTAATCCCACCAACCCGCAGTGGAGCAGCTTAATGTATCTCAGCTCCATATCCCCTCTACTGAAAAGCCTGCTGAGTAAGTCGTTAATAGGTTTCAATTCAAACTTATTTATCTCATTTAAACAAAATATTACCAATTTTATTTGTATCATATTTTTATGACAAACAAAAATAGAATATTAAAATTAATAACATTATAAGCTGCGCTGAAAGTGTAAAACAAGGTGTGAAGGTGCTACTAAACTGTGCACTTCGATTATTCAAATCACAATAGCGTGTGCGACCAACGTGTGTGAAGTCGCTCGCGCGTCGCCCGCGCGCGTCATGCGCCGCAGCACATGTCGCGACGCTTCTGAGGCCACGTGTTTGCACAGTCGAATGAATGATTAATTTAATTGATAGTTAATGACAATAATGTTCGTCGTTGACGTAGACGACGTAGGTTGCACATTTTGTTGCTATTCTCAAGCTCGAAACAATTTGCTTTTTCCGTTTTCAGTTTCATTATGTAAGTCTAATAGTTTGTTTATGTGGAATCGGATGATGTCCTGGGATCAACAAAACCTGGATAGAGGATTAGAGACTCTTATTCTTCTTCGTTTTTAGGGTTGCGTACCTTAAAAGGTAAACATGGAACCCTTACAGGATCACTTTGTTATGGCTTTTTCTCAGAAACGCTTGGAGGTATCAAACTAAAATTTATATTAAATATTTAAGTCTCCTGTCCTTTGGAGTTATGAAAAAATTAAACTTCTAAGCCAACGCAATCAAAGGATACTGCCCTTTATGCCGCAAATTTTCGACACTTGCAATGTAATTACAGGGTACTTCTAGCCGATCTAGAACCTAGAAATTCAGCATGAAGCATCTTCGTACACACATACATGCAGACGCACACACGCACATCATAGTCATACTTATCTACCCGTGCGCATCGTAGCTCTATGATGTAGGTATTGGCAAATGGGTAGTGTTACACCATGCATCGTTGTTTATAATAACCTCTGTGTTCACGTGTGTGCACAATAACCTCTCACACTCACAAACTCACAATAGCTCAATATTTCTACGTGGGCTGTACGTAGACCCTGTCAAAATATGTGCTCATACTTCGCTCAAAAATGTAATACCAAAGAATATTCAAAGCCCCGTTACGTAATAAAGTACCGCGAATCTACTAATTACACTCCATCGTAACCCACGCGGATAACTCGACGTTGCTGGGAGCTATCACGTGGAGTCATCTTCATCCACGAATCACTAATTTGTTTGGAGGGCGTCGAGTTTACAATCTACGCGTTATGAAATTCATGAAATTCAAATTATGATAACGTTTTATTACATTTTAACATCTAAAATTAAACCAAACTGATTTTAATACGACTCGTGAGTGTTTATTCTCGATCAAGCGATTTCAATTAAAATTTACACGAGTAATTACACTTACTAATTATATTCAATTTAATATGTAAAATTATTTGATATTTGTATGTTATGGTATTAGGTATGTTATTTCAGCCAGGACAATGCTGATGTGGCTTACATCTTTAAAGAGGTGTAGGTTAGATAAGATTTGTCCTACCGGAAGTAACCACTGTCGTACAAACCTCGCGAACAGTACAGTAAAATTATGAATTTTTGGACTTAAAATACCGCGGCGGTTTTATCTACCATATAATGGGATATATATCGTTCGACCAAAGTCAATACCTTTATCATAGTAGCACGAAACGTATCATTTTAAATTAAATGTGTTGGAGGAAGCAGAATGTAAAAGGAAAATGAAACGTTACCAAAACAAACTTATTTTAGAATCTAAATGAGATAGGAGACGTCATTGTCAACCCTTTCACTTTGAGACCCATTGACATATTAATACTATGGACTTCGGGTCAGCGATAAAAAGTGTCCGAACCAAAAGTAAGCCAAAACGCGAAATGACTTCCAATCGCAATTCAGTCTCATATTAGCTGACTGACAGAATACACGTCAATAATGCCGTAATGTGTTATGAAAAACTTGTAGGAACTACCCGAGTAAGGTGAGAAAAGAAGACGGTGTACCATATTTTCAGTAAGTAAATATTTACTGATGATTTTAAAGTATTATTTTGCTTTGAAACAGGCTATTTTATTAAAATTTTAATAAACTATAGAAACGAATTGCATAACCAACCAAAATGAACACAAGTATCTATCTGTCCTTTTCCCATACGCTACCCGCGTATAGGATAGAAGGAGTGCAATATATTTATCTAATTAACCACATTTAGTTCGGATCTGCCGTGAGCAATAGAATGTTTTAGAACAACGACTGCATAGAGTTATTTTGTTGTTTAACATTTGAATTATTTACTTACTTAATTTTTGAATTAAAATAATTAGATTATTTTCAATTCAAAAATTTTTATTTATTATGTCAACTTTTATTTTTTATGTCATGAATATTAATCAAATATCTTTGACCATAATGGTATATTAATTTGATAACTATAAGAATTATCTACATGAAATTAGGAACAGTTATTTAAAAAAGTGATCTAACGTCATTGAAGTAAAAAAATATATTTTCAGTTTAAATAAAAAGAGGAAAATATCGAGAACTTGAAATTTCAAAGTAAAGAACTATATCGAGTGGCATATCATTTTGTACATTTGTGGATTTGATTTGTAATTAAATATTATTATAACTAATTATTATTTTATACAAGATAATTACAACAATTATTATTTGGTACAAGATTTATCCCAGCATATAGAGGTCAGGGATATGTAAATATAAATTAAAATTTGTTGTAAATATAATATTTAAATATAAGATGCCAAAAAAATTTGAAAGCTACCGACTCCACACCATTTATGTTGTCCTATTTTCACGAGAAGCTGTCATGTCAAAAAAAGGCTGCCATGGTAACCGTCAATCGAAGGTGATTACTTATTGCATGCAATTAGACCGTTGCAAATTAGACTGTATAATAATACGATAAGACATACATTACAATGTTATTTTGTGTATAAAAACATAAATACATCCTAGTGTGTATAAAATATCTTGGGACACTTTTGACGTAAATTTTGCATTAGACCCGAAGTCCATAGTATTAATATGTCAATGTTGAGACCTATTAATATTGTCTCGTATAGAGAGTGACATTTTGAGAACGACTTGTTATAAGTAATGACTTTTGAGAACACTGAAAATATTACCAGATATTTATTAGATCCTTAATTTACTATTAAGTATATCTTTAAGCTTTAAAAGTTCAACGGTTAAAGGTCTGACTACACTTTAAAACTTTACGCAATTTCCAACTTTTAACTTCTGTTATTTTAATTTTAATGTTAACTTACATTTTGTAATGTTGTCGTAAAAATATTTTAAGCACGTTGTATCGAGTAGGTTAAACTTAAGTGTATTTATTTGTGTATGTTTTATAAAGGTGTAACGTCTTATGATTTTAACCAGTTTTACGATCCTTCAATAAAAAAAATATAAAAAAAATACAAATAAGCTTTTGACTGCAATCACGCTTATTAGTGTGACATGAAGCAACCTATGTAAACCTTTTGCATTAGAACCTCGCATATATATTTTTCACATTTTAAAGGGGAAAATAGGATATGATGGTGAAAAAAACAACAAGAAACATAAAGTTACTGTGATTTATTTACTATATTTTAGTTAAAGCTTCAACAGTAGGTAAGTTTACGTTTAATATTATAGACGTTTCAATTTTTAAGTAATAAGGTACTTATTTAAGGAGCTTTTGTTATCTATACTAATATTATAAAGAGGTAAAGTTTGTAAGTTTTTAAATAACGATCTGTTGGGGCTAATCTTCGGAACTACTGATCCGATTAAAAAAAATTATACCACTAGAATGCTACACTAACGGGGAGTGTCATAGGCTATATTTTATATTTCTATTATATATATTAGCACTCTGCTAATATATATAATAGAAATATAAAATATCACAGTTTTTGTCGCGCGTGTCGGACCGTGAAATTTATTAAATCGGCTTTATGCGAGTGCGCTGCCTTAGCTATAATTCAAAACATTGTATGAAAATTTTATGTATCTTTAAAAGTTCTACAAAAAAGTCCGCAACAGCATGTATCTATCTTTTATATTTAGGCAGATATAGAACTTTTTGTGTTTTTAAGAATATTTTTTTCATATGCTTACGTTTACATCATTATTTATACAACTAAACTTAAATCCTTATCAAAATAAATTATTTAATAATCACAAGGATATTATAGAGCTAAGAGTTGCAGTATGTTAATTACTTACATAGTTTAGGAGATAATACAAAATTTCTAAAAAGCCCGACACGCCATACGTACGCACGAGTACCTTCTGAATAGGCGGCAGCATTTTGGTAAGTATGCTGTTACGAGTACATGTTAGAAACGATAATACGGTATTGTTCAATTTATTTGCCATAGAAGACCATAATTATCTATACTATTAATATAAAGCGGAAGAGTTTGTACGTTTGTTCAAACGGGCTAATCTCTAGATCTGCGTGTCGGATTGTAAAATTTGTTTTTGTTTATTTTGAAAGCTAGATTCAAGAGCCTAATAGACTATTTAATATCAAGTTATACATGTCAGCTTGCCATAAATATATATCGTTAATGTTAATGTACTGTAATGTCGTATAATGTTTAAAAGCGGGGAATGAGCACACTTTATATGAAAGTCTGTCTTTAAAATAAGAAGGGTACCTAAGAGGTTTTCACGCGGACGAAGTCACGGGCGACTGCTAGTTCTGTACAAGCTAACTGAAATAAAAATTCTGAATGCCTTGCAGTATTTTATTATGCTGAATTATGTATCTAAACTAAATTTTAATTGAACCTTGATTGAAATTTTGTTGCTTAGCAAGCGAGCTTCGGCTAAAAATTCACCCAAGATTTCTCTCTCTCTTACACATTCAAAATAGCCGCGTCACAAACAAGGGGATCAAAGGCATGTCACGCCGCAGTTTAGAGCGGACAGTTTACAAAATAGTCACATTTTTGTAGTTCCTTTGGAAGAAAACGTGTCGCCGTGACACGTGCGCTAAAATTAGATATCACATGTGGAGATATACTGCACTTCAACAAAACAATAGTTACTTATTAACTGAGTTCAAAAAATAAGTTGAACCACTCATAAATGATTACTTTAATGATTATCTTATAAATATTTTTATTATTTCTTAATTAAATAAAAGGAAGCCGATCATATTTCAGTTCAAATTTTCGCAGAGACGTCAGTAGAAATAATAACATTATTTAAATATTTTTTAACATAAAAAAATTTTAACAAAAAATAAAAACGCCTTCAAACCGCACTAAAAAGTAAAAAATAACTACGTCATTTACTTAGTTTAATTGACTTAATCACATCTATGAAGTCGGTGCCATCCAAGTTTAGGTAAAGACTTTAAAGTAGAAAGCTGGGGTGGCACCGACTTCATATATGTGATTAAGTAAATTAAACTAAGTAAATGACGTAGTTATTTTTTACTTTTTAGTGCGTTTTGAAGGCGTTTTTATTTTTTGTTAAATTTTTTTTATTTCATACTTTTTAGTGCTTTATCAACAACGAACATACTAATAAACCTACTCAAATTAAACCTTAAGTACTAATATTCACTAGCTACTTATAACATTCCGACGTCCCTGCAAAAGCGCATATAAAATTTAAAGAGTTTCCTCGAGTTTTCGTAGATCTCATCATTGGATCATGACATAGTAAACATTAAACTAACTGGAAACTATAACCTTTCAAACTTCTCATTGAGACATATTAATCGAGCCCAATCACAAAGTAGCTACTGTAAACCGTTAAAGAGCTCCCTCAACTGTCCTTCTTCTTCATCGCCAGACCCTCAATGACAGTCACAGCCCATCTAAATATAAAGTTCTCATTGAGACAAATTAATCGAACCCAAACACAAGGTAGCTACTGTAAACCGTTAAAAAGCTCCCTCAGCTGTCCCTCGTCTTCATCGCCAGACCCTTAATGACAGTCACAGCCCATCTAAATGTAAAGTTCTCATTGAAACAAATTAATCGAGCCCAAACACAAAGTAGCTACTGTAAAACCTTACGGAGCTCCTTTAACTGTACTTCGTCTTCATCACCAGACCCTCAATGACAGTCACAGCCCAACTAAATGTAAAGTTCTGTTTGAGACAAATTAATCGAGCCCAAACACAAGGTAGCTACTGTAAAACGTTACGGAGCTCCCTTAATTGTACTTCGTCTTCATCACCAGACCCTCAATGACAGTCACAACCCATCTAAATGTAAAGTTCTCATTAAGACAAATTAATCGAGCCCAAACACAAGGTAACTACTGCAAAACGTTACGGAGCTCCCTTAACTGTACGTCGTCTTCATCACCAGACCCTCAATGACAGTCACAGCCCATCTAAATGTAAAGTTCTCATTGAGACAAATTAATCGAGCCCAAACACAAGGTAGCTACTTGTGTTTGGGCTCGATTAATTTGTTTCAATGAGAACCTTACGGAGCTCCCTTAACTGTACTTCATCTTCATCACCAGACCCTCAATGATAGTCACAGTCCATCTAAATGTAAAGTTCTCATTGAGACAAATCAATCGAGCCCAAACACAAAGTAGCTACTGTAAAACGTTACGGAGCTCCCTTAACTGTACGTCGCCTTCATGACCAGACCCTCAATGACAGTCACAGCCCATCTAAATGTAAAATACTCATTGAGACAAATTATTCGAGCCCAAACACAAGGTAGCTACTGTAAAACGTTACGGAGCTCCCTTAATTGTACTTCGTCTTCATCACCAGACCCTCAATGACAGTCACAACCCATCTAAATGTAAAGTTCTCATTAAGACAAATTAATCGAGCCCAAACACAAGGTAACTACTGCAAAACGTTACGGAGCTCCCTTAACTGTACGTCGTCTTCATCACCAGACCCTCAATGACAGTCACAGCCCATCTAAATGTAAAGTTCTCATTGAGACAAATTAATCGAGCCCAAACACAAGGTAGCTACTGTAAAACGTTGCGGAGTTCTCTTATATATATATATATATCAGTTCCATCATCAGATCGACTCCAGACCTTCATCAAATTGTAGTGCTTTTAAATACTTACCGGCAAAATTAACAAATGTACTTATTGTCCCTACAAATTTTGAAAGTTCCCCTCGTTTTCTCCAGGATCCCATCATCAGATCCTGGTTTCCTTGTCATGGTACCACCACCGGACTATCTACTTTCCAACAAAAAAAGAATTATCAAAATCGGTTCGTAAACGACGAAGTTATGCGCGAACACACATAAAAAAAAAAATATATATACGGTCGAATTGAGAAACTCCTTTTTTTTGAAGTCGTTTAAAAATATTTCCTATGGATGAAATGATTTCAGTGTGTGTTGAAAGAGTGTCGAAATTTAGCGCGAAAATCTGCTGCACACAGAAAATTTGCGAAGTACCTAATGTCTGTAGTAATGAATTAGTTGAATATCTGTGAGAAGAGTTTTTGGGGTTATTCTTTTTGTTTTATTATCTCAGCAAAGAGGATATTTTTGTGTAATATTTTAGTACCTACAGCAGTAATAGATCAATACCTATTTTTTATCTGCGAGATCAAGAAACATAAATACATTTTTTTTTTATTTATTACAGGTCAGCCTTTGGCTGCAATTACACCTGATGGTAATTTATGACACAATCTAACATGGAAGCGAACTAACTTAGTAGGATAAGATCCGTACCCTTTCCAGTTTCTACACGACTTCTTACTGGAACGCTTATCGTTTGGCGGTACGTCTGTGTCGGTAAACATCCTATAACAGTATATATAAAGTTGCTGGTTTCAATATACAAGATAAGTTCCATTATGAACAGATGTATATCTTCAAGGGCGCTCGTACAATATTTATGAAGCTCTGTTCCACTGCTATGCGAGTAAATCAACGTCCGCTGATTGGCTGTTCGCGTGATTGTATTAACAGTGTTCATTAAACCAGCGAACTAATTAAATATTACTCGGGTTTCATTTTGTGTACAGCTTTGCTTCGTACATTATCTGATATTATCGATATTGTATAAAGTTGACGTGATAGCTATATTTGAGTTGACTTCTCAAACTTTTACTGAACAATTATTAATAACGGACTGGAATTAATTATACTTATTTAAAAATACTATTTTTATTAGTAGGTTCTTTCGGATGGTACTTACCGCAACGCTTATTTTTGTAGCGGCATTGATGTCAATTGGTCAGACAAGTTGAGGCAAAATTACAGGCACATGAGAGCACTTACGTCTCAGGTTCACAAGCGCAGCATCTACAGCGTATTGAAGGATGAGTACCTAGCTTGCTCTAGGAAATGTTATATATGCCATATTTTGACGGCCTCCATGGCGCAGTGGTATTCGCAGTAGATTTATAACATGAAGATCCTGAGTCGATTAGGATTTTTTGAATAGGTCCAGGTCTGCCTTCGGTCGTGGCTAGTTACCACCCTGCCGACCGACAAAGACCGCCAAGCGATTTAGCGTTATGGTAGGATACACGATACGTGTAGAAAGTGAAATAAATGGGTGTGGATACAATCTTACTACTATTAAGTTAGTCCGCTTCCATGTCGACAAGTCGGCCCTTGACTGCTATCACACCTGATGTTAAGTGATGATGCTGTCTAAGATGGAAGCGGGCTAACTTGTTAGGAGTAGGATTAAATCCACACCCCTATCGGTTTCTACACGACATCGTACCGGAACGCTAAATCGCTTGGCGGTACGTTTTTGTCGGTAGGGTGGTAACTAGCCATGGCGAAAGCCTCCCACCAGCCAGACCAAGACAAATTAAGAAAAATCTCAATCTGCCCCGCCGGGAATCGAACCCAGGACCTCCGTCTTATAAATCCACCGCGCATACCACTGCGCCACGGAGGTCGTCAGAAGATGTTAGTTTGCATCATCACTTACCATCAGGTGTGATTGCAGTCAAGGGCTAATTTATAATGAATTAAAGAAACATGTAATCATCAGGCGAGCCACCTGCTTTTCCATAAACTACACGTACCACTTAGCAGTAGTACCTACTAAAATAATAAAAGAATGTATCTATTTAAATAATCATAATTCTACTAAGTTACAAAACAGTATAACACAATATTACTGTTGTAATTATAAGACAGGTGTCAACTAGTAGCCAATAGCTACTAACACGAAATGGGACAATATTCAGTGTGTCGGAGCGCCGGTGACCGTAATAAATTGCCTTGTTTACATTTCTTTTCACGATATTGAGTTCGCTGATGCAAATCAATAACAAACATTTAGGTCAATCTAAATCTGTGGCAAAAATACGCTTTTCTTCGTATACTGGCTTATTGTTGGTACTTTTATTTTTGAACTTAGACAACTATACAATACGTATAAGTGTTTCATATTAATTATTAAACTATACTAAAGCCAAACTCGATTGAGAATGCTTGTCAACAAACAAATTAAAAATGAAGGTAGAAAATGTAACACATTTAATGCCTAATAAATTTAAAATGATGTTTTGTTTTTTTTATAAAATCTTATTTAAAAGATATTGAATATATTAATTAGTTTTAAGCTTACTAATATAATTTATTGTTATGAATTCGTCATTAACTACAAAAATAGGATTAAAATGATTAGTGATTTCTACCTTCATTTTTAATTTGTTTGTTGACAAGCATACTCAATCGAGTTTAGCATTAGTATAATAGCAAGTATTTCTAATTTTATTTTATAATTTAATTGTAACCAACAGCACTACATATACACACTTAATAAATGTTGTTTTAGATCCCATTTTGTCCAGTGACGCTTGGCTATTTTCCACTCATTAATTATAAGCAGCGAAGGTAAGCAATTAATTGGCACGGGGGCACGTTGTTAGTGTTTCGGTTAAGCCGGTTGAACATTTTCTCAAACGAATCCTAACTGCGGTCCGTTTGACGAGCGGTTGGTCTCCGCCATGAATTAATCATGACCGATTTGCTGCCCGATAAAACTAATTAAACTACTACTAATGTTAATTGTGTTTAATGCGTTATCGCTTTTAACTGCATTTAATAGACTTGGTCATTTGTAAACCTTTTCACATTAGTGATTTTTCAGCAATTCATTACAATTATAGTTTTAGTAGAGCTATTATATTATATATAATAAACGTTTTTTCATTTCATTTCATTCATTTCATTTCATTATAGAGTTATTTCGGAAAAAATATCACCATTCTTTCAGCCAATTTTAGGTGGTGGTAAATTTACAGGAACAGGATTTTAACATCTTCCCCACAGGTTGATGGACACTAGACGGTTCTTTGTAGGATATGTTACTCACATAGCAGTTCTATACACGATAGTTTCCATATAGCATCAGCAAGGCTGTTCGTAGTAGATTAGGGAAGACGTGAAGACATAATTTAGATGATCATATACCAGGGTTATCATCATTATCAATCTATCTCCAAGGCACGGAGATGTAGCACCACCAATTTACCGATTCCGTGCTTAAAATATACTAATGATTTCATAGAAGAATGAAAAAATCAAAATTATTCCGCTAGCGTATGTAGCAGCAATAAAAACAATTGAACAACAGATCCAGTAGTTGCAACTACAAAACGAAGCCTTTCAATATTTAAAATAGACGGACAGTTCCGTTTTCCCATTACAAAGTGCGGATTTAAATAAAACGGCAGTAACCTGTTCTACAACGTTACGTCCGAGCCTCGGATCATACTATGCGGTGCGAATGGCCGCCCGGTGGTGTCGACTGCGCATTGTGTGGCGATCTGTTGTGTAGTAGAAATTGATGCTAGTTTGATGTGTCACTGACACAGCTTATTTTATTGGTCCATTAAATTCCAACGACTTTTGGAATTAACCGTAATAGTTTACAAAAATAGTGGAAGCCAATTCCTATATATTGGGCAGTCGTGGCCAGAGTGTCTTAAATTGTTAGGCTACAGAACAGATTAACAGCGGAGACAAAATTAACCGTCCAACGTCCGAGATAATTTTGAGCTTAGACCCGACACGGTAAGTTAGTAGGCCTGACACGTGGGAGTGTTATAATATTTGACTTTGTATGACCAATGAAATATCGCACAAAACGCCTTCTAGTTATTGATTCAAAATTACTTGTGACGACCTCCGTGGCGCAGTTTTGACAACCTCCGTGGCGCAGTGGTATGCGCGGTGGATTTATAAGACGGAGATCCTGAGTTCGATTCCCGGCGGGGCAGATTGAGATTTTTCTTAGTTTGTCTTGGTCTGGCTGATGTGATGCTTTCGCCGTGGCTAGTTACCGCCCTACCGACAAAGCCGTACCGCCAAGCGATTTAACATTCCGGTACGATGTCGTGTAGAAACCGATGGGAGTGTGGATTTTCGTCCTACTCCTAACAAGTTAGACCGCTTTCATCTCAGTTTGCATAATCACTTAACATCTGGTGTGATAGCAGTCAAGGGCCAACATGTAGTCATTAAAAAAAAATACTTCCTAAACTGACTTGCATTAGGAATCAAATTTCCCTTTTATTCTAATTCTTAGGCCTGTCCTAAATATATTTCACCGTCCAGTAAGAATCAATGCATATAAAATTTGTTAGAAAGGTGAATTGTATGTATATTTAAAATAACAGAAAACGACAAGTCCGATTTGATTTATCGCCAGGTGGACAGCGCTGCGATCGGCTGCCATTGCCGCCGTCCTCACACGTCACGTTCTCGTTTCAATTGAGCAATTGGGCAACTGGGCAATTGGGCAATCGCAATATCTCCAACCCCGCGTGGCTCGTTAAAATTAATAAAACATTCGCTAATTGTCCGCCCCGCCCCTTCTCCTGGCTCTTTCATATTTCAGCTCTGTCTGTCCCAGGAGCCGCTCGCAGGAATGTATTACCCCTGGAGGGTGCATATTTTACCCCTATACACGAAATTTTTAGGAGAATTTTTTACCACTCGACTCCGCGATAGCACTTGATATTTTTCCCTCGGAATCATTTGTGTCTGGCGGAAAAGATAAATGATTGTTGGGTGGCGTTTCAAACAAAAAATTGGTTTCGGAATTAAGCTTCAGATATTGTAATGACGTGAAATAATATAATGCATCTTCACAGCTTACTTTTGTGTACGTTTGTATAAAATAAACCTTGATTTGATAGGATTTTTAAACTCCCAGTTTTTTTCTACGTTTTAACTTTTTTGTTTTATGAATGACGGAAATACGGCTTAAAAACAATCTATACTAATATTATAAAGAGGAAGAGTTTGAGAGTTTGTGATCTTGTGACATTGTATGGGGTAATCACTGGATTTACTGAACCAACTTACAAAATTATTTCACCAATAGAAAGCTACGTTATTGTGGAGTGTCATAGGCTATAAAAAATTCCAAAATAAATTACGCATCTTTACTTAAACTTAAATTATGTAATCAAAGTTGTAAAAAAAATTGCTTTAATCGCGTGCGCTGCAAAAACTATTGAGGATAGAACAAAATAATGTACTACAATATTAAAGAACGTAATAAAATCTGCAAATATCTGCAATAGTAAGTATACGCTTACCTCCTACGGATAACTCACAATAACTGCTTTTACAGTTTAAACTGTGGTTTATAAATAATTAATTTTTGTGAAGCTTATTTAGCCCATTATGTAGAATATTTATGCCCTGTACTCTATACACTTTAAACAAATATCTTCAAAGATATTAGCAAAATAAAAACGTGCGGTGCGCACCACCCCGGCCATTGCGTGGCGATACAGGTAGTTACATTTAATTCTTTGTTTTCTCAACAACTTCTTCTAGGTAGTTCTAACTGCTATGGGTCTTAGATCAGTATCAAGATACCATCGAACGGGTTGAAGAATTTGGCATATCAAATGACGCATTTAACAATTACCTCAAGAAGCTCGTCATAGATAAAGGAAGAGAAACATCCTGGAGAACAGAAAGAGCGCGATCAAGAGCTTAGCAAACAATTTCACAACAAGTATTAGCATACTTATCCTACAACGGTTTTAGTTTAAATAGTTCAGCATGGAAACTACTTCCAGTTTTAAGTGCTTTAACAAGAGATAATACAATAGAGTTTTGTGGACTGACATGTCAATTATTAATAAATATGTTTGTTAGGACGGAAATTTAATGAAGAATACTTGTGCCCTTCACTTTATACAGTTTATACAATTATCTTCAAAGATATAAGCAAAATAAAAACGTGCGGTGCGCGCTGCCCCGGCCGTTACGTGGCGATATAGGCAGTTATACATTTAATTCTTTGTTTTCTCAACAACTTAGTTTTTTTGTTCTACTAAATTTACTAATTCCTTCAATCTAGGTATTTCCTACTCAACTTTTTTAGTTAAATATTTGATAAGGAACTACCGTTTGATTGTTTGAAGTAATAGCATTGTTCTGATGAAATACCGTCAGAATGCCAAAAACCAAATCTCAACTATCTAGACATACATCTGAGACAAGAGCGGCCACTGTACGCTGAATAGGAGAGACTACGTTAGAGTATGCATGGCGTCTTAAGAATGAAAGAGCATATAGATAGCAAGCATCTGCTAGAGAGACTAGCACTGAAAGGTCTCAGCGAGTAGCTAACCACAGACTGAGTATGCCGAACATACGTAATAGGGAATCTAGCACCGAAAGTTCGCAGCGGCTTCCCAGCCAAAGAGCTATTGCCTCTGCAGGACGTGTGAGAGAGTCTAGCATTAAAACATCTCAGCGACTAGCTAACGACAGACTGGGGGTATGTCGAACATACGTAATAGGGAATCTAGCACCGAAAGTTCGCAGCGGCTTCCCAGCCAAAGGGCTATTGCCTCTGCAGGACGTGTGAGAGAGTCTAGCACTAAAACGTCTCAGCGACTAGCTAACCTAAGACTGGGTATGTCGAACATAGATAATAGGGAATCTAGCACCGAAAGTTCGCGGCGGCTTCCTAGCCAAAGAGCTATTGCTTCTGCAGGACGTGTGAGAGAGTCTAGCACTAAAACGTCACAGCGACTAGCTAACCATATGAATATGTCGAACATACGTAACAGGGAATCGTACACCAAACGTTCGCAGCGGATTGCCAGCAAAGATCGAGTACATCTACTAGACTTGCTATCGTCATAATTAATTTTATTTATGCCTTACTTTCTACCTGAAGGTACGTATTACGTGGTACAAACGGGTCGGGATAAAAATATTTCTAACGCGGATCGGAGTCGGCGGGCACTGCTAGTAGATATATAAACCAAGTTTCCTAAACTATACATTGTTTTAAAAGCTGTTTCAGCTATACCAACAACTGTAAGAGTAATAACAAAAGTGAAACACAATATTTTATTTTAACAAAACGACGTTATTTAGATACTTTTTATGCTTAAATTAATGATATTTTGAAAGAAGCGGAACCAATATTTAAATTGTTATAATGTATATCTTAAATTCTTATTTATTCTGATACCCCTCCAGCATCATAACCATCATAAAATGCAAGTTTGATATCATCACCTAAACTCCATCAGGCGGGAATGTTCAATTTCAAAGCAAGAATTTTAAAATAATAAAAGTATATACAATAAATACATTGTTACAGTAATAATTATTTATATTTAAGATTGCTTCAGACTAAAAGTTGGTTCATAAAATTGTATTGCAAACGTAATTAGCCAAAAATAAATCTACCATTATTTACCTTACACAAGTATAGTAAGTTCAATTCACCAAGGCGCGCCCCACTATTTGTCGCGAGGGCAAACCGAGGGGTACAGGGATTACAGTTCGAATATCAGTCTCGAGTCAAGCCGTTGCAGGTTGTGTCACTGCGTGTCATGACCGAACAGAATGATGGTAAATGAATTTACTAATATTATATTTATAATGTCAATAAAAACGTATCGTATGATGATAAAGTACATATTTAAATGTGACTTAGCCAGAAGAATAACCCCGTAGGGCGTAGCCCATTCCTTCAGGTTGACCTACTCCACTTTGGTTTTTCTACAAAGGTCACTTGATTGGCTTGTTACCAGCGATAAAAATTTTCTAAATTGGTCCAAGTCTGGCTGGTGGGAGGCTTTGGTCATGGCTAGTTACCACCCTACTGACAACGACGTACCGCCTAGCAATTTAGCGTTCCGGTATCGGTATCGTATAGAAACTGAAGGTATGTGGATTCATGCTACTTCTAACAAGTTAGCCCACTTCCATCTTAGTTTGTATCATCTGTGATTGCCCATCAAGTGTGATTGATTGTAGTCAAGGGCTAACTTGTAATGAATAAAAATAATAGGTATCATGGGTTCACGCTTTACAAAAACACTAGGGATATGGTACACAAGACAGCGTGGAGTCGAGCTTACACATTAAACTGTTTAAATAACAGATAAATAGATATAAATATTGAGATATGTACTAGGTACCTATCTGTGGTCATTGTGTCTGTATAAGATATTGATATATTGGTTAATATATATATTAACCTATATCACAATATAATTTTGCTGTGTTGGACCAACACGACATATTTATTTTAAAAAATAGATTAAAATAAAGTATAGCATACTACAAGGTAAACATAACATTCTTCTTGACTTAACTAACTTGACACTGTGTGGGTGTGCACACATTGCTACTCGTCACGTAGTAATAGATTTACACATCACTCACATTCTTGCAGTTTTTATTGCACACTTGCACTGTAAGCGTTTGAAAAATAAAAAAGGACGTGCCTTGGTGGATTGAACGATCTATAGACACTTTGGAATATTAATAAATACGTAATTTAAATAAACATAACGCCGTACGTGACAAAATATAATTCAAAAAGACAAAAGCAATAATAAGAAGCAATAGAGCAGAGAAAATATAAAAGAAAATGATTGTATCAAGAGAAGTAACGAATGGAGGGCGCGCTGTTTGTTCTCGCTGAATATTTTATTGTGGACTCTCCAAATGTTATTACGATTATAATTTTACTTCGCCATAATGGGATTTATATAAAATTTCAAATACTAAATCGCAAATAAATCTTGAAAAGAAATGTTACTTTACTAGAATATTCAACTAGTTTTAAAATTCAACGAAATTAATAATCTGAAATCTGAATCTAAAATTGTTATTTTTATAGATATGTGTGTATTTATTATTATTACAACGCAATATTTTTTATTTGCATGTATCTAAATTTGATTTATTAACTTATTTTGTGACAGAAATAGAGTGTTCAAATCAGCTATGATTGTAACATTTTTATTAATCATTATCGTTTGAATCATTCAACAAATCATTCTATGTAAAAATTACCTAATTTCTGTACCTACTTTTCGTAAAAAAATCTGAGAGGTTAAATAACACACTACTACACACGATCACAGCTACAAACTGTAATGAAATTGTAATTATTTTTGTAAATTTTTATGATCAAACGTACATAATTTTGCATAATTTCATACAGTGGTACCTGTCATGAACACGTCTTCCAGGCGCGTAGGAAGCCGGCAGCAGCTCAAGTAGCTGTAAGCACACAGCACCGACCCAGTAAAGTAATTGGTTAGAATAATTGTTCATCTGTGCGGAACGATTATCAGTGTACTGATAATAATGCGCCGTGACAGCCGCTGGTGGCGCACTGCCGCGTCATCCGCTGACACCGACGACGTCATAACCATTAGCCATAATACTTCATTATATGACAATCACAAAATTTTAATATATTTTTTAAAATCACATTCCTGTGCTCACAATATTATTACAAAGGAATCCAAAGTATCTCATCGTACCTAGGTACTTATATAAATTAATGTACCTTTACGCTCGGACTGACATTGAAGCTAATCGAAGCGATGCGTTTTCAAAAAATTAGAAAAATGTATTATACATAAATGCACGCACTCATTGTAACTCAACGGTTGGAAAAAATGGAGATGAATTTGCTATACGCAATAAACAAGACGCGATGCTTCGGTTCGCTTTAGTTTAAGTCAAGCCATTAATTATCAAGATATTGCCCTTTTTAATGTCTTTCAAATCTGTCGAGCAAGTACAATATAAATATTAAATTGCTAATTATGTTTATTCTACGCTACTTGTAAAATAATACATCCACATACATTATTAAATTCTTGTGATTTACGTCGTCGTTGGAGTATTAAGTTTTGTGATCCTGAAGTCGCAATTATTAGTGAGGACTCTATACTTACTTCAGAACGGCTTTTGTGGCAATGTGCTGTCATCATTTACTAAACTGCTCAGGTTAAATTACTTCAGATAAGAGCTTTTTAGTAGTTTCTAAGATTTGGAAATTCAATTAGGGTGACGGGACATTTGACACTTATTAAAATCCGAAGAGCTGTTAATTGGAGAAGCTCTACATTAGTCTTTAAGGTTCTGTATAAATATTTACAGGTTCAAATATTTATCAAGTCGCAGAAGTAAATAATAATAGGTAAGGTTCTATTACAATTACGAACTTGATAGGCGTATAACCAGCGTTTTTATTTTGCCAAACATTTCTGTTTAATATTGAAGGTATAATTTCTGGCATATTATGAGGTTTTCTACATATGGCTCAAGTTAACGAGCGTAAAACAGCGCTCTGAGAGGTCGTCGTAACGAGTGCGCCCTGCGAGACAATGTTCTGTTGAAGATTTTAATTTGCCACCGTTTCATCATCGGTCTCTTTAGGCAATCAAAATCATTTTACGCAGTTTAAATTAATACAACTGTTTTACTGCAATCACATCTGGTTGTAAGCGTTATATTATTTATTTGGTCTTGCGTATAGCTGTGAATATAGATTAAGAGTTTTCCGTTGATTTGAACAAAAATAAATAGGCACGAGTGTGTGACGACCTTTGCAAAGCGCCATTGGTCGCGAGAGTGATAATTCATTGATCTGATTTGAATATTGCCGCTCATAGATTTATTTTGCATAGAAACAAAATTGAAGTTTTAAATGAAAATCCCCTAGAATTTATGTATTTAGCATATTATGACAGATTAATTTATCTCGATGAGAACTTTACATTTAGATGGCCTATGACTGCCACTAAGGGTCTGGTGATGAAGACGAAGGACAGTTAAGGGAGCTCCTTAACGGTTTACAGTAGCTAACTTGTGATTGGACTTGATTAACTTGAATTGATGAGATTTTTCACCTAGATAGATTGTGACTGTTATTAGGGGCCTGGTGACGTAAACGAAGAACAGTTAAAGGTACTCCTTAACCATAAACTGTTAAGGATTACCTTATTTTCATTCATTGAATACTTAGCTGTAGACTGCGATATCTAACTTGGAAGAGGTATGTTTCATTTATCACCCACCATACCAACCATATCGTTACTATTTTGTATCGTACCGGAACGTCTTGAACGGATCTCATCATCAAAAATATAACAATAATTTCCTAAATTGACCTGTGCTTGGTGGCTTTATGCTATCTTGGACTTATCGGTTGTAAACCAAGGCACGCGTTCAATGCGCTTCTACCCGTCACAGTTCAACATTTCTACTTATCAATTTTCCAGTGGCCATTTTGTGTGGCTGCTACTCGGACGCGGTGCACGTACGGGATTAAATCAATTTGTTTTATGTTTGTAATGTGCCTATTATGTCATTAATTTGTATCTCGGTAATGGAATATTGGTTGCTTTATTTTCGTGAAAACACAAACAGATTGCACGTGTTTCGTGTAAAATATTTGATGCCTTTTTTGCCCCAAATTTTTTTTACCGATCTACGCACTGTGCTTTTTTGGACGTCTTTATTTTTACACCAAAATTCTTTGGATTATATACGCTACCCATTGTCACTTCAGCTTTTCGATTTGTTAAACTATGTCGGTAACTATGGTTCTTCTATATCCTACCTTGATTCTATCACGCAGATACTCAGAGCATAGCTCGCTCTAGTGATTGCGAAGTGAGTCTTTTTATCAGCCTTCGTCTGAAGGCTATAGAATCTCAAATCAGTATGTAGATACTGAAAACACGAACTGTTAGAACAACCCGTCACTATTACCGTTCATTATGTCATGTTATTACTAGAGGACGCCTGCGGTTTTACCCGCGTAGTTCACATTTCCGTGGAAATTTTGGAATAAAATGTGGCCTTTGTATTATTCTTATATGTAAGCTATATTATTGTTAAGTTTTATTAAAATCCATACAGCAGTTTTTGCGTGAAAAAGTAACAAACATCCAGCCATCTTACAAACTTTTGCCTTTATAACATTAGCAAGAGATTAACACTTGCATACCCAACGTCCACTAACCTAGCTCGTGTTAGCAAGCTTTAAAAGCGTGCAGTAATATTTATAGGCAGATAAGTAAAGGCAAACTAATCATTATTAATTCATTACGGCGCGCAGCCGATGCTCTATTTGTTAAATGGGCCGTGATTTATGTTCCGCCGCTGGGGCTGATGACTGAAGGGACGGCCACAAGCACTAAACCTCAATTAATACCTAGATATTAGACTTTTTACAAACTCTTTTTGGTATTTTTATTTAGTACAATAGAGACAGGGAAACTACTTACTTGATTATTCCTTAAACCGATCTCTTTTGGAGGATATAATATAAAGCTAAGGCTGTTTAACATTCACTGTTTATCACAATCCCCATACAATGTTTGATTCCTCTTAAGTCGAAATAAGTTAATGTATACGGTATTATGAGCCCATGGATTCACAGACTTATGAATAAAAACGGGTGTGAACCCTCTGACTGTGAACATGTTAACATACCTATGCACATTCTATATTACATTCATAAAAAATTAAAAAAAAATGGAACTGACACATAACGCACTTAAAAGTAAAAAATAACTGTGTCATTTAGTTGCTTTAATTTACTTAAGCATATATATGATGTCGGTGCCCGCCAAGTTTAAGGAACATTTATTTAGCGTAGTAAAGCAGTTTGTGGGTTCTAGATAACGTCCTTAAAGTAGAAACCTTGCCTGGCACCGACTCCTACATATGCTTAAGTAAATTAAAGCAACTAAATGATACAGTTATTTTTTACATTTTAGTGCGTTTTGAGTCGGTTCTATTTTTTGTTAAAAATTTTAATGTCTTACTTTTTAGTGATTTATCGCCACGTAACGTACTCGTACTATACTGCCATAGTATATTATACGGCACTTGTAGCCAAAAAGCTACCGATACCGAGACAAAAACCGAAATCGCTGTAAGCGTGCCTCCAAAATTTGAAGAGTTCCTTCAATTTTCCCAGGATATCATCATCAGATCCTAACATGATGACAATGGAACCACTTTGGAAGTATGCCCTTTCTAATAAAAAAAGAATTATCAAAATCGGACAACTCTGTAAAAAGTTATGCGTGGTCATACATAAAAAAATATATATATACGTGTAGAATTGAGAACCTCCTCCGTTTTTTATCGTCGGTTAAAAAATATGAAAAAATGTTACCTATGAACAGCGTATCCAATAGAATATCCTTTTTTAATATTTTCTAGTTCTTTAATTTACAAAAGTAATGTTAGGCATATATTATGTCGCAGTTAATTTAATAATACTTAGCATTTGTATTAAATTAAATGAATATTTGTTTTTTTATATTATTGGCATAATGGAAATAAAATTTTCTCAGATAGGGTTTTAAAAGAGAAAAGTTATCTGATTTATAAGAAACGAGCTTTTCTGTAATTCCACAAATGAAATAGAATCTATTTTATAAAACTTAATTTTCTCTATTCTATTAGGCTCATGGAAAAATTCCAGTCTTTGAATTTAAGATCTAAAAATCTAGCCGCCTACTTATACTGTATTACTTAGGCACATTCTTAACATTTCTCGTTAACAAAGCTTTACACTTTATGGAAATAAATTATTAAAAGAATACCGTCCTTATTGTGAAGCACGAAAGACCTAAAATCGTATAAACGTACGCAATGTATGTTGATGACCGCCGCTAAGAGGCTGGAGCTAATGAAGGGATCAAAGAGAGATGTAATTTTATTCAAGAGTAATTTTAGAACAAATGACTCGACTCGATGGATCGATTGAGCGACCAGTCGGCCGACAGATCCGCTACTTCAAATATCTATATTAATACGTTAGGAGAAAATTTCTGAACCCTTTTTAAGTATATTGCATACACAGAGGAATGCTTGAATTTTATTGGTATTGTTTGTAAATGAATAAAGCTAAAGTTTTTCCTTTCAGCATACTTCCAGTAGGACAGCGAAATATAGATTTTTTTTCCATGACAACTTTTTTCAAGCTCTTAAAATTCAAGATAGATATTTTATATCAAGTATGCTTAGTTTAATAAGCACTTTTGAAATGTCAGATTAATTTGTTTTTAGTGACTTTACCACCGGTTCTGAAGTCAGTAGTTAAATATAATTGAAAGATCATTAATATGTAATAACGATCGTCAGTGGTATAAATATCATTACCCTAGACCCGCTACCCCGCATTAGAGCGTTGTGGTGGAAGTTTAGCTTATTCGTCTCTTATGTACTACAGAGCAAGCATGTGCCGCGTGTGCCCTAGTCTGGGTCATAGAAATTTACTGATTCAAATCGGCCAACTTTACAATACCGGTGTGTCTTAGAGTAAACCCCCGTAGAACAGCAATACGCCACTGTACGCGTCGGTGTGGCCGTCGTTTTATCCGTTGTCGGCTACCTTTGAAGCGTACGTCGGGTGCGGCTAATTTGTAAATGTTTATTTTCGGCAGGTCCTTTGATTCGATACGTTTGTCAGTTTGTTTCTATTTTTTTGAATTCGGCATTAATTAGTCCGTAGTTAGAAGAAAAACTTGCTCTTTGAAACAGGAGCTTTGATGTTTTAATTATTACCGCCTGTGCCCGAAGCCGTGCCGTGCGCGTCGCTCGCGTGGTGTTGGATTTCTTAAAGAATAGTTTTTGACTTCCGATGCATATTTAAAAGTGCATCGAATGGAATTTAATTTTGGCAGATTGGTTTGCCCAAATCGGCATGTTCTCTTTGTATCAGGACTGTGTGTTTGATTTCCTGATTATTCTATACAGAACAAGCGAGACTATGTGGAAAAGAGCGACACCTCGTAGGACTTGCTTGGATTATTTGTACGATTTGCCTCCAAAAAGTATTTGCTGTGTTCTTGTTTGAAGAGTATGTTTGCTGATAACTTTAAACCTGCAAACATTGTTTCCATTGCTTTCCTTGTCTGTGATTTGAAGGATCAAATTTGAAGTTTATCATTTATGCCTAAGTTAACAGGTAGGTATTTTACAAAGCGAAGTGGCAGGAAATGTAGCCTATGATTTCCACTTAACATCATGTACATGCCAGTGTCATTGGCACCATCATCACATCAACGTATGGACATTCTGTCAACCTAGTGAGGGATCGAATAATACTGCGCTTTCCAGGACCTACGGTGCCCAACTTCCGTCGGCTCTCCGACCTGCCACACCGCAGTATCAATAACCGACTCAATTTGCGTGGTCCACAGAATAATTACGTAAATCAAAGTATTGGCGTAATTTGCAACAGCGCAATAACAAGTAGCAGGTTTTATTTCGGCCGCTTGGTTTAATTACTTATCTGATTATAATTGGATAATTAAACGTTAACCAATAAACTGATTCCCAGTTAATCGGCCGACAGCCTATTTGCTGAATTCGCCATTTTCCATTCAAGCTTATAGGTACTAATTTTGAAATTTTATTGGCGCGTTCAATTATTTTAATTTTTAACTGTTATACAATCGTATTTATTTCGATTTGTAAGTGGATTCAGTGAGTATAATATTAATGTTGTTTTATGTTGAAAAGTATCATTAATTAAATAAAAAAGGTTAATTTAACTTTATAATAAATGTAGTTCAGATTTGTTAAAAATAGTCTATAAATAAACTGAAAGGGCTTAATAAAGCAAAATGAATAATGACTTGACTTTCATATTATGCCTAAGAAGTAAAAAAAAACTTTTTATATTTTAACGATTGAGGATCTGGCTGGACCTCTGTAACTTCGCTATATGTTATATATATTAAAGCTACAAAAAATCACAATATACATAGTTTGCATCCATTACATGGAGCTGGACGGACAAAAGCAGCTTCAGCTTTTATAAACAGCTTGAAGGAAAAACAGGTGGTCCCAAAACCGTTCTATTTCTTCGAGCTACGGTACCCAAGGCCGTTGTAGGTACAATAAAGAGCAAGTGTTTAGTTGTAAAGCAAGTGTCTAATGTACGGCAGTCGCCGCCGCCGTGCAGCGCGCCGCGGCTCGTAAATATTCGTACATCTCCCGCTCCCGGCGGAGGCTGCGAGCGCTCAACATCTTAACAACTTATCACCTACAATGATTATATTTGTTTACCCTCATACATTTTATGTTTTTTAATAAAGATGCTCTTGTCCACAATTCTACTTATTAGATAATGATTGAGGTGGTAGTAGGTTAGAAGAAGATCAGCATCTTCAATTAATAATTATGATTGTCATTATCTTATGGTACCTCTTGAATCTTCTAAAGGCACCAAAAAAGGCAATCCTCTTCCGGTATTGTGAAACTTTTTCAGCTAAATATAATTATCGTCACGGAGCCAGGAACTTTGATCGATCATTCCTATCCGAATGAAAACGAAATTTGAAGTATAGGTATTTTATCATAAATAAATAAATAAACCAACAAAACCAAACCAGACAAACAATAGGTACTTAAAACTAATTAATGTAAACACAAAAATTATCTTTAGTTTTACTAGATGCCGGCCATTGTGTCGGCGAAAACTCCGAGCTATATTATATCTCTTAAATCTAAGGTCTAAGCGTGCAAACAGCCGTAAGTAACTTTTAGTATATTTAGTGACTATGTTAAATTTTTAGTATAATAAAAAAATATTTTTTATTTGACAATTATTTCATTCTTGTTGTAGTCGTATGTCATATCGTAACACCGCGTAACGTGGCTCCAGTACGAGAAACGGATGGAGGAAATCGAAGCGGATATCCACGATAAACATGTCACGGCGTATTGTGTCGCACCGACACGTGTGTCACACGCACGTGTTGTGTGACAGATAACAGCGCAGTGTGTCACTGTGCCGGTGTCAATGTGATTGTTTCATTTGTGATATATTTATGTTATTATGAGCCTGACATATTGTATTGATATTGTATCTCTTTTGTTATATTGAAAATATGCAAGTTACGCGTTAAATTAGGCTGTTATACAATCACTTTTGAAAAATCGCCTCTGTAAATATGTAGTGACTCTACCACAGGTTCGAAAGGAAAATTCTGCCGAGAAGTGCCAACAAGAGACTCAGTATTTGCTCTTTTAAAAATATAAATATAAACAATTAGTATTTTATAATTTCCTGTCTTAGTTTTCCTATCTAGTGTGTAGTAGAAAGACTAGCCAATTGACTTCAAGAATGATTGTCGTTGAGAAAGTAAAATAATAACAATCATTATCATCATCAATATTCAGAAAACTTACGCAAAACAAACTTAAATGACCTAACTTTTAAATATAATTAGAGCATAGATAATGATGTAAATTTTCACTTAGAATCAGAATTCACGATGAGAGTATAAGAAATAAATGTCTAATTGAGAATCTCCTCGCAGTTCGAAGTAAAAGAAAATAAAAACAAAGCGTTAAGTTAATATCAAAGGTTGAGGAGTCGGGAGGGAATATTAAAACGCGATAACAATCTCATTGAATAACAATATATCGGAAAACGCTGCTACTGGCAGCGGCGAGCGGCGTTCAACACGCGCGTTAATTTTACTCGAAGTAAAATATGTAAATAATAACTAACATAACATAATTATGAGAAAGTAACTCTATCTGTAATCTGTTTGTTACGCAATCACATGTAAACTACTGAACCAACTGATATAAAATTTGGTTCGATGGTTTACAGCGTGAGAACGGACATAGGCTACTTTTGTGAAGTATTACAAACCAGAATATCTCTCGGACATAATCGCGGGCGTCCGCTAGTCTATACTAATATTATAAAGAGGAAAACTTTGTTTGTTTGTAATGAATAGGCTCAAAAACTACTGGACCGTTTTTAAAAATTCTTTCACCATTCGAAAGCTACATTATCCACGAGTAACATAGGCTAAATTTTATTTTGGAAAAAAATAGGGTTCCGTAAAATATTTGGGTTTTTCGGACACAAGGTGTAAAAAATCAACCAGAAAAGTTAATTATTGCGTACGCTGCCTAAACTATAAAAGATAGAACCATAAAATGTTCTAATTAATTGGAGATCTTATAAATATCTACAAAAAAGTCCGCGACACACTATACCTATCTATGTCGAGTGAGGCACAACAACCATTTTTTTATTTAAAAATCTTAAATTTTTTTTGGACTACATTTAAACGCATTTATTTTACTCATGCTATTAATCCTTATCAAAATAAATTATTCCATCACTAAGTACAGTTTATGTAGATAATATTTGGTATTTAAAAGATTAAAATTAGACTTTTGGTTTTGAAGTTATGGCGAAATTAAAATATTACTATTTCTGCATTGCGAAGTGAGCGTCACCACAAGCGCGCGTGCGGGTGGGAAGTTTAGATCTATGTGATATATACGATGATGAATTAAGAATTCGATCTTTGTTCAAATATCTATTTAGTACACGGACGAGTTTGTTCGTTTGTTTAAACGGGGTAATCTCTATCTGCGTGTCGGATTGTAAAATTATTTTTGTTTATTCTGAAGGCTAGACTCAAGAGTGAAATATACTATTTAATATCAATTTATACCCATCCGCTTGCTATAAATATATATTTTTAATGTTAATGTACTGAAATGTCATACAATGTTTAACAAAAATGTAGACCTTTAGTGCACGGAGAATATTGCTTCACGGGAAACTATAAAAAAATTGAATTGAGAGGGGGAGCGCGGAATGAGCACACTATATGTGCCTTTACACATTTTGTATGAAAGTCCGTCTTTAAAATTAGAAGGGTACCTAAGACGTTTTCACGCGGACGAAGTCGCGGGCGACTGCTAGTCTAATATATAATACTAATATTATCAGTCTATTAACGGCTCACTACAGAGCCAAACGCACGCGCCCCTACTTGTACCAGAGGGGGAGGGGGGATATGGAGCGTAGACCCACTACACTGCCCCAATACAGTTCAGTGGGCTTAGGGTGATAATGTTTCATTCATTAATTTTCACTAACAGATTTTAATGCCAGTGATCGGGACCGAAGCACGGGGTGTAACCCACCAACTTCCCGAGTCTGGGCTTAGAATTTACTAAAATTTGTTTGAAGAAAGAAAAAATCAGAATTATTAAATATAGATCTGCTGAGATAATAACATCTGGTTCAATATTGAGAGTTTGTTTAAGCGTACACTCGTCTTCAGTTATACGAAAAATATTTTAGTCCACTTCGATCTCGATAGTTGGGCGTTCGACTTTATTAGTGACTTTAATGCCCAATGATCGACTATTTATTTGGTGTTTATCCCTCGGGCCCAGTATTTTTATTGGTAAAAGATATCGATGCCCTTTTTTAGAAAGATAAAAAAAGTATTAGAGGAAAAAACTTTTCTTTAGCTACTTTAGATATTACCAATATTAATTTTCATATTTGTGTAATTTTGCATTTTGGAGAGATTTTGACGTCCTCCGTGGCGCAGTGGTATGCGCGGTAGATTTATAAGGCGGAGGTCCTGGGTTCGATTCCCGGCGGGGCAGATTGAGATTTTTCTTAATTTGTCTTGGTCTGGCTGGTGGGAGGCTTTCGCCGTGGCTAGTTACCACCCTACCGACAAAGACGTATCGCCAAGCGATTTAGTGTTCCGGTACGATGTCGTGTAGAAACCGAAAAGGGTGTGGATTTCATCCTACTCCTAACAAGTTAGCCCGCTTCCATCTTAGACTGCATCATCACTTAACATCAGGTGTGATAGCAGTCAAGGGCCAACTTGTAGTCGATAAAAAAAAAAGAGATTATTAGGTCGGCACAATTTCGTAGGTAATCTGTCCATAGGACACATAATATGAGGCTTTGCACTTACTCCTCAGGCAGATGAGTACAAAGCAGTTCATTGCAGGATGTATTCTGTTATAATAATAAAATATTTAACTAATAACGTTCCCCTCTCCTATAAGGAGGGAGGCCTGGCCATGTACTCGGCCGTCAATAGACTGAGGAATATCATTTTATATATAAAATCCGAACATTATATCTTCCTTATTTTCATTATTTAGAAATATCCATAATCTGCTGTTGACTGTACGTACGATTTATTAAAAGTGCTCTTTTTTAGATATAGATTTGTTTGCAATATTCTTTTAATATTATGAAATCAATTCCAAAAATAACATCTCAAAATGTTATGAACCATTATAATATTAAAGCTGATTGTCAAAGATATTATTTTGAACAGTAATATAATTATGTGGATAATAGAAGGTACAATAAATTAGGTATCGGAGGAAATGAAATGGATTTTATAATTGATGACATTTTTTGTCTAGGAGGATAAAATCCTCTTCAAGATCCAAAACGCACAGTGCCAGACTCCTACCGACTAAATACCCTCGTGCCACCTCAGCTGTAACTGCCTTTTTAGCCTACCATTTAGGGCCCTTGTCTGTATCACCCTTTTCTGCTCCTTTCATCCTTCTCCGTTAATTTCATCATATTCAAATAGAAAAAAAATATATAAAATAAATAAATTAAATGTAACACAGTCGCAGATTCAAGCGACGTTTTCTGTCCGAAATGTTGACTCCAGCATGCAATAAAAGTTCCAGAGATATCATCATATGAGTTGTTTTACATTTTATGTGTGTACAGTTTTCTTCGTTCTTTTCATTTTCTTGAACTTTTTTTTATTGTTCAAATAGTAAAGCTGTGATTTTAAGACATATCCAACAATTTAATAAATAATATATTAAAGATCATAATAAATTTTGTAACTTATTTTAAATAAATTATCTTTTTATATTTACTTATATTAAAATACCTATATTGATAGTTTAGTATGCCAATATGTATTGGAGGAGCATGGTGGGCTTACATAATATGCCTAATACTTATACCTTTTCTTAAAACAGGGGAGCAGTGGGCCGTTAATAGAACTGACAATGATACGATAAGATCTTTAAAAGTACGAGTAGCGAGTCAGTTTCAGCATGGTGAGTGACGGGACATTATGTAATATGACGGGATAATACGGAATGTAACGGGATATGACAGAACGGGGTGAGGCGGCAGTTACGTGAGGAGACTAATTAATGAATGATTCTGATGACTTGACGCTCGTGAACTGAAAACGAGGTGGATTACAGCTTTTGGAATTATTCGCGAGCGGCGATAAATAAATAATGGCTACTTATACTGATTAAAGAATATAAACGATAAAGAGCTTGAAAGCGAATTGCTTTCGGTAGGGACAAGTAGGTACTTAATGAGTTAAATGAAATTGCCCTCTTAATTCAGTGGTTAGCCAGTGCAGCTATGGATCATGAAGTACCGAGTCACGATTCGGTGGTGATTCCTTCGTGCTTCGGAGAGCACAAGTCTTCATCAATCTTCTTTCTTCTTTTCTCTCGCATGTTCCCGTTACGCGGGGTCTGCTTTCGCAATCATTCGGCGCCACTTAGATCACTAAGCGATAAGCGTCTTCGTCAGAGAGTCCCAATTCCTTCAGGTCCTTTTGAACCGTCATCAGCCAAGTGGCCAAAAGTCTATCCCTACCTCTTTTTATTGTGGCAAAGGAAAGGCATCTTTTTACTAAATCATCGTCTGGTCTACGCAGAACGTGCCAGTACCATCTTAACCTGCTTTCTTTTATATTTTCAGTTACAGGCGCAACTTTAAAAGTATCCCTTATATAGTTATTGTTTTTCTTATCTTTAAGTGTGACTCCGCCAGACCACCGAAGCATGCGCATTTCCGCTAGTTACATGCCTTTTTTGTTCTTGCGACTTCTTAATGGGCCACAGTTCACTGCCATAAAACAAAGCTAGATGGACTGCCGTTTTGTATACTTTGCCTTTAGTTCTTATGGGTATTTTGCGATCGCACAGAACACTTGTGAGGCTACGCCATCTATTCCATGCTGATGTTATTCTGTGAGTTACGTCCGTGTCGTCTGTCATTTTAATTTAGATAGAGCCGTTGAAACATTATGATGATTGATCCGTGAACGCGTAAGCGTCATGGAAATATACGTGCGGCATCCAGCGGGCCCGCGCGCCTTGACAGGTTAAATGATTTTTTATTAATTGAAAGAAAGAATGAAACATCTTTATTAATGCAATTATGCCACACATCACAACTTGTTTATTAGTCGCCAGGACAATACCTTGCGATGTGGCACAACCCAGAAAGGGACCTCAGCATATAGCTGCATGCTCTTAAAAAAACATGCAACACTGATTTTCAGCTGGACCCTAATTGCAATCACGCCTGATGATAGGTAAGTGATGGTGCAATCTAAGTTAGAAGCGGGTTAACTTGTAATGAGTGGAATGAACCATTTATGCTTTCTGCACTACATCGTGACGGAATGCTAAATAGCTTGACGGTACGTCCCGGTTTGGTTGTAACTAGTCACAGTCGAAGATCACCAACTAGACCTAGATTAATTATGAAAATCTCAATCGACTCTGCAGGAAATCGAACCCTTATAAATCCACCGCGCATACCGTTGCGCCACGAAGGCCGTCAAATATGGTAGTAATATTATTATAATAAAGAACATGTTATCATAAAATATAGCTCGAGCGATCACCAAAAAAACTTGTAAAAATAATGGCCTTAGGTATTGTCATAAATACAAGGGAAGCGCGTTCCCTTGAACCCATTGAAATAAGGGCGCCCATCGATGATTGATGTTGTTTCACCCCGTACGACGACGTTTATATTAAACAACGTACGTGGATGAAATACAAAGAGGCAACTAAATGACAGATGGATTTGAAAAATATTTGTACGCCCTTCAAAAACAGAGGCGCGAAAATAACTTTCCGAGTTAGGGCCCCCGCAGACTGGCTGACAGGAGTCAGGTGAAGCTGTAACATAAGGCTGCTGTAACATAATCGTGAGAGTGTTTCAGGTGTGATAGTAGTCAAGGGCCAACTTGTAGTCTATAAAAAAAAGTAAATGAAAGAGCTTGCGTCCCTGATAAAAAGCTTTTTTCTTATTACATATTTGCTATAAGCTCCTTAATAAAAGCGTAGCTTCAACGGTGGGCTTAGAAGAGAAAATATCTTTTCACCAGATGGGAGCACGAGAGCTTGTTGATAAAGGTGAGATAAAAACGTTAAATATTAGGGACATCACATCTTCGATTGTGTAAGAGTTTTGCAGCAGATAAAATGTCGTCTCAGTTGATCGCTCGTCAAGATCGCAAGACGATCTCAGAATCGAGAAAGATCTCAATTCTTAATTTGAAGGTAGGTAGTTGTACTCAAAACAGAAACGCGGAAACGGAAATCCACATTTTGACCGTTTGGATAAAAAATGCTGATGCTAAACGTTTTGTGATAGTATCTAGAAAAGTTTTCTTTGGTGAATAGAACGATCTTTATATTTAAAACGAATGAAACAAATTTTAAATAAACAGCATCATTTGATCATAAGTTTGCAGTGTGTAGAGGCTCTTAACAATAGATCAAAGGGCTAAGTGACTGATGTGCGGGTTTCACGGGTGTCGCAGGGTGTCGCGGGGCGAGGGGCGTCGCGTCGCGTCGTCGCACAACACAATTAATCTCTGTCGGTCGCGCGATGTCGCGGCTGTGCTCTTGTTAGCACTTTTTCGTGAGCTCTACACGTGGACAGAGATGGATACTGTCCTTGCGTTTCGATATCCACCGACCCAAAACATATTAAATTGATTGAACTGAAACTGTAAACTTTACAAGGGAAAATGAGCTGCCTTGAAATTACTTACCTACTGTAAAAATATGAATACAAATAAAAAATGACACGCCTTTCTTCTGATTCTGAGGTCCTAAATTATGGCGTAACCTTTACAACTTCAGAAACTTATAGTTAATTACTAATCTCAGATATATTTTACAGCAACTTCTACACTTTACTTAGATCTTAGATCCACCATGAAGAGAGCTTAGATCCACCATGCTGATCATCATGGTTGGCTGTACCACTACTAAATGATAATCTAAAACCACCATGTGATGTTAATTATAACAACCGGGACGGACAACAGAATGTGATCGCCGAAGCAGTTATTACATGATATTAATAAGTATAATATACAAACGAATAATGAATTAGTGTTAGGTGGCTGTAGCGCGAGACCGCTGTACTCGTAGAACTGCAACATCGTAATTTTGATTTTATTGGCGGCAATAACTCAAACGAGCTATTACCAATTGTAATTATTTGCGCATATTGTATAAATTATGTACAAAGTTGCGCCCGTTCGTGTTTATCTTGAGGAAACAAATATCGATTTATTTACTTTTTGAAGTTAGAGGAATGGCTGGTTTACTAAGTACAATAGAAAGAACGATATTGTACAGTACGAACCCTGTAATTGAAATTTCAAAGACCAATCGCTAGACTAACGTAGTAGTTGACTACAATTATTTAATAAGTACAATATTTTTGATGAATCCCTTAATGACAAAGATGTTTAGAAGATTGAAAAAGCTTTTACCTTCACACCGAATGAAACGATATTGTAATTAAAATTATAATCATTTTAAACTGATAAACTGTTTGATATTTTTAAAAGAGCAATTGGTGAGTTTTCTTGTCAGCTTTTTCTTTTTTTGTATTTACTTACTGGTAAGAGTTACTGCCAACAGATGACAACAACTACAAAGAAAAGAACAGAATGACGAAGAACGTTTCAAAAGTGCTTGTAAATTACTTACGCCAATTTTTAATTTTGAACTTTAATTATTAAAAGTAAATTAAAAATTTAGTCAAAGAAACTATTATACCAACACGATGTCTCACTGTGGTATTAGTTCCGTCGTGTCGCGAGTAGCCGCGACGCAACAAAACCATATTAAAATGCAAATGGCGCACAAGACAAGTTTGTTGTAACACATCGCGCGGGCATTTGTTTCCAGTTTTTTCACGTTTTTTGCAGGGAACAGCGCGATGCAATGCATTTTTCATGTATTCATGAGAAATGTTACGCTTTAATACAGTTTTGTTTAAAGGAACTCGCTGCAGCGGCTCGGGGCCACGGGGTCACGGGGTCACGTCTCCTAGCCGTCGCTGTAACGAAACTATCTAACTACCTGTTCCACTGTAGCGTCATTTACTAAATAATATGTTTCTAAAACTGTGTGATTTCATTTGAATAAATACCGTCAAAGGAAACTAAAAGCGACTGTATGTATTATTATTAAATAATGTAAAATTATAATTAACTTCCCGACAATGATACTTTTACATGTTTAGTAAATTAGTACCTCATGTACATTTCTTTTCAAATGGGGACGTTGGGTCCTCATCATTCTGTGAGATCTTGTGCAGTCACTCATACCTACCTCATCTATCTGGTGCTATTGAGGAATCTACATTAATCTTAAGTACTTATTTTAATTTAAAACGAACTCTAAGGACATGTCCCTGAAATGACAATACTTGCAAAGTATATACAAATAGCAACAAAGCACTTACGTAAAAAAAAAACAAAGAGAAAAAGAAAGTATGGCAAGGGTTTGAACTCGCAGATTGAAATCTCCCAGTACTTAATGTGGTCGTAAATCTTTTAGTTTGTTTTATTTGTGTGTTTGCTCCGAGTGAGGATCAAAGGGCAACCGCAGAATGTTCCAGACTTCACAAGTATGTGGCTATCTGTAAATCGTCGCGCAGCTTTACAACAATGACATGGCGGATATTTTAAGCTGACTTTGATTCGTTGCTTGCTTTCAAAAGACAATGTTTAAAAAAAGTCGTAAGCAAACGAAATGTATTGTTAGGTCTGTGTAAGTGAATAAATAATAACAGCACATAAAACATCATTAAAATCAATGGCATCATATTATATTTAATGTCCTTTTTTTCAATTACTATTTTATTTTTTACCGAAAATTAACACATATGTGTATAGAAGTCTGTCTTTTTTGTACTTTGAATAATTCTTCTGTGGAATATAAGTCTATTCCACAGAAATCAAATAACAAAAAGAACTTCTGTTGTTCTTCTAAGTAAGTGAAAATTCTGTATTAGAACTCATTGGTCCAAAGATCAGACCAAAAATCTTTTGGCCAAAAACATGTCCTGAGAGTGCTCCGGTTTAAAGATATCTGTGTTACGTCACTTATTGACACGTTGTCATTACTTTTAACACGGTGAGTAACTAAATACCTACACGAGGATATCAATGTCCACTATTTATATTATATAAAATATATGAGGGAAAAGAGCAGCGAGGTGTGAGGTGGTGAGCGTGCAGTATAAACAGTTTGTCACGCTGACGTATTAATAGCGGCGACGATGTGTAATGTGTACGTACACACGGCGCTTCCTGTGGCGGCGGGAAATGGCTGTCACTGCGTGTAAACAGCGGGATTTCTTGTGATGGCCGCGACGCCGCAGCGTGACGTGCAGTGACGTCATACGTGACGTGATAGCTTAGTAACCATTAGTAGCGAATAGTACCTAGGCTCACATAGCTAAACCAAATATTTTTATTTATATTCATGATAAGGTTTTCCAGAAATGAAAGAAATTTCCGGAAGCTCATGCTGTATTAGTAGGTAACACATTTAATATCTATTGTACTAGTTTCAACAAATAACTAAAACGTCTTTGCACCAACACTAAAGCATGACAATATATTATCCAAGTACGTTTCACTTCGACTTCGGAGCATTCTCAGAAAAGAAAGTATTATAATCGAAGAAAAACGAGCATATCGTACAGTGAATTGAAGTTCTCCCTTTTAAATTCAGCTGTAAAGGTTAAAAGTCAAAAGAGCTGTTAAAAAGTTAAGAGTTATTATTTTTCAACAATTTTCCTAAAAATAAATCCTATTTAAATATTTTCATGTAATGTGGTAGACAGACAAATGCACGTTACTTGCGCTGGAAAAAAGTTATATCTCATGGACAGACATTCTGCGTCTCAAACTCTGGTTAGAAGAATGTATTGAGTACCTCGTTGGTTTAGTGGTTAACTTTGATCACGAGGTTCTGGTTTCGAATCCTCAGGATCAGTTCGGAATAATTCTGAGATTTAATTTTTCTATAAAACTTATAGTAGGTACATTTCTAGCCCGATGTCGGGAAATTGGTGGTCTTTCACCCTCGTGCCTTGGAGAACACGTTAAGCTGTCAGTCTCCGGAACTACAATCAACAGCTGATAGTAATCGTTAATAAACATAACATTATCACCGTAAGCACACCAACAGGAGCAGTGTGCTGGGTCTATGCTGCATATACCTTCGACTATAACTTTTCTTCGACTATTCGAAAGCCTTGGCATTTTAGTGGGCCGTTAACATGTTGATAATGATGCTGCATTGATCTCGAGCACCCTGTGCACGCTGTGTATCCTACGTCACAGTACAACACATCTCTGTAGTATTATATTCCTCGCGTCGGTGTAATCCGCGCCGAAGGGCCTGAAATATTAGTCGGCAAATACGGCGACCGCTCATCCCTCCGCGACATAAATAAGAGTCCATTTGTACGTTTGTTCGTTCGCAATGTGCTACAAAGCGGCTTACGCGTAAATAATGTCCCGGATTCGGTGTCTTTTGTAACGTCCCGCATTCTGTGTCTTTTGTTGCGTTCACGTTTACTGTACGCGCATATTTTGATAACTAATGTACTAAACGGTGGCTCAGAGAGTGTATGTTTATGTTGTATGTTTACGTTCTTTGTTTGTTTCTTGTGAGAGAAATGTTAATTTCAGTTGACTGACCAGCGTAGGACTCGACAGTGCGAGTTAAGAACTCGTGTTAATGTTTTTTTATCTAGGCATACTGTGATTTTAGACAGAGAGAGACTGAGACGTATTATAACACTGTGGGGTTATAATACATTGTAAGCACTAGTAGAGCACTAGCAAAAATTGAACAATTTATTATAAGGTTATAACAAATATGATTGTTTCAACCATTTATGTTAAGGTCTTGACTTAAGTATTCGTCGATACTGAAAACAAAATGCAGACAATTGCTGGGAACCACTTATCAGATCATCACCATTAATGACTCACTACAGAGCAAGGCATATCTCACTCTTCATCTTCTTATAAAAGATGAACAGAGAGATATGGAATGTAACCTACTAGGAACATTTCTTAGAAGAAAGAAAACCTTAGAATTATTCCATGACCTCACTTAGGATTTGAACCCAGGGTCTCGGGAACATAAGGCCAACCACTAGACCAACAAGGCAGTCGCAGGGAGCCATTGTATATAAGTAAGTCGAGAACCTTTTGGGTGAAAGCAAATATATAGCAATAAATGATAATATTGGTAAAAAGAAAATATTATCCAAGTCGACTTAAGTTGAATCAATCGCTAAAAATTGTAAAACAATTTACAATATTAGAATCATCCATGAAGAGATTTGCGTGCGTTGGTAAAACTGTCACGTCTAGTAGATTAGACGACCAGCTAATTAAGATAAAGAAGCAGCGGCCAATAAAACTTAAAGCGATTCACGTCGAAACGCGCAGATTTTCCGCCGCCAATATTTGAACAGACGAAACTCGCGATCTCAATAATATTTGAAGACCCCAAAAATATTCCGAATGGCGAATAAAATGGGAGCGATTCACAATTCCACCGCTCTTATACTCGTTACATTGTCTTTTGGAATATAAATTCCCTCCTCGCTTTCCATAATAATTCCCTCGTAATACTTCAATTTCTTATGACAGAGCCCATGTACATTTAGTAGAGCTATTTTTTAACAAAAGATTGACGGCGCGTGCGTTTGGTTACAATGTTAACTTGGCACGATTTTCACCTACAGTAGGACCCGACCTTGCATAACAAGCACCCTAGGAACACATCCTGCATTTTACGCCAGTCATCCTGAGCCGTAGTGTAATGACTCATGCTCTATTAATTTTACCATTTCAGACACAGCATTATTGCATTTTGGCTGTAACAAATAAAATTTTAGTTATATTAATTAGAAATAAACTCTTACGTATTACGTAAATTATAATTAAAAAATTATATACCTACTGTTATGCAAAAATGATTTCCTGTTTAGATTCTTGTCACTGAAATTATATTATTGATATTTCGCTCAACATGCTGGAAACGGACATAAGATTTCCA
This sequence comes from Mycalesis mineus, assembly GCA_034621355.1. NCBI lineage: Eukaryota > Metazoa > Arthropoda > Insecta > Lepidoptera > Nymphalidae > Mycalesis > Mycalesis mineus. Next base: position 1,363,825 of record CM067897.1, read on the forward strand.
ATTTTCTTCCCAAACGATCAAAAAATCACATGAGATCTTGATAGATCTCTATATATCTCTATCTCTCTTGACGGCCAAGTGGCGCAGTAGTAACCCTGCTTTTGCGTCCTAGACTGTGGGTTCCATTCCCACGTCTGGAAAAATATTCGTGTGATGAGCATAGATATTTTCCAGCGTCTGGGTGTTTATCTATATATTATAAGTATTTATGTATAATAATGTTGTTATTCTAATCCTGAGAGATAGACAGAGATACTTCGCCTGTAACGCGAGTTGGTTATAAATACAATAAACAGTTGGGAGTCAAATACAAGCAGCACGTACCATGCTAATGTACGTAAACACGGGTGCATGCGTACGTGCGTGCGTGCGTACGTGCATCAACACGCGGACGCACTTCCGCTGCTAATTACTTCATTTACTATTATATACATTTTGTCCAATACTTTCGCGTATGGATTTCATATGAATGCCAACCCATGTCTTGCAAACGAGACGGAACGACATTTCTTGAATAACTCTGTATACTTAAATAATTCTCATCTTATCCTGAGAGACAGGTAGAGATACTCCGCCTAATTTTTATTATTTTGCAACAATAGAAAGTAATATTAACAGATGCAACAACCCCAAAACGTTTAAGGCAAATTTAAATAGGCAAAGAACAGGCTTAATCATGGAGGGTAATTTAAACAGGCTTATTTCAATAGGCTATCTAACTGAGAGACGTAAGACTAAATAAAATAAAATAAACTTTGCCACAACAAAGTTTACCAACTTCATTACAACAAACAACTCAACAATTGATACTCTTTGTATCATCAAAACAAATTCGCCGAGCGTTCAGAAGGCCCAACTTACACAAATTATATAGAAGTATGGCAAAAGAAAACTCGACGTTTTCGTTAGCCTTCGCTACAAAAACGGAAAGTGTACATTTAGCTCTCTTAACGGCCTGTAATTGTGCTAGAAATAGAGCACGACGCGGCCGAAACTCGAGCGAACGAGCTTGAATCACTTTTTACGAAATGTTATATAAATATTGTTGTCAGGAAATTCGCTTTCAAAATCTACATGCAATCGTACTTTGTAAAAAGTTATTTATAAGTGTGGTTGTCAGAAATAATCTACGTCATGACCAAGCAAGTCATGGATGCCAGAATTTTATATTTACCAAATTATTATATTGTTGGCAGCATTGTATACTCTGCGAACCATAGACTACAGAGGTGCCGATTTTCTGTGTTGTGGAACCCTTTTTAGAAGCATAAATTAGACTGTACCAAAAATGGCGGTTACGCTTTATAAAAGAAGCCCTAATGATGAAGTGATCATTATTTTGGTGTGTTTTCTTTGTGTGCAGTTATGCTACCAGTTAATTTTGTTAAAAGTTAAAGTTTAATAAAATGTAAATAAGCGCTCGTGAAGTAAATTATGTGATTACCGTAACATTGTTTAATTTTGATCATGTTCGATGTCTTGGTAATTAAATTGTTGCGATTAAAGTTCGTCTTTTGTTTTTCATGTGTGTTTTGAGTTTTATTCTCTTCCGATGGAGGTTTCTAACAATATTGAATTATGATATTGTACTCGACTGCAATTCACGGCGTATGTTGAGCTGTACACCCATTCCTATTTGGTTCTACAGACAGACATTCCTTAGTGCAAGATGAATGTATTGTTTCTAGCACTAAACATGAATAAATGCCCTTTCTTTCTTCTTTTTCTATTCAGTATGTTCATACCGGCCAGTCTGAGGATTTAAAAATAATTTATATTTATCTTATACAAATCTCTAGTTTTTGCTACCTCTTTATTTTTATTAACTAAAATCAGAAAGTTGATCGGCAAATAAATCAAAACAGCTATAAAATCACCCTTTCCGTAGTCGGGCGGAATGATAGGCGTACGTAAATATTTCAGCACAAAGTGGGTCGTTTGCAGCCGAATAAGACGTTACAGGAATAAAACGTTCTCTTTGACACGAGACCTGCTGCCTGCTGCTGGGGCGGCGGGCACGTGTCCTACATTACGGGGCGATGACCTCGATCGAACTAAGGTTTTGTTATGAAGGGCTTTTTACTCGAAATGTAAGCGAAACGAATGCCTTACGCATTCTCCTAGGCTTTTCTTTATACCAATGTTTTATATAAGTGTAACATTAGACATATAGTGAAAATACTAATTACTATTAAATAAATAAATATTATAGGACATATACACACATCGCTATATAGCCCCAAAGTAAGCTTAGATGGCTTGTGTTATGGGTACTATGATAACTGATGAATACTTTATATATTTTATACATTTTATACATATAATATATAGATAAACACCCAGACACTGGAAAATAACCATGCTCAACACACAAACATTTTTCCAGACGTGGGAATCGAACCTACAGCCTAGGACTGTTTCCTAGGCTGTGGGTTCGATACCTACTGCGCCACTCGGCCGTCATTTGCAATAATATTGCAATTTGTAAAAAATTTTAATAAAAAATTAAACCGACTTCAAAACGTACTAAAAAGTAAAAATATTTGTATCATTTCGTTGATTTAATTTACTTAATCATATCTATGAAGTCGGTGCCATCCACATTTAAGGAACGTTTATACGAAGGAAGTAGTAAAGCACTTTGTGGGTTCTAAGCAACGTCCTTAAGGAGGACTTCATAATAATTTGATATAATAATTTGATTAATAAATAACTTATAATTTGATTCATGAAATATTGCCTATTAAGTCAAAATTTGAGATCATACCCCCGTCCCAATCTGTGTGCTCTAACAATTTATAAAGTCTAAGTCTAAACAATGCCCTCATGGACCTGGCACCACCATATTCCCTTGTGCGCAAGCCTACGTGGCGCTTTCACGAGTAACCAATCTTCATGGGGTGCAAAACAATCCTCACAAATGTTGACTTAAAGAGTATAACAGCTCAAGCTTCAGCGATCACCGAATACCACAACACACACACAACCGCCATAGGCGTAAATACGGGGCCGATCTTTCAGAAATTAAACCGTCTAATAAGTAATGAACGCGAATAGGCAATAAGAAAAACTGTTGTTCCTGTACAAGAATCAGGACCGGAAAAAAAGAAGAGAAAGAATTATAATAATAAAAAACTACTCCTAAAAAGAATTTACATTTACGACCGTCAAGTTCAATGTAAAAAAATCCTTCACATTTACAATTCAGCATGACACGCGTCAGTCGCGACGGTCCTGCTCACGCGCGTCAGAAACTAATTGAGCTGTGGCGTCATGTGACTGTCACTCCATAATATCTGTACATAAGTATCATCGCTCACTGCTGTTTGATCTGTCATTCCTCTATCTAATAGAACTGGCTCATCATAATTTATACAGTCGCAACAAAAATCTGCTGCAAATGTATAATGAAACGCCAGTGGTTTACCTTTGATAAGAATTCTGTGTTTTATGTATTGTATAAAATATTAGTGTAATAAAAGCTCCCTTTGACTTGAGGTGGCACCGCTCAAACCTGCGTCAGGTGTGACGTCACAAGTTGCAACACCTCGTCACAACAGAGAGCTCGTGAAGCTAAACGGCGCTGTAAATATTACACCGTGCAGCGGGCGGCTTGTTTGCTATGAGAATAAGACGTTACGGTAATAAATGTTCCCTTTGAAGGCACTCACGCCGACAGGGCAGTTTACAACATTGAGTGTTGTATTTTTTACAAATATTGAAACTCTATTTACTCTTCACTCTTCTCTACTCTTTAGTCGGACCCACGCATTCAGGGTTCCGTACAAACCTGTAACCTGTTTTTGACATGAGTTTCTTTGATATCTTTACGCGTTCATAAAGAAAAGGGTAATGACATTATATTTATTAAAAAAAAAACTACTTACTAGATCTTATACAAACTAATTTTCTTTGGAAGCGTTTTCGCGCAAACTATTTCGTTTAGAAGATACTTGACCTTGACTTCACGAATCCTTTTTGTTTTTTGCCATTTGGCAACGGAACCCTAATAGGCTTATTACTAACTATATAAACACTGTGTCAGTCCCTTTCAATTTTTTTTTAAAAACCATGTGTCCTTTACTTATTCTGTAATTTCATGAATTTCCCCACAGAAGTGGATAGTATTGACTATCACAACAAAGTAACATCATTACGAGTGTCATCCACCACCTCGAGCGTCTCAATACCGTCCTATCATCCTGAATATCAATCACGATCAGCTCCACAAGTAGCTGCAGCACTCCGCCGCGAGATGGCGCCGCGGACAGAGATTAATCGCGCCGCCGCCCCGCCGCCGCCCCGCCCCGCACGCTACGTCTCCCCTCGCGTATCCATCACTTAGCCCTTTGATCTGTTATTTTCCCGGCAAGTTATTTTTGCAACTGCTTTTGAAGGGCAGGCAAATATTTTTCATATCCATCTGACTTTACTCAACCGGCAACGGGAAATCAGAATAATCATTTCAACAAAAAAAGGTTGAGAATCACTGGTCTAGGGCTTAGCCTGTGTGGCTTTACAAGATCCTGGGTTAGAATCTTGGGTCGGCCCTAGAATAATTCTCAGTCTTTCTTTCTTCAAGTAATTTTCAGTAAATTGTATATTACTATGTATATTTATATAACAATATAGTATAATGGTGGTAATAAAAAAATAAAGTACTGGCTTGGTCTGTCGTTGGCTCTTCTCGGCCAAGGCGCGTTTGGAGCCCTCGTCGCTTTCATTTTAGGTTGTAGACCTTAGATTATCAACAAAACGTTTGAAATAAGCTAATAGCCTTAGCCTGATTTTGAGTTTGAGTTTTATTGACATTTGAAAGTGTTCGTTAATAGCTTAGACTTTATCAAATGGAGTCCGCCAACCCGCATTGAAGTAGTGGATGTCTTATCTTCTTAAGAGGCCTGTAGGAGGCCTGGCTCTGTACCTACTAGTCCGTGAATGAGGCGATAATGATAATGATATAATTGTTGTTAAAGTTAATCATGATTTAAGAAATAAAATATGTAAGACAAAGTTATTCAATATAAGTTATCAATTTTCCAAAAAATCCTGAGGAACCTACTCACTGCAATACCACAAACAGACAAACACATTCAGGAAATCTTATAATTAATCTCTCTATAACATTTGCAAAATTACATTCATAGTTCCAAATAACATGGTCCCTAGATGTAATGTAAACAAAAGTTGAAATAGCTCACAAAAGCGATGCTCTTTGCAACAGTGGCATTGCTCAGTGCTCAGTGCTCAGAGCCCACTCATGCCAAGAGTAATTTAGTAAAGAGACAAACCCCAGAGCGCTCTGTAGCCGCCTAGCCTGGCCTCTAGCCATTCATTACTTAGCGGCCGCCGCGAGTCGCTCTATGTAAGAATAACTCGAAAAATAATTAAAAATTAAAGCTCCCAGCGCTTTCGCACAATAAACTGCATCTAATACACATTTTTTAATAACTTTTACAATATTAAATATTAATATTGTATGCATTTAACTGTGAAAGCATTGTATTGTGTGTGGAAACAAATTATATTCTCATATTTACAAAGTTATTCTGAGGTAGACTATAGCTGTGTGCATACCTCCGCATAATCAACGGATAATGATTGCAAGAACAATTCTCCGTGCATTTACAAAAGCTGGATGGTTGTGAGCCCACGCTTCCGCTATAGTACGTATACATATATAGAGCTTTAGATAGCAAGCTCCAAAGGCCCAGACTATTGATCGTTCAAGTATGAAATATATTCTTTATGTTATCTTCGGAATAATTAATGAAAAATCATTGTTTTTTATCGGAACCAAAGCCTTTAATTGGACATGCAGGTCCCTTTATTTACATACAAACATACATACATATGTATGTACATACATATAAAAGCACCTATACGAAAACGTATAAAAAAAGAAAATTATAGAAACAAATAAAATCTAGATATTCAAGGGAAAAGTAAACAAATTATTAAAATATAATATAAATAAATAAGTAAATATTGACTATAAATACGTAATAGAGGTAACATAACGAGGTAATGGGGGATAGAAATGCATCTTCACCAGCCGTTTAAATTTTTGAAACTGATTTTTTGAAGAATATTCTTCAAGGAATTTCTTCTAAGGCTTCTAAGACATTAAGGTCCCCTAGTAATGTTACTAGGGAGCCTTAATGTTTAATCTTTAATAATGGTTTTCAAATTGTTACCCCATATTAAAAATTAAATAAATTTACAGCAAAAAGACCTTAAAAGTCATTTTTCTATACTTAGGGAAACAACTCTTTATTTGTAAGTGTACCGTTTTCTGTAATTTGAGACTACGTGTAATTTGTTGGTTGGATATTATTTGTTGTATTTTTAAGCCACTTAAGTAAATAAAAATAAAACATAAGCGCAAGCACATTATGTTATTTATTATTTATTTCAGTATATAGCTATGTTTGTATGGCCAAAATGAGTGACGACAGGTGGACTTGTCGGCTGACATCATGGACAGGGCCCCTAGGCACTAGAAAGATAGGGAGACCTAGAAGTAGATGGGCAGATGACATTGAAGCAACGACTGGAAAACTGTGGAGGAAAAAAGCCTTAGATAGAGTCTACTGGGCATCTTTGGAGGAGACCTTCACCCTCAAGTAGAGGGGTTCACGCAAATTTATAAACTTTCATAAATAAAATTTGTGTATAATTTTTTTTTTAATTTTCTAACACATGATTTTAATTTGTTCGCAAAATTTTGTTGTTCAATTTTTAATTTTTTAATTTCTATTATCTTTATATTTACTAAAATTTCATTCTGTATCTGTAAATTTAAGCGTGAAATAAAAGGCTTTTTTATTATTATTTTATTTTATTTATATGGCTATGTTTAGCATATAACATTATGTTCGTACTGTTAATATCTGCTCAAATATTTGCTAGGACGGAACAGCGAGCACTCTTTGATGCACATAGCTTCAATGAAATGGTGGAACACAAATTTTACAAAGGGTTGTTTCTGAGAACAGGTCTAAATTAAATGTTGCGAAAATGTTGCGAATATTTTTATTTCCTTTGTCTTAAAGCATGCCAATACAGCGAACCTTCTCTTTAATTTAGGGCATTTTTACTGAAACTTTATTTAAGTATTTTAGTACATAATAGAAAATACTTAAATACATCTGAAGAAATTATCTATACTTCTATACTAATATTATAAAGAGGTAAAGTTTGTAAGTTTGTAAGTTCGTAAATAAAACTCTGTCGGGGCTAATCTTCGGAACCACTAATCCGATTTTAAAAATTCATTCACCAGTACAATGCTACATTATCGGTGAGTATTATAAGTTATATATTATATTTGTATTGTATTACCCGGGTTATCACAGTTTTTGTCACGCGAGTCGGACCGTGAAATTTATTAAATTTAGCTTTATGCGCGTACGCTGCTTTAGATATTGGATATAATTGAAAACATTGTATGAAAACTTTATGTATCTTAAAAAGTTCAACAAAAAATTCCGGAATAGCACATATCTATCTTTTATATTTTGGCAGATATATAACTTTTTGTGTATTAAAAATCATTTAATTCATATGCTTAAGTTTACGTCATTATTTATACAACTAAACTTAAATCCTTATCAAAATAAATTATTTTATAATCACAAAGATATTATAAAGATAACATTTGCCTTGTACAGTATGTTAATTAGTTATATAGTTTCAGAGATATTACAAAATTTCTAAAAACATAATACTGCCGCTATATCGTCCAATTTAAGTTGACTCCGTGTTATGTTATACGTACTGAATAGGGGTCAACATTTTAGTACTGATATTCTTTGAGAATTCGATCTTTGATCTTTTCTTTCAATTTATTTGGCATGGCAGACCATATTTATATAATATACGAAAAAGTTTGTTCGTCTGTTTAAACGGGCTAATCTCTAGATTTGCATGTCGGATTGTAAATTATTTTGTTTATTATGAAAGCTAGACTCAAAAGTGAAATAGACTATTTAATACAAGCTATACACATCAGCATGCTATAAATATATATTGTTAATTTTAATGTACTGTAATATCGTACAATGTTTAACGAAAATGTAGATCTTTAGTACACGGGACGGGACGGAGGGTATTGGTTGACGGGACACTATAAAAAAATTAAATTGAGAGGGGGAGCGGGGAATGAGCACACTTTATATGAAAGTCTGTCTTTAAAATTAAAAGGGTACCTAAGATGTTTTCACGCGGACAAAGTCGCGGGCGACTGCTAGTAAATTATAAAGTAAGTTAAAGATCTGTGGTGCAAGACCTTAACATGAAATTTAAAAGATTTATGCTCTAAATAATTTTTTGTACAAAAAATAAGTAGATACCAAACTTGATTCGAATATAGTGTATAAAGATGAATAATATACTATAGGCAAACACGAAGACGCGTCGCTTCGCTTCGCCTCTGTACCAGACTGAGTTAACTCAAGTATTTATATTATTTAGCACTATAATTATATCCACACACAATATTATAACATTAAATTAAAAATTTAAAAAACCCCCGACCCAAATTAGAAACGTGAAAAGAACCAGTCAAGACAAATTCAACGAGCCCAAACTCGATGAGTTTACTAAAAAGGTAGACCAGGGTTACGTCTCCTATCTTCGAGCCTTTTCATCAGACCAGCTCAGTGGTTCCAGAAGAAATTAGTATTTTAAATGTCAGATCACACGCATGCTTTCAAGCAAACTGAGCATGTAACATTTCTGTCACACCTAACAAACGACCTGATGACCTTGAAGACCTGAACCGATTTCCACCAAACATAGCTAAAAACACTCCCTAAAGGTATATAACTTTTAAAACAAAAAAACGCATTAAAATCGGATCATCCGTTTGGGAGTCACGATGCCACAGACAGACACATACACATACACTTAACCAGACACGTCAAACTTATAACACCCCGTCAATATAAGTAGGACACAAAAACCACAAAAGCGTTATTATTTCAGTTGACCTTATTGAACACATACGTGTAAGTACCTGACTGTGATTTGATTTCCACGCACCAACGTAGCGGAATGCTAAATCATAATTGCGATTTCGCTTACCTTGCTCTCAGTACCAACCGATGGAGGTTTGATGAGACTAAAACCAGAACCAATTCACAAATTATTAATTCATCTCACAACAGATGCTGACAAATCGGCTCCAGTAAACATGCCGCCGTGCTTGAATCAACGTTGTTTAATCGATTGTTTACGAGCGATTCCTTGGATTGTTTGCTCGTTCGTCAAAAATAGCCCTCGCGTACACGCGCGGCTCAATTTGTTGTTCTTTTGAATGTTGGCATTGTGACGGCAATACAAAAGCCGTGTGAAACATAGGACAATGCTATTTTCTGTGTAGATTTAGTTCAACTCTTAGTTAGATACTTTAGAATCTAATTTAGAGCTAATTATAGACGAGTTATCCTGATTCTTTGTATTATTCTAACGACAAGCAGGATTAAGCAAGGATTAAGCAAGGACTAGATATTATGTCAAAAACACGTTAATATTATGGCTAACTTATTCTTATCAATAATAATTTAATTCTTTCATCTATAATGTATTACAACAGAAGGGGTTTGTGACAGTATCATCAACTCTTGATTGCATTTAAACAAAAATCATACAAATATATAATATATAGCTTTATATATAATATATATATAATTCTTGCAGCAGCTTTGAATAGACGGACAACTCTATGTCTTAGATAAGACATTTTGATCATCATCAATACGAAAAAATATTGTAGGGCCTGAGGCCTCACGCATTTGTAACACAAACCGCGTTTGCACTTAAAAAAATATTTTCATAAACGCATTCTTCATTTTAAGCCTCGCCTAGTAATGGACATCGTTCAAAATTACAATGGCTCCTTATACTGCTGCTTAGAAAATGTAAGTGAAAAAAATTTTCACAATGCACACATAAATAAAGCCAGCGTCACATTACGTGTGCGAGATAAAAGCTTGTTTATGAAAAGACACCGCAGCGGCAGATACGCGCAGATAGTCGCGGGGGCCCGCTGCCCGGGTTCATTATAGATAAACATCTAATGGAAGCACGCGTGGAACTAGATGAATATTTTGTAGCCGATTAGGAGCACAGTTTTATGAATCTTACGCCGGTTTTCCTCTTAGCGGAGCGGGAAAACTATTTTTTGTTTGATGAAAATCTATGGTATGATTTATCTTAATAATATGATTCGTGTGGTATGATTCAATAACTGTACAACAGAGATTGACTATACTGTGTTCAAACTGTTGAACCTTGCTTAGCTAGTTAGGATACGAGCATCGTTGTAATTTGTATTTTGTACAACTTTTTCCTTGTTATTATTGTGTGCTATTTAATAGAGCTTTGACTAAATACACTTAAAATTTCAAAATTACTTACACTATTATACACCACATGTTATATTAAATTAAACATTACTTCCAAAGAACTTTCTAAATAAGCTCCTTTTTAAATGACTTCAAAAAAAGGAGTTTCTCAATTCGACCGTATATATATTTTTTTAAATTGATTAAAAAACTGCGCTACCTATTTAATTGCACATAATTAGGCAGTATGACCACTATGACACTTATAAATTTTAGTTAATTGTAAACAGTTTTTAGTGTGTACTTTTACAGGTATTATTCACATCTAATCTTATGTGCAAGCTTAATGTGATATCAGCATAATAACTTTCTTGCTGACTCCTCTCGATAGAAACTGACTTCGGAACAGGCAGTAGAGTCCCTACACACTGACAGACTTGATTATTTTATAGAGCCTACTTGAAATAAATGAATAACAATTCAATGAACGAAATAATAACATCAGCATAATCGAAGGCGCGCACTGCAAGCGTACATCGAGCGACATATCGCCTGCAACTTTACGCGTGCCGGCGCTAAATCGTGTATTTACGTGCTACATTCGCCAGAGAATTGCGCCCGGGTAAACTCGTTAAAGGATACGCCTGGAGCCGGCCGGGTGAGAGCCGGGTGCGAGCCGGATGCTACATTTTACCCGGCCCGGATAACGCTGCAGCTGCACTGAGGCGTAATAAATTGTGTTAAAGTGTTACCTACTCTTAGACTACTACCCAAGAATTATTTTTAGCCACATGTCTGATTTTTACTAAACTTTCGAGTTAATCCTGTATTTAGTTCTGAGTTCGAGCCTGGAGTAAAAATTGAGTACTTGATGGTATTATACCCCCTCGGAAATCTTGTTAAGCTTTGAAACACTTTTATAATATTTCTGTGCAAACTTTCGAGTTAATCCAGTGTTTAGCTTATGCTGATAGAAATCGAGATCGTTAGATTTTGAGTTTGAGCCTGGAATGAGAGTTGGGTATTTGGTGGTATTATACTAGCTCGGAAAGCTTGCTAAGCTTAGAAACCCGGTTATGATCATTAACTTATTTTGACTAATAGTAATTGTCAAACATTATCATCCTCAATTCCCCAGCCTTCATTGGAGCAACATTGTGAGATTTAGCTTTTAGAAGAGAGAAAGAAGTTTAGCCATTAAAAAAACTACACGTAATGATGGATCGATGAAAGTAACAAGAATATCTCAATCGCGCGGCCGTGATCCGAACCTAGGGCCTCTGTCATGTAAATCCACCGCGCATACCGCTGTGCCTCGGAGGCCGTCACAACACATGTGCATTATATCCTCACAATAAAAAAACAATGAATAAACCACACGTAAACATGTTATGTGAAACAAGAGAATTGTGTTTAAAAATATGAATAGTGTCAAGAGGTCCCACATGGGAAGGTCGCGCGCTTACATTGTGTCGTGTGGCACAGAGTGGGAGGAGGGGGGAGGGGGGTGCACAGGGTCAGGGTCACTCCAGCATACAACGAGATCGTTTCTAAAATTCTTACATATATGAGTATGTTGGTTTGTAAGAACAAGTATTGTTATTTTAGCCTGCAAGCATTTTGTGTTGGTGGAATTGCGGGAATTACAAACATAAAAATATGAAATGGTTTTCTGCTTATAATTAGGTAAACTATTCTGTTCGGGGCATCAGCTGTTACTATAAAAATATGGCGTGGCACGAGAAAAATTTCGATAGTAAACAGTGGCACACTTTTCAGGATATGAAAGGAATATGTGTTACAGAGCATTGCCCTGCCCTTGGTCAGGTCAAGAGAACTCTAAACCGACGAACTTGTATAAAAGGATTAATAAGAGTGGAAGAAGCTGAGGGCCGTGGCAAATGGAAGGATGTAGTCTCTGCCTATGGGAAAGAGGCGTGATGTTATATATGTATTTATGTATATATATTTAAAATAATCTTCGTAACTTCGAAAGAAGATAATTTACTAACGTTTCTCTAGCATTTAACACAAAGCGCTTGACTGTACAACTTGTTATTGCAACTAAAACCAAACCGTCACCTGAAAATATATTATCTGTAATTGCAAGACAGAGAAGTCTGATGATGATAATAAGGATGACAATAGTCTCGCACAATCACGTGCGCAGAGCGAATCCCTCGACGCGCGCTAATGAAAGCGCCAAGAGCAGACGTCGAACAGTCGAACGTATCGCCGATTACAATTTAACACGTTATTGTCTGTCGATTGCGATTGCTCTCCCGGGGCGGCAGGGCGGCGCGGGGCAGCGCGGGGCAGCTCGGGGCGGCGTGGGACGGCGCGGGGCAGCAAATTGTCACAAATGTCGCGCTCGTCCGGATCGCTGCTACACTAATATCGATTGAGGTTATGACCACTTACGAACAATATCAAACGGGGGTTGAACAAACAATCCGTTGTAAATGACCAGCTATCTGCCGATACGTTGCTTAGCAACCATGTAGTCAAAACGACCACCGTGTGGCTGACTATTAACCATGTCGTTTTGTGTACAGGTTTATTTATTATAGCAGTAATTGAAGGACAAAGCAGATACCCCGCCTGATGGTAGCTAGAATCGCTTATAAACAAAATAATGCAGAGCGTATCCATTCACCTGACTACGTCTCATTTGAAACCTTATGTACTAGTAATTACGCCAGCAATAATGTTTTTCAGACCGAAACACAACTATGCAGATCAGCAGTAGACATAAGCAAGGTGTTAGTACTTCCCTGTATATTTGTACCCATTTATTTGTTGTGGTATGTTGTGCACGAATCAGTCACAAATTATTAAGCTAGGTTTAAAATGCACTTTAAAATTGGGTCCACGGAAATCAGCAGCTCGATAATACTTAAGTTCTGCCTACTACTGCATAATGATATGTTAATATTTTGAAGGTTAGGCGCCGCTCCAAAGCAGATCGGTAAATTGTAGATCATAATCTCAAACGATCTGAAATGATTACTATAGTTGACAATGACAATTACCGGTAGCAAAGATCAAGATTTCTGTGAGACACGATGATTGTCAACCATTTAACTTTTAACAAAACCTGACTTCAAGCCAAACAGTACTGATCGGATACTAACGATTTTAACTAGTACTAACCCTAAAACTGTCATTTACATTTTCGTAGTTAACTTAACAAAATCTCTCTCCATCTCCTAACCCGATGTAGCCATTTCCCAAAACTACGCCGTTTCCTTTCATTAGAACGCAAAGTAATCAAAACGTAACTGCGCTGGTACGAGTAGCATGCACAAGTAAAACTACGCTGATACGAGTAACATGTACAAGTAAAACTCTCGTTACCTCACACTACAGCCAAGTTAATGAAACTGCAGCGCTTCAAAGCGCTGGCGAGGCGATTAAATCATAAACAGTTTACACGTAGTTAATTTTATCATAACACTTAAAGCGCTTACAATTAAGGAGCCAGACGAGGCAATAAAACGCTCGCTTTAGTGAACTGAGGTGTTCTGTAGCCGGAGATAGGTGCAGGGTGGTTTGCCTTTAGGGAAATGACGTCTTAATATTCATTAATTCTATTATTTTTGAAGGTATAGAAAGAGTCCAACACCATTAATAAACTCATAGCATTACGGGTAATGTGGATACATACATTGACAAGAAAAACCAATTAAATGATGTAGGAATGACAAAATATTATTGTGACGTAAATCAGCTGCAAACTAACTCTATTCCGCAGAAACTCCACATTATCACGATGTTATTAATATTAAGTGTTTAAAATAAAACTACTAGGACCTTCTAAGACGTGTTTCATTAAGAAAACTTTACAGTCGATGTGTGTTAAAACCAGTAAGGGTACTATAAGATTGATAATTTTACTAACCAAAAATTTTCGAAAGCCGTCTTTGTCTTCGCTATCTTCATACAAAGTTGAAGTTGTAAAATTATAAAATAACAATTGTAACATTTATTTTGGTAGAGGAACTGCCAAGATTCTTGCTGGCTTTTCTCTGCTTAACTAGACTGATTAACTGATGAACTAGACATTTAATTATTTATTTGAAATTATCAGTTTTAAAACGCTAAACTCATTGTAATATAAAGTACCTCTATAGTAAGAGTGAAACACAGTATAGAAAACAAGGGGTTGGATTGAGTAGCCCCTAGCTTTTTGTGTGTGAAAAATAACTGTCAACAACTACAACGCACGAATCACTAAAACCAGTTTGAAGTCAAGTCCCAGTTAAGACATCAAACAATACTTTAGAGAGTTACACGCGCTGTAAAGCTACTAACGTTCAGATGAACTATTATATAAACAAAATGTACTCAGAATATAGCAGATACGTCTTTATTGCTGGGACTGAGTTATAGAGCTTTGTTAGCACTTAGGCCATTTCACCTAAGCTTTTATTTGATAATGGTATGATTTATTTATAATTGTTTACATTCGACGTCAATATAGGATTATTTTGTTTAATTTATTTCAGACACTAAGTTTTAATCAATCAGTTTGTAGCGACTTAACTGCGTCTTTATTTAGCTTTGTTTGTATACAAAGGTATCACGACAGACGCCATATTGAATCTCGCGATAAGTCCGTCACGCTGTTCATCTATGTTGAGTGACATGTTTTACATAATTTGCTGTTTCCATAATCGGGTCCGGGTCTGCGGGGAGCAAATTCTGCGTTATCGGCTGACAGCCGTCATTCCGTCATTCCGACATAATACTGAGCGGTAATCTCGTTTGTATCGAACGCCAAAACTCCGCAATGAACATATAATGGAGCGAAACTTGGGAGGATAAACAAAGATTTGGATTAGAGCATTGTGGGAATGAGACACGAGTGACTGTAGTTATTAAAAAAATTCATGAGTAGTTTTAAATTTGTATTAGCTTATTATGTTGCTATCAACAAAGTGACTTAATCTGTCATTTAAATAATTTTTCAAAAAAATATTTTAACGAATGTTTTTTTGTATCTCTCGTCCATTACAATATAGAATCTGGTCATGTTAAATAGTTTGGAAAAACTTTGAGCTATAGAATAAGCCGTAGGTATAAAAGGTCTTTGTGGCACCAATATGCTATATAGGTTTATAATATCAAAATTGTATGCTTCAAATTTTCAAGTCACATTTTCTGCTTCGAGAAGATAGTCCAGATTCTAAAAAATCCAATTACACAATGGTTATAAATTTTAAAAATTTTTATGTGAATATTTATTTTATAACTCCATAATTTGGCGACTCTCCATCTTTATAATGGACATATTGTTGTAAAGCAGCAATGCGAGCATTACGAAATCTTAGTGCTAGTGTTAATCGATAGACCAGTGTCAGGGCAGTAGCTCGTAAGTCAGTCGCCGCAGCAGTGCGATAAGCGCGGGGGGGAGGGGGCTATGCTGTAACTGTTGGTATTTATTGCGTCTCACCTATCGGCGGCGTTTATCAGAACCCGAGCCCGCATAAGCCGCCGCGAAGCCTCCGAGCGAAGGCTTGCGGGGATCAAAGCGAACTTAGATATTGCTGTGTAGTCGCTGGAGCAAAAACTTATTATCTCCAGCGGTTAGTGGCTTACTCCGTGACGTTCGCTCTGGACTTGCCCTATTGTTCCACGGCGCCATTGTAAGCTAGTGGCTGTTTTAAAGCGATTGTTATTCAAACTGTTCTTTAATAACCGATTGTAATAATAAATACAATATCATCATAAGTCATCAACTAGCAGAAGTCGCGGGAACTTTGCCCGCGAGAAAAATGGTGTTTTCCAATCTGCCAAGAAAACAAAAGAAATCCATGACTCTTTTGTCAACAAAAGAATCAGTATAGAAAGCTATTATTAATGATAAATATGTCATAACTGACTTTTTTAGTCCTAGGACAATTATCGTTATATTATTATTAAGTTTTGTAAAGTGTCGCTACAAGCGGCTCAGGATTGTTGTGTTTAGAAGTACCTAAAAAATATCTATGGTCAGCAGTGCACGGCCATCGGCTGTCAATGATGACGACGATGAAGTTTTGTAACGGGAAATTGATGGACTGAATTCACTAGATACAGCTATAGAACCAAAATCTGACACATCCTTTTACTTTCAAATTCGTATCTGTCATCAATCTGTTCGCTTAAAATACTTCCTAACCCAAAGCCCAATCCTTTACAACGACTAAGTTACACATAATACAGCAAACTGTTGGTCCGCTCGAATAGATAAACAGTTGGACACAATCGGGGCGTGGAGTGACACTAGTAGCGGCCGACGCGCGCCGTAAATTATGTTAATGAGTTCCTACACACGAGTGCTCTCACCGATTACACACTTGCACTAATATAACACCAAACATATTCGTGTAACACGAGCCGCTTCAGCGAGCTAAAGGTGGCTACTCAACAACGTTCGGTAGCGTGATGTTACAACGTTCACTTGGGGACAAGCGAGCTGCTTGTTGCTACAGATTTTGGTACACGGTGTAACGCTATGCCTGCGGCGAATGTTACTGGTTACATTACGTTGGTTATTACTTTAATATTTTCCCCTTTTAGGTGGATACAAGTTTGTTTATTATAAATGATCCAAATTATTTTGACCTAAATCAAGTCAGCCAGTAGTTTTTAAACAAGTTATAATCTTGTTAATCTATATATTTTGAAAATAATTTGGGTACTTGGCTCTTGGCATTCTTGGAATTGTGTATTCCCTGACGAATGCCAAGTGCCAATGCAAAAATAGGACTCAAAACCTTGGCTTCTGTCAAAATACCTGTGTTTTTGTGTCGTCCATTAAAGGAAGCCAGGACTCCGTGTAGCGAGAGTAAGGACGACACAGTTAAGTTCAATCGGGACAACTGGCTACAGTTACAGGCTCCGGATTTACCATGCAAAATAAATTGATGGCCATCGCAAATATATTTCTTCTTGTTTTTACAAAAATACAAAGTTTTTAAATGGAAGAGGAAATTAAAAATCTGCATAAGAACAAAACGCTTTTCAAAACACAAAATACAATTACGGATAGAAGGAAATCTCTTCCAATCATGCAGTTGTCCTATAAACTGTATGTATGTCAGTATTGTAGTTGGTTCTGTGCTGTTTAACGATTCAATTATCATAATCTGGAGCGGTGGGCCATAAACAACGCGTATCGAGGACCCATCGCATAAATACCGCGTGCGAATACACAGCGGATCGGAACATCACGGAGACAAAGCGACTCTATCAGCCCAACGATAAATAACCTTTAGCTCGAACCGTGTGTTCGCTGTGCGCGCAGCGCTCGCGCTTGTAGCAACGTAATGGACTTTGATCTGATACTGTAAAGTAACCCCAATTTAGACTCCTGCTGCACTAGAAATACCCTCGACCTTTCTTTGTGAGCCTGAGGGAGGGACGGTTAAAAATAACGTTCGCTTAATTTATGAGATAACACAAATGTAAAGATTTTATCAGGGACCGATAATGACCTCGGCCACTACTACTTCCACTACTGCTACTACTTCTACTGACTGATTTACCTAATTACAAAATTATAAGGTGGGTAGATATCTAAACGAACACTACAGTATGATGTACTTATTCTTTTAATTCACTATTATTAAAGTATAATATAAAAGTCATTGACGTACAATATACGTAAACTGTTACTCTTTCATTCGATCAATTTTTAATTTCGTTAACAAATCCTCCTCTCTCCTCTCAGGTTAAGTACGCCAGATTACTTTTTTTATATAAGATAAAACGCTTTTAAATTTATTAGATTAAATATTACTTTGGATAAGTTAGTTTTAAGCAACATCAATATTCATTACTTAAACGGTGTTTCTCAATAATTCGGTAGCGACCTAAAAGAAGTAGGTATAAATTTAATTTTAATTTTTTTTTCTTTTTTATCGACTACAAGTTAGCCCTTGACTGCTATCACACCTGATGTTAAGAGATGATGCAATCTAAGATGGAAGCGGGGTAATTTATTAGGAGTAGGATGAAATCCACACCCCTTTCGGTTTCTTTGGCGGTACGTCTTTGTCGGTAGGGTGGTAACTAGCCACGGCGAAAGCCTCCCACCAGCCAGACCAAGACAAATTAAGAAAAATCTCAATCTGCCCCACCGGGAATCGAACCCAGGACCTCCATCTTATAAACTGCGCATACCACTATGCCACGGAGGTTGTCAAAACATAAAGTTGAGAGGTGTCAAGAGACACCCGGATGGAACGAAGTTCCTTTGGATTAATTAGTGAAGGAATTGTAATAAAATTTTATTTTTTTTAAGTAATAATAATATTTGTTGTTGTACACCGAAACACCAAAGGGCGCCACGAGAGCGCGAGACAGCATACAGCGCGGGCGCCAACGCCGCTCACGCGCACACACATCAAAGGCGGCGGCAAGATCCTTTGATCAAAAAGTGTCGTGACAACTTTTCGTACGATTTTTTTCCGTCTAGCCCCCTTTCACAACGCGCGATAAGGAACTTCGTTCCAAAAAGTATAACTTCATATTGCTTACTTTGATAGCATAACACGTCGTATATTTTCAACATATTTTTTTTATCGACTACAAGTTGGCACTTGACTGCTATCACACCAGATGTTAAGTGATGATGCAGTCTAAGATGAAAGCGGGCTAACTTGTTAGGAGTGGGACGAAAATCCACACCCCTTTCAGTTTCTACACGACATCGTACCGGAACGCTAAATCGCTTGGCGATACGTCTTTGTTGGTAGGTAACATAATTATATTAAACTACATACTGCAGCCTTTACAATACTAAACATTCTTGCTAGTTTCACTTGAGAAGTATTACGTTACGCCCTTTCAGTTATAAAATATTATGGTTAAGTAGTAAAACTTAAAAAACAAAATTTCACAGTTTGTAAATTCGTATTAACGTAGTACAGCCCACTTCGATAACTTAAAACTTACAATTATCCAAAGGTCAACATATTTATAGACTCGATGTGGGCAGTTCAATACATACTGGAACGAAAATTGTTCTATAAATAATTTGCATAGATACAACATGTTTTCAACATTACGTGTCTTTATCGCGACATAACAATGTAGAGTACATAATTACAATTATATAAATGAACAATATCTAGAGCGGGTGTAAAAAGGCTCGGCAGTCGTGTGTTGACTCAATTCGCTCCACTTACAGAACTAGTCCAATTTGTTAGTCAAAGTGCCTAATACAATATGTGGATTTAACAAAGCTCCGATATTAAAGGGCCCTCATTAAAGTTCAACAAACTATCGGCGGGGAGGGGGAGACACCCCGCTGTCGCCTGCCGCACGGGGAAGGGAGGGAGGGGGTACATGCACACACACACGCTCGCAAAGCGCAACATTTATTATTTAGGATCAACGCCGATATCAGCGATTGCGAATTCTGTTTGAAGGGTGCACCGCGGAGTAGCAAGCGTATCGATGGGCAACTTAATCAATGACCAACGTTCTTGATAACTAAAGTCTTTGAGTAATTGAAATGGTGCTCGAAATCAAAAGGATTTTAAACTTAAGGATTTTTAAATTTTGGTTGGTCTCAAGGCGTAAAAAGAGACGTGAGGAGGCTTGGTTACGTCCTGCACTCTACAAAATATATTTTAGGTGCTGCAAATTCTATTGCTGTACTTTTCAAATTAGCAAAAATTAAATGACTAAGAATATTGTTTCACATAGGTATGTACTCAGAAGATATGACTTTTATCATTAATTATTAAAAAGTTAATTATTATTTATTCAACTGATCCAAAAAATTGTAACTTTGCAACACACTCAACTAATCTGCAGTAAGTATATGAACTGTATATTTGTTAACCTGCAATATAACTCATGATGTTTACAAACCAAAATAAATATTACCCTTACATCAATATCTCATAGCACTTACTGTTCGGGTATAGATGCTATGTCAGCGTGGCCGCATGTTCAGCGGCTGCATCAGCAGCGGCGGCACAAGATGCGTACGAGCGCATCGGTCCCGCAGGAGCGCACGCATCTGGCGCTGAGATGAGATCACAGCCAGAGATTTATAAGCTCGTTAGCGATTGTACGGGGACGCAAGGAGGAGGACCGACCGGCTGCTGATGGAAACATTTATTCTTACCCGAGTGCCGAAAGAAGTGTTTTTTAACTACCGATTTCAAAAAGAGGGTTGTTATAAGTTTGACATTTCTGTCTGTGAATCTGTGTCTGTCTAGTAGAATGCGTACTTCTATTGATTTAAAAATATTACCCGTAAAGTTACAGGCTTTAACTACCTACTACTTAATACCTCCCTCGGGTTATCGAAAGAAGGACAGCACATTGTAGAGCGTTCGTTACTCTGTTTTAAGCGATCGGCGGCCACTTAACGTTGGGTAGGACTTTAGGTTTTTTTTAGTAATTACAAGTCAGTCGTAGACTGCAATTATTCATGATGGTAATTGATAATGCAATTTAAAATGGAAGCGGGGAACATTCTTAGGAGTAAAATGAAATCAAAACTCATTTCGGTTTCTACGTGACATCACACCGGATACATATTTGTCAATAGGGTTGAAACTAAACACAGCCAAAACCTCCCACCAGCTAAACCTGCACCGCCATTTTATCAATACATCGTACATACCGCTACGTCATGAAAGCCGTCAAAGACCTTGATACTAGAAAAACATAATAAATCCAAATCAAATGGATAATCAAAAGCACATATTATAATTATATCACTGGTACCAGCATGATTCTAAAAAGGTCAAACGAAATTTCATTTCAATGAAATTATGTTAATCCTAGTGCGAGAGCGTTACTACATAACTGTGTTGGCGTTTATCCGACGCTTAGCCGTTTAACGCAGCCCAAATTATTCAACCTCGCTCTTTTATTTTGTAGTCAGTAAATTAATTTACATTTGTTTCTACTGTATTTGTAATATAATTCAAATTCGCTTTACTAAAGCCTTTGTCGATCCCTCACTGAGTGGACTGAATTACAGGAAGCCGCTAGATACAAACTTTAACATAGGCTAGTGCCAGCAGTGGATGTCCCGAAGGGCATTAATGACTATGTATTAATGACGACACCAGCGCATTCCTGTATTGATATAATATTTATAAAACTATTGTGAATTATTTTTATTAAAGAAAACATCATCCTATATATATGTGTGTATATATGTGTGTATATATGTGTGTGTTCCCTGTACAGTTGTACACCGATAATACACAGCGAGGAGAGCGGTATTTCTCCAATGCTCGAGGGACGTCGCAGGCGGCTCAATTACGAACTGTCAACAAGTATACTGCCCCGCTTTAGAAAAGAGAAATATGAACGGACGTCAATCTTACTCCAATCATAGGCAAATTGTCATAAATTGACAACAAAATTGATGCAAGCAATCCCAATCGATTTCAAACGCCGAGAATTAACATTTATATGAATAAGCCTGAGCAAAAAAATATCTTGTACGCTGTCACTTAAATCGTTCACTAGACTCACAAAGCCTTTCTGAAACAGTTTGATTGTTGAGTCATGATTAAATATACGAATTTATAATTGAGCAGATGCTCAGTAATAAGAGATTCTTATTATTTGGGTGATATTTCTGTATTCGCTCATTAGTGTACACATTTTTTGCAAAAGTCCTGAATGATCGTCATGCACATTGTATGCTTGTATTTTTAAGGGATTTTCATCCGAAATGCAGTATGGCGGTTCAAGCAGTAATAGTAGTACTCAGGATAGTACTACCACCATATTTATTATTGTCAAATTCAATAAAAAGCTCTGCTATTGCTAAATATATAGAAAAGTTTAGTAGATATACTTGGTAGGTAGTGAAAGGTCAGTGCTTGTATCAGATGTAATAGTCTAAGATCCGAACAAAAATTGACCTTTACCAAACTGATAATAGAATGAAATATATTTCGTGACAGCTATACAGCTATACTCTAGCTGTCATTCTCTGTCGTAT
The DNA here is from genome assembly GCA_034621355.1 of Mycalesis mineus. NCBI lineage: Eukaryota > Metazoa > Arthropoda > Insecta > Lepidoptera > Nymphalidae > Mycalesis > Mycalesis mineus. The sequence continues at coordinate 1,386,145 of CM067897.1, forward strand.
AAATACCGAGTATGCGCACTTCCTTATATTCGAGGACTGCAATGTTGGGTCCTTTATTGTTACACGCTATACTCAATTCGGAAGTTCCACTCACGTTAAAATTTAAAACTTTAAAAATTGCAAACCGTTATTTGGACCAAAATTTTCGCAGATAACTTTATATCAACTTGTTGTATTTTTTTCTATTATCATATCAAGTGGAGGTAACTGGCATCGACATACTTGTTTCTACCTGGCAACCAAGTAGTTTGTCCAGGTAAATAATAGGCAACCCAACGGCTGCACATTCTATACATTTCATACTTTAAGTAGGGATAAAAATTATCTTATTATCTTGATGTTGCAAAATTTAATTAAAATTATTTTTTCTTATATACTTAATTTGTCATGAAATATATTTCATTCTATTATCAGTTCGGTGAAGGTTGATTTTAGTTCGGATCTTCTACTATAATGTTTTCTCAGGGTCTGCTGTGGGCGGGGGCGAGTTAGGGGCTATTGTTGTTTGTGTGTGAATGTACCACTACATTGTTAACTAAAACCCTGTATTTATTCTACGTAGATATAATAGGTACTACTTGTTTTGAGCATTTCTTTTTTCTTAGAAACTCTACATAAAAATCTCAGAACATTATTTGATAATTATCATTAACATTTTGATACGGAACTTTACAAAATAAACGTTATCACCGCCCACCACCTCGCATTAAAGCAGCGTGGTAGATAAGCTCTTTAGTAGGTATATATCTATAACAAAGAAGACCTGGCCTTGTAGTGGGTAAGACACCCTGATAATGATGTCGATGATGACTTAGTAGGTGATTATAGAAATTATTCAAAGGCAGTCAACGCAGTATTAGTGTCTGTGACAAGTGTCAGTGCAAATAAACAAACATTAAACATTAGATGACTCATAGAGGTATGTGTCTGCTACGCGTACATCAATTTTTTTTTTATAGTGTATTGGCTAGCGCTTGGCTACGATCACGCCTGATGGTAAGCGAAGATGTAGCCTACGGTGAAACGCGCTTGCCTAGAAGGTGCCTATTCACTCTTGACTTGAAGATACCCATATTGTAGGTGGTAGGAAAAACATACCTACATCTTGTATGTATGTACAATACGATATTTGAATCTAGACTATAGTCCAAAAGCTGTTTTTTTTTTCTATAATTGCCTCAAGTGCAGTTTAATGTACTAAGCAATTTACCTTTTTATAATGTCGCATAGTAACCAGTATTTAAATATAAACTTGCCCACATCTATATTATTACCTCTTTCTATTTAGCTTTTACCAATAAAGACTAAACGACATTGCCATTTGTTGGAAAAAACCAACTTGTAGCTGAATAAAAGCAATGGATAAGGATTATCACAAAACACAAGATTTCAAATGAAATTCTTTTCAAAATTTTTATCTTAAAATTGTCTTGAAAAGATTGTGTCGTCACATGCCGCCACATGTCAGCCGCCGACTCCACAGATCGCTGCTTAAATATTCAATTTTCTTTCTTACTTGAAATCACTTGACGAATATATTTGTACTTTTCAGATATTCCCAACGATTTTATCCTAGAACTCGACTTGTAGTCACAATTGCTATCAGCGCAATAGATGTACAATATTAGCAAATAAAGTTAAAATAAGGAACGATAAATACCATTCACTTTTTGTTAGCTCTAACTAGTAGAATATTTGGAGAAGTAAATTACTTAAATGTCTAGATTATTGGGGATTATTTTTATAAATTATTTATACACTTCTCAGAAAACAGCTTTAGATAGTTAATTCTATCGACATTTTTACTTCAGATAATATTATTTTCGAAGGCAACCTATGTGATATATTTTGTAGCCAATTCGTAGCACACTAGTACTCGTAGATTGATGTAGACGACCTACAAGTACTAGAGTGCTACGACGCGAGTAATTGAAACCAGGAATTATAATAAAATAAGTAATTTATGTTGTTAAAGTACACAAACTTTGATTTACTCTCCGTCAGTAAATTGTAACGATCCAATTCAGAACCAGACCTTCCTCCAATAAGGAGAACAACAATTTTAAATTATATTTGCGGGTCCTCGTCGCCCCACGCTCGGCAATCTAGAATACAATACAACAGTAAAATTGCCCGTGAAATAGCAGCGCCTTACACACTTGATACATGAAACATTGCAACTAAATATAGTTAGTTAGTGCAGGTTTATCTTTGCATGGGCCAAAGAAGTGTGGAATGGGATGGTCAGTCCTTTAGATTTTAAAAGTATACGCAGACAAGTAATGAATCGATGTAGACATTGTACATTTTACTGAATGTGCTAGATCTCAAACATCGTCAAAAGCCTATAAATCAAAATGGCTTCACCACCCAGACTACACATAATCTTCTTTTTACTTCTGAACCGAAGAAATCAATGCAGATGTGGACTTTACAATTTATTTTATATGTAGTATAGTAAAATTAACCAGCCCGTAAATTTCAGTGTTAAAAATATTTTTCATCAAGCTAATACAAAATAGCCCAAAATATAAATCAAACTCAAGGGCAAAAGTTAATTAATAATAATATTGAAAAGGCTAAACACTGAGTAATACGCCCAAGACGTTAACACGGTGTTAACCCTAGAGGAGGCGTATTACACTGAATGTCACAATAAATCGCACGTGTCCCAGCGGCGCAACTTGCCATCAACGTTGTACTCAGCTGGTAATCTGTCAAATGAGGCGTCGTTGTCGCGTACGGGCGGCCGCACAGCTTGCGATTCGGAAACTAAATTTCCATACTGTTACAAATGTACATAAGGGCATGATCTTACATAACTGCAATTTGCCAGCCAGATATCAAATCCAGTAGTAAATTTTATCTTAGTCAACAAACATAGGCTACTAAATAGATGTAAGTCTTAAAAAATTTCAACAAAAAATATAACCGACTCAAAACGCACTAAAAAGTAAAAAATAACTGTGTCATTTAGTTGCTTTAATTTACTTTATAAGTATTTATGAAGTCGGTGCAAGTGTGCCTATAAAATTTGAAGAGTTCCTTCTTTTTTTTTTCCCAGGATATCATCATCGGATCCTAAAATAATGACTATGAGACCATATTGGAAGTGTTCCCTTTCTAATAAAAACAGAATTATCAAAATCGGACAACTCTGTAAAAAGTTATGAGTGGTCATACATAAAAAAATATATACGTGTCGAATTAAGAACCTGCTCTGTTTTTTTTTCGTCGGTCAAAAATGTTTTAAACATTCATAAATAAACAATGAAACGTAAGCTGTTGTTCGACACCAGGCAACTATAAAATATCGTTATATTATTTTGTATATATTATCACCCTGGTGACGACATGCTATGGTCACGCATCTCCAGGCCAACGATTTGAACCACTGCACATATTTTAACAACATGAACTAATGAAGGAAGGTGCAAGCTATGTCGCCGACTGTACCAACACAGGGACGTTAATCATTGGCCACATACTCAAGACGGGAAAACGGAGAGAAAAAGCACCGGCTCAGGGGCTTGTTGGCCGGACGTCGCTACTAACTGCTCTAATGAATGTACTTCGTGCCTCGTGGTGAGAGTTATGAGCTCGTATGCTTCACGTGTTGACGCAGGCTTCGTATCGGCGGGGTTATGGCGGCCAGTACACGCCGGGGTCGTTCCAATGGACCTGATGGTCTATTTGTACAGACCTGTGTTGTGCCAAGTCACGCTGTGTTATACAATATATATACGATTTATTTGCTCTCATACCATAATACCTCATACCGATTATAAAATGAAAAAAATATGATCACACACAGGTAGAATATTCACATAGTTTACATAGTTTACATTTAGTGCAATTAAAAAAATAGTTTATAACATTACTTATTTTATTTTATTTACATACACATATACGGTTAAAATAATTAAAAAAATACTACCATTTCAGATTATACGCAGATCATAATAAAAAGAAGAATTAAGTATAAACAGTTAATAGTACATGAAAATAATAAGAATTAATATAATCTAAATGAAAAGTCATAATATATCATGTCAAAAGTTCTATTAACTTCCAAGCAAGTGAATCGAATCCAAAAGTGAAAATTGTTTGTAGACAACTTCGAAAGCAGAATTCTCGTATGATGAACACTAGTGTCCCTTTAGTTATATGTAATATAGCGTAAGAGTATTATTTTAGTTGTTAACCTTTAGGTAACAATGCACTAACTAACAAGGACTAACTTTTCAACATCTATAACATGACTAAGGTCTTGCCTATAAAGTCTCTTATAGTAAAGATATGTAAGATAATGATGCAGTTTATAGATCACGTTAAAAATGAGTCCTACATACATACGTAGGATACTAATACCCCTCCCACCGTAGTCGGATAAAGCAGGAATTAGATCCGAGTGACCCGACTAGTAGTTTTTATATAAATCAGTGCCAGCTTAAATTAAAGCATCGGGCAGGGCTTCGCACATCGCACTATTAATCTCTTCATTTATATCTATTATTTCTTTGGCTTCTCTCCACTCGCGTTGTCTCACCTTTCTATCTGTGACAGACAGAGATGACGAATTATTGTATTGAGATCCATAGGATTTAAGAACTTTGAGGATTGTCCTGCAAGTTATAGCTTACATTTTTAAAAATTATTAAGTTAAAACTAGGTTTTAGGGAATAGCAATGGTAGTTAGGTCTATTTTAATATGTAATAGAAATCACCGGACATTTTATTATATCAGTGACCGTTTCCTCATAAAATACAATTTACGATTTTTTTTCGATAAAACAAATTTTCGTGAAACTTAGTTCATTAGATTTAGAGAGACTTTGTTTCTCAACACACTAGTATGTATGCCATTTAAAAATGCTGCATTTAAGTCTTTACGTAGCCAATGTTTCAGGCATATAATATGAGGTTTAGCATCTATTTTTCCGATGGGCGACAGACAATTCATTATCTGTGTGGCTAGTGTAAGATTTTATCGCGTCGATATTGAGAACGGTAAACGCAAATTGTATATGACACTGACACTTACCCATTTGAGTTTTGTCTTGATACTGCCAGGGGCGCTGCTTCAATTCCATATAAAATTGACCTTTACGCGAATGTGAAGTTTTTCATTTGTTTTGGTAAAAGCTCACACTAGGCACTCTGTCTTCCGGATCACTTGACGTCACGACTATGACTGTTTAAAAGTGCAGGTGTAACAGCCTTCTTCAAAATAAAGGAATATGAATTTGAATAATAGAATATTTTCCTTACACGTTCTTAAAATTGTCTATGTTGTTACGTGTGGTGTAGGTGTACAAGGTAGGCGGTAGGTTTTTAGTTTAACATCAGTTCAATCAGCTTTGTCTTCTAGCTATTATTTTTATGTAAATAAATAAGACATAATACATGGTCACCGTACACATAATAGGGATTGGTGGCACACATTGATACAAAGGGCATTAATACTCGCGAGTGAAAGGGATACTCGTGATGAAGCCGCGCTGTTTATGAGATTAGCTTTATCAGATTTGTTTTATAAGCCCTCATTTCGGGAATATTATATCGGCTTTAATTAATTTAAAGGCATTCCTAGGGCATCGGTACCTTCTTCACCTCCATACTTAGTGCTGTATAAATCAGCTTTTAATTTCCCACAAGGTAACCTTCGATCAAATATTAGTGACTGAAACTATATTAAAATGTCAACGCGAGTCATTAATTATAACAAAATTGTTGAATCATGTTGAAATAATTTAGGCATTGGAATATAAATGAAAGGAAATTATGTAACTCATGCATTTAACATTGTACTTAATACATATTGAAAATTATAAATTGTAACATTTTATTTTTAAAGAGCAACTGTCAAAAAGTTATTCTTATCGGCAGGGATAAATTACTAAATATATGTACTTAACTATTTTTCAAAATGCAGAAAAGTTATCAAACAAAAAAATAACGTCAAAGATTAGCATCTAAATTTAAAGTATCTAGTTGACTACATAACTTTGCTATAAGCATGCATTTAACAAAACGCTTAACAAATTTAGGCATAGGTTTTTGATACCCCTGAAAATCGGTTCTAAACAAAGGAACGCCTACTTCTATCCGATATAATTACTTTATCGTGAAAAAAACAAAAGAAAGTAGCCCACGCCCAACGCATGCTCGTAAATGTTTAGTTAATTTATACAAACCCGGAGAAGATAATTTTATTTGGCCGGAGCTAAGTTAACCCGCGGAGCCGTTAACCCCGACCGGGTAAAAACCTTTTAAGGCCGTGACGGACGCTTTACACCGTAACGCACACCGGGCCCACAATTAAGGCTGAAGTGCTCATATTTTGTCCACAATCTCATCTCGTTTCATCTCTCCAGGGAAACTGCGGATTCTGTTCATTTTGTCATAATTTATTTACTTCAATAGGTAATGTTTCTTGGTTATTTTCTCATTAGTTTGTTTGGTTTGGGTTAAGCGGTATCGCGTTCATATCCTGGATGTATCAAGTTTTGTGTTTTTAATTTTTAATAGATATTTTTCAGTAAGTGCCCATAGTGCCCATGCCATAAGTGTAAGAGCTATGTAGGTGTTCTTTATTACATTTCTATTTTTCGATCTCTTAAACTGCTTCATTTTAGTTATTAAAGTAAACTTGGATGGCATCGATATGGTTAAGTAAATTAAAGTAACTAAATGACGCAATCATTTTTTACTTTTTAGTGCGTTTTGAAGTCGCTTTTATTTCTTATTACTTTTTTTTATATTACAAAAATATATTTACAAATTAGATTAAGCACATTAATAAATAATGATTGAACTTTCGATTTACAATTTCCTAAGGACCGTGCCATAATGACCAGATGTCACTTCATAGCCAAGGTGAATCAAGCGCTGTAGCGTCCCATGTTGTATACAGTATTGATTTTTGTTGTACATACAATGTTTAATTTTAATTTTGCCTACAAGGGTTTGTATGAGCATCTTCGTTAGCCAAAGAATACTTGAGCGCCGACCTTGATTTAATTTCATCCAATAAGTGGTGAAAGAGGCGATCGGGGGTAATGATGGGGGAGGAGGAAGGGGGCCTCTTGCCTCTAATCTCGTTTGTCCGCGCCGAAGAGTCCGTTAGCAAAACTGCTTTTATTGCTAAAATAGCTACACTCACTTACTAGAGGATTTATTGAACACTTTTTTATCGTCTTCGCTGCCCTTTTTAATTACGGTTGTTCATTCAAGGTGTAAGATGAGGATATGGGACGGTGCCACCAACTGTCGTCCATGACTCCTTTTCTACTTTATTCGTTGTGAATTATCGTGGCAATGCAAACGAATGGAAACACCTCCTTTCGACAATGGTTTCAAGATCCCTGCCTAGCAAATTGGAATTCGATTAAATATTTCGAATTATTTGAATTCAAAATATTATTAGACCTAAGATTTTCATGATTAACGTCATTGAGATTCAGACGTGAACCACTGGGAGCAGCGGGTCAAAATATGTTAATTTTTTAATTGCTTTTACATTTAATAACGTAAGAAAAATGTACAACAATTCTACCGGACTGAATCTTATATTGTATGACTTTAATTGCCTTTTCCAAATGGTTGAGTAAGAAATGTGACAGCAAGCGAAAAATTTGATATGTCAGTAGTGTGTCAGTCAGTAGTGCAACAAGATTTAGTCTACTGAGTCGTGTCTTTCAGATCTAAATTTGTTTTTTTAATTGCTGATTCTGGAGTGAATGAAGTTAATTGATTTTTTAGTACACGTAAAAAACACGACTTCCGGATTATAAAGATCAGCAGATCAGCAAAACAAAATATAAGAACAACAAATCAAAAGATCGTGGAACTAGTACTAGTAATACGTCACATCAAGTCAGCAGTTTCTCATATATTTCTACACCCCTAGTACAACTTGAACATGTTAAGTGTCATCAATATCGAAGTATCAGAGTAAAATGGACCTTAACGAATAGCAGGTAAAGTCGTTATTACAGTAGAAAATCGAAATTTATTTAGTTCAGTTAGTCGTTATAGTTTTAGTATGCTCACCATAAAACTACAATAATAATTTATGATACTTATATCCTAATCCTTTAACCATGTTTTTATTACTTAGGGCCACTAACTATCAAAAATAAATGCACGAATTAGTGATAGATCTAAGATAATTGATAAATTACTCTGTACAAGTACAACTATTGAGATTTTTGCTGGCTCTTTTTAGTGGGAATCTGTCTTCCGAACTCTAGAGTCACTACTCGGCAAACAGTCAAATTTGACATTTCAAACGTGCTTGAACACAAAACCAATGACTAAACTAATTTTGAAATATTATCTTTTTAAAGTGTTACTTGGAAGAAGTAGATAGGGTTGTTTATTCTAATATCCTACTATTTAATATAATGAATCACTTGGTTATACGTTTTTTGGGACTAATATAAGATGGATCATTACCCTCTGTTTCACACATCTCTTGTTTATTTAATTTTTGTTTCAAATTAAACACTGATCTTAAACATCAATCAATCAATCAATTATTGATTGAACTATTTTCCTCTCTCCGTATCTTAATATTGATGCTTCGTAGCCATGATATGCTGTTATAAGCGTAACCGTGTTTACAGCTTTAGACAGCATATAAAGAGCATAAGAAAACTTGCTCATCTTAGTACATACTGAATCTATAATATGTGCCTTCCAATTTAAATTAACTTTCTTGAGCCCTAAGAACCTACTTTCTTCTATTTGTTTAATGTCACTAGAATCATGTCTCATATTCAAGGAAATATTTCGTGGATGTCGTTTTTTAAAGTGTATTACATTGGTTTTGTCAAAATTTAAATAAGGGGTTAGTTTTTGTAAGCCTATCGTATTTAAGGAACTGGTAATTTCTTTTTCAAACTCCGTAATAGTAGAACGTTTGTCAGTAAAAGTTATAATACAGTCGTCAGCAAAGAGTGTGACTGAATGTGGCATTGTAAAAGGGGACCGAATACACTGCCTTGAGGGAAACCATATTTCATTTAACTTACGTTACATTTGTAAATTATTTCTTTCTTGCTGTTTTGATTAATACTATTAATTTCTATATCTCACTAGGGGAACTTCGCAAGTTCTGCTGACGTTCACTCGTCGTTGCGCCGCGAGCGACGTCACATCAATCCGTGCGATAACTCAGCAGCACAACGCTGAGCCAGCGATGCGCACATCGGCGAAACAGCCTGATGCACGTTGTTGCACCGCGACATTCTTTGGGAGTAAGAGCTTAAGATTTAGGATAAGCCAGATTTTAGTTTCAGGTTGAGTCAGGAAGAAAAATCTTTTTCGTATAAAATCTATGAAAACTGTCAAACTATCACGATTCACACAGCCTGGTGATAAACAGACTTATAATGGAGTATTTATGAATAGTGTCCTGTTTTTAAAGTTCAGGAACCCTAAAAAGGTTGTAAAATATGCAAATCGTGCGTCAGCAATACCGTCCATATCTGTCGCTTATCAGTCGACAGCGGACAAATGCTGCCGATCCTTCGCCATCGCTCGTTTTACCGACCATTGCCAACCGCTGCCGATTGCTGCTGATCACTGCTGATACCCGCTGCGAGCAAATAAATCAGCATCAGATTAGAGTGCTTTGTAATATAAAACGTCGAGGCGGATAAACAGGCAGTTCGAACAAATCTAATGAGAATTGTTTGTTTGATAATTTCAAGCACTGAGTTCGTTGTGTTGCAATTTACTGGTTTTGAAAATTATATTATCTACAAGCTGTGCTTTGTGGTTTCACCCTCGTAAATTCTCTTTAGGAATATCGAGATACAGATAAGCCCATGTTATTTATATAACACTGGCAGTCGCCCGCGACTTCTTTCACGTGAAAACCTCTTAGGTACCCTTCTAATTTTAAAGGCAGACTTTCATATAAAGTGTGCTCATCCCCCGCTCCCCCTCTCAATTTAATTTTTTTATAGTTTCCCGTCAAGCAATACCCTCCGTCCAGTCCCGTGTACAAAGGATCTACATTTTTACAACCATTATACGACATTTCAGTACTTTAACAATATACATTTATGGCAAGCCGATGGGTAGAAATTAATATTAAATAGTATATTTCACTCTTGAGTGTAGCCTTCAGAAAAAACAAAAATAATTTTAGAATCCGACACGCAGATTATCCTCTATTCAATACGTATAATATAACACGAAGGAGGTCAACTAAATTTGGACGCCATAGCTAGCGGCAGGGCCGCGTTTTTTAGAAATCTCCGAAAATATATAACTAATTAACATACCGTAAATGACAAATCTTATCTCCTTAAGATATCCTTAAGATTATTAAATAATTTATTTTGATAAGGATTTAAGTTTAGTTGTATAAATAATGACGTAAACTTAAGCATATGAATGAAATGATTTATTACAGTGTCGCAATTTTTAGAAATTTTGATATCTCCGAAACTATATAATTAATTAACATACTGTAAAAGGCAAGTCTTATCTCTATAATATCCTAATGATTTTTAAATAATTTATTTTGATAAGGATTTAAGTTTAGTTGTATAAATAATGACGTAAACGTAAGCAAATTAAATTGATGATTTTTTAAAACACAAAAAGTTATATATCTGCCAAAATATAAAAAATAGATATATGCTATCGCAGACTTCTTTGTAGTACTTTTTAAGATGCATAAAGTTTTTATACAATATTTTCAATTATGTCCAATAGCTAAGGCACCGCACGCGCATAAAGCCGATTTAATAAATTTCACGGTCCGACTCGCGCGACAAAAACTGTGATAAGTCGGGTAATATATACAATACAAATATTAAATATAGCCTATGACACTCACCGATAACGTAACATTCTTCTGTAGTTCCGAAGATTAGCCCCGACAGATCTTTGTTTACAAAGTTACAAAATTTACCTCTTTATAATATTAGTATAGATTAGCTATCTGTGAGTGAAAGCCCCATCAACATCGATTCAGAAATATGCCGGAATATATTTTACCCAAAGTACCGTAAGTTTACTAGAAATTACAAACAATACTACAATTTTGTTCATATATATGGATAATATTCTATAAATATCAGCTGAGGCCGGCAGTAAGACAGTGCAGGCAAGGTGTGGGGGTTAATAGCAGCTGTTGATTATAATACAGCTGTAACATAAGCTATCGTCTAGTTAATTAAGCAGCGAGCTAATACTCGTTCGTCAAATCACACGCGTCGCGAGTTCAATTAGCGACGCGAATCAGGAAGGATCGAGGTGGAGTCGAGGCCTTACTACTGCGACTTCTGCAGCGAATACATTACGCTTACAATACTCGAGTCATTTTATAGATGGGTAGAGTCTTTATTGCAAACACATATTAGAATTAGGAAAGCAAGAAAACAAAAGTGAAATACGCAAAGTTAAGTTTTGTTAAAAGTTATCTCCACCAGACAACCCGATGTGATATAAATCACTCCGCCAACAAAATCGTACCGTCACGCGATTAGAGCGGTACGATGTCGTGTACGATACCAAAAGGGGTGCGGATTTCATCTTATAATTCAGTTAGTCTGAATTCATCTTAGGTTGCATTATCACCATTTTTTGTCATTGCAGTCAAGGGTTGACCTGTTGTAATTATAAGTATTGGACGGCCTCCTTGCTCTTTTGATTAATATGTGTGGCTTCGATTACAAGATATTGGATTTGAATATTGGGTCAGGTCGTGGGATAATTCTAAGCGTACCTTTCATCTAAGAAATTTTTAATGAATTCTGAACTGTCAGAAAGTTGGCGGTGTTACATCCCCGTGCCTCGAAGAGCACGATAAGCCGTTAGACCCGGTTACCATCACCAACATCTGATAGTGACCGTTAATTATTAAAAACTATCACCTCCATCATCCATCCATCAACATGCATGGAAACAGCGTAGTCCCCTCTTTTACAAAGAAGGAGGCCTGGCCCTGTAGTGGATCGTTAATAAGCTGATATTGACATGAATGATGGATGGCCTTCTGGTATTTTCATCTATATATTGATGGAATCAATGTCTAGATTATTAACAGCATACAAGGCTCCCTAGCAACAGTACAAGTGTATGACCACAATGGATTACTCAAGCTTTGTCAGCGTCACAAAATAATGACGACATCTGACCTGACACCGTGTCACGGGCTGAGCTCCTCCCGCTGACGTGACATCGATGGTGACACGCGACATGTGACGGTGGTGTCACCCCGCCGCAGCTATCGAGAACACCAGTGATTAATGTGCGAATGTGTGATTGATATTAATCATCGAGTTTTGAACTGTGATTGTTGTATTTAGTAGCATAGTATAATTTTATTATACAGGGACGTCTGTGAAATTTTCATTTCAGCTAATTGCAATCGTCCATGATTTGATTCGTTAAATAAATTTAAAAAAACACTAACTCTCCTAAAGCTATCTTGCTTTGATCGATAATAGAACCTACTTGATCGAAGGTTGCAAAATAAATATGTAATATTAACAAGCCAGACATTGGAAAACCCACGTACTCTGCAGGGTCAATATTTGTATTGCTCCAAGCTCTACATATTTTGAAATTATATGTGAAAATAGCCAAAACAAAATTAAGTTAAAATAAAAATTGCTGCGAAAAAATAATTATTACTTACTGAAAAAGAATTTCTATTGATATATTTTTCAATAAAATTTTTCTATTTGCAATAATTATTTACCTTGAACTTTACGTATAATTCTACATTTTTCAAGTTTTAAAGGACTTTATCTACTCTTTCTGAAGTTGCTCTAAATTTGACCACTGCGTGAACAGACAATCTTATCTCTCGTCCGCAACAGCGGAATGTTGTTACTTGTTCAGAATAAGAAGAAAGAATTAACTGCGCGCCGCTTCGCCGTAAGCAGGTATAAAAGAAAATGAAGTGCGCACAGCACTTGTAAATAGCTGCTCCTCTCGCCTTTGTTTTCAAAACGTGCGCTAACAATTCTACAGTCCACACTTACCGCACTGCAAACTGTAGCTTTTTCAAAATATTTAAGAAATGTAACAGAGAGATACTAAATTGCACTGCAGTATTCAGCCAAGACTGGAATTGATGGGTTATTGTATACTGCATTACGAGTCTTTTTTTGATTAAAACCTCTCAAGTTTAAAGCTTGACAACAAGCTCTAAGGCTGAAAATCTGAAGCTAAGGATAAATCCCCTTTATTACGTTATAATAAAATTCCTTGGATAATTTGAAGTCCGACTCCTTAAGATCCTTTATTTGTCTATATACCGGATGTCCCATGATGCACCCAATAATTATCTGAAACTAATTTGATTAATTTTCAAAAAAGCGTGTGGAGACCAAGTTGCATTTTGTGGATATTTTTTTCACTAATTGGTGCTGTATTATCGATATTTTCACTAGCTTTTAGCTAGTAACGGCATCTTATTATTGTAAAAATAGTCATAGGAATGATCCTGATGCATAAACATTTAATAAAGATAAACTAAACGTACATGCAACTGATCCATGTACTGGTATCTGATGACCAACGAGTGGATCCTTATATTTGGCCCAAAGGATAATCCTTGCTATCCAAAGAGGAAAAAGCGCCAGTGTGTTGGGCACCTTGCCTTTGAGTGAAAAATTAGATGGCGTATATTATTTGTTAATATGTTCTTTTATTTTTATTTCAATGTATGTTATTTATGCATAAACTAAGTTTCCAATCTAAAAATACTCATTATCTAGACAAGAAACATTTAAAACAGTCTCATAGTACGTGAGTGTATAGATAGGTAAATAAACCCCTGAGCTAAGATCCTGAGCCCAAGAGGAACAAAACCTCGTCTCTGCGGTGAGCTGCTAATTAATCGAGAAAACGCGAGCTCTTCCGAGCTTTCTTTTGCTGAACAAATGGAATCTCCGCTGCGCCGTGTGTCGGCCGGCCGTGGCGCGGTTTTTTATTTTATTACCTACTTTAGCTACTTTTACTCGGTTTGAATAGCAGAATGTATCTGCAACAGATAATTTATCAATTTAATAAATTCACCTAAAGTTGAATAGTTGCCATATTCAGCACGGACTGTACTAAATAATTCCGAATTCAAGGTTCAATATCTTTCAGACGGATTAGACCGGCTACGAAAATTGCACGGATACATTATAGTAGATACTTTTAAGAGAAATGTTTGTGTTTAGAAATTTTGTTGTAGTTACGTGAAGTCACAGACATACACCTTTCCGACCGGAATACAGTGATGTATGATGATTGTTAATTCCCAGATCAGCTCTATAACGAATACCTCTAATGTTAAATCTTTAACGTTCGGAATTAATCATTATTTTTTCGCAAAACGATTCAAACATTACTTGGTGGTGTTATATTTATTTCCTGCATAAAAAGCATTTCATTGTGCTTTGAAAGTATACAAAAACGGAAGGTAGAAAGTTCGTGTAATTTTTAGAAAATTCTTCGTGTAAATCTCTGCGCGCCGTATTAACATAACATCTCGCGTCGCACAAAAACTCGCACCAATTTTATTACTCGTGCAACACCTGCCGTGAAATGGCAACTTGCATCGCGACACACGCGCCGACATACGCCCCAAGCCATGAGCCGACAAACGCCTCGACACACGCACCATGTGCCGACTAGATCACCATCAGCTGCTGTTCCTAGCATTTAATATTTTTATTAAAAACATGAAAGACAGTAGCAACTATTGACATCAGTAAAATCTTATAAATATCTTCACCACTGTTTTATTATGATTTTGAATGCAGCAACAGTAAGGTGTTAATATTATAATTGCGATTTCTAATACCATTGATGTGTTTTAGGGTTTATGAAATAAGAAGCAACTTATGACGCTTAACATTTGCATCTATCACTTAAATGCTTGATGTTGGTGGGAGCAGAGTTACACATTAAATATGATGCTATGTCAAAATAAGACTTTATATCTGATTAATTGACGTAAAAATAGAGTGTTGAGGTCTTGTGCCAGTAAAATAACAGGATTCAAGGTAAAAAACGGCTTATTTCGGGAAAGTAGCTAGTGACGCTTCGGCGGTTGGCTTCGGAGTCGTTTCTTTCGAATTTGTGTCAATTCAGTTTGACATCTGCCAAAGTTGTCATCAGCTACGTTCCACTTTTGCCCTTTATTTGTATAGTAATTTAAATTACAATATTTTAACGTTCGTGTCGCTTACATAGAGCATTGTATCCAGTCTGAGGTAAAAACCAAAAGGTTATATTCTAAAGGAGTTATGAAATTGGTACGTCTAAAGAAGCCATTTTAAGCCAGACATTTGAAATTACGCTTTTAAATGTAAATTTATTATAATTTCCGGTTTGAATTCATTATTGTGTAATGTACTTAGTTACAGAAACAGTTTACTTAAGCAACTACGAACAACTTGCATACCATATAAAAATTTTCCTAGGGTAAAAAAGTATAAAAATATAATTGGGAGTAATCACGAGTGATATACGTGCCATAGCAATAGCTTTTTGTGAGTCGGTGGGAATTTTAACGAGTTTTTTTATTTATTACATACTAGCGTTTGACTGCAATCACGGTTGATGGCAAGTGTTGATGCCATATAAGATGGAAGCAGGTTGACTTGTTAGGAGTAGGATGAAATCCATACACATTCAGTTTCTACACTACTGGCCAAGCCAGAAGTTGAACCTAGGGCCTCCGTCTTCTAAATCCATTGTGCATACCACTGCACCACGGAGGCCGTCGATATTTATATTTTTATAGGAAAAAAGTAGGTATTTGATATATTTCAGGTCACGGTCCGGCCGCGCCCCACTTACTCACACGAGCCCGTGTCATTCAGATCCGTGAGTTGAGAGCTTACTCGCTAACAAACATTCACTAATTTTCACATTTTTAGTTGGAATGATCTCGATTTTACTATGTTTTTAAATTATAATTTTTTAACATAATACTGCTATGCTCCGCGATTTTAACCACGTAGATTAAATTTCCATGCGAATATCGAAACAAAGATCCTCTAATATTACGCAATTCTAGACTATAATCTAATTATGTGCCAAATTACGTCAAGATGGTTTTAGATATTCTGAAGTGCATCATTATACCAAAAAATATGTTGTTTATTCATCTTGTTTCGAGTCTTTTAACAATTTATTGTAAATATTCTCTCTCCGATTATTATCAATTGTATCTTTTAAAACAATTATACTTCAAGAAAATACATAAAGACTTAAAGAAGTATAGTATAGAAATAAAACTTCATTGCCATACAATTTGCTCTTCAAATTAAATTAATCTGTGGGACTTAACGAAATAATGAATTCAAAGGTTGGAAGGCGCCCCGAAATTGTAGGCGAAGCTTTAACGCGAGCTTCCTCCGCGCCGCCGCCAGACTTAATAAGGAGATCTAAACAAAAGAAAAATGTTACGAATTATGTCTTCCATAGGCCCTTCAGCGGGTAAAGGGCGCTTAGGCGCTTAGGCTGCATGCGCACGAGCTTTCCACACTTAATAAGACTGACTGACACACTCGTGGCAGAAGTTTTATAATCCTCTGTATAGTAAAAGACTTCCTCTTAAACTGTAAATAATCTTAGGCGCGTCACGTTGTACTGTAATGCAACACAGCTTGCAGTCCGAGGAAGTACTTGAGCCGAGCTCAATTTCGCTATCAATACTGTTTTTGCATTTGGCCTGAATGTTGTCGCAGCCGGTGGATTTACAATTTCGAGACTTTCGTATTTGCCTCATGTTGACAGACATGAGAATTTGATATCGATTCCGATAGCGAGAGGCACTCCGAAGGAGTACACTATCCGAAGGAGATATAGAGGCGGCACTCATACTTTATATTAAAACTATTCCGTAGGTCATGGAATTCACCTACTTATTACATGACCAATAGATACTTTTTTTGGCAACTAATCTACTGGTATAAAAATCTATCTCTATTTCTCTTGCTCATCCTGCGTGAACGGCTGTACTGACTAAACTATTTTTTTGTTTTGCGTTTGTTCTTGTCAGGTGAAAGTTTTTATAAAAGAAAAAATTAAACAGTTGCGCAGAAAATAAGAATATTTAAAAATTTAAAGGAATTTTATGGATATTTGTAAATTATTCTCGTCTGAACGACTGAATGTATGGTCCAGAGATAGATTACAGCCTGGAACAGCCAACTCCTATTCATGTTACATTCCGATAGTTCCGCAGAAAATAGGTCTGCGCGCGCGGGTGAAACATAGCTAGTAATGTTTGTAAGAACTTTGACCTGCAGGTGTTATAAATTATGCGGACCAGTGTGCGGTCGGTCTTAGGCGCAGGATAATCTAAATTAGAGAGGATTCGTTCAATTTTTCATTGTTCATTAAATGGTTCGCAAAGCGTTGCCGCCTTTGTGGACGTGGGTGGACGCGGCCTTTGAATTTTTAATCAAGCTTAACACAAAAGGAAATTAGTTTACTTAATCTATTTTATTGTGATGTTTGATAAGTAAAGGTCAAAGAGGGCACACAAACTACCGGCAGATTACGAGAAAACTTCTTTAAGACTATTAGGATCTTGTAACGGATGACTGGAAGGGTCATTCACTGCGAGACATTGGATTCTTACAGGCATTTCTAATATTGACTAGACGAACGATATCATCACAAATTTCTTGCGTTCTTAAAAAAGATTTTTCAAATTATTTATTCTCTAGATTCATATAACAGCAGCATTATTTTTTACAGGTTGTGCTAGATTACAGGCAAGCATGGTTCCAAATATGGTTTTGGTTGGTGGGAGGTCTCTGCCGTGGCTAGTTGTCGCCCTACCGACAAAGACGTACCGCCAAAGACGTACCGCCAAGCAATTTAGCGTCCCGATGGATACAATTTCAAGTTAGCTTGCTTCCATCTTGGACTGCATCATGATGTTGGCCGTTGTGTATGTGCATCATCACTTGTCATCGGATGTGATTGCAGTCAACGGCTAACGTGTAATGAATAAAAATTTAGTATCCTTCAAGATGTTAAACGCTTATCTGGTTACTGTTATTTTAAACAAACAGTAAACTGGGAATAATTCTAGATTATAGTTTTGGTAGAAATTCAATAATGTTCCCAATAAAGAGATAAATGACTCGACTATCCAAAATCGCATATGAGCACAAATTACTTATTAATATATTTTCTGAAATAGTTTATCATTAATCTAATGATGTCTGAGAGACGCACGGAGAGCGCCCTCGGCGGGCGGGGTGAGCGAAACGCTCGCGGCGCACTGTCCCGTGACTCTGAGCATTCCGCCGCCGAGCAGACGATCGCTTTGTGACGAATTGCGTTATCGATATAAATTATGTTACACAATCCCATATAATGACATTACACTCGGTTGATTTTACTTTGAAGTATATTCGATTCTGTTTTGATTTTCATTATGAAAGCCCCAAATAATTCTAGAGAGGTTCAGAGAGAGAGAGAGAGTATACAAAAGATCCGAAAGAGAAAATTATATTTTCGGAAATGAAGACAATATCGAAAAAATATGTGTGATAACATTTTTTGTTTTATTTTATAACAAAACTTTTGTCAATTACTTCCTTCCGAATAGATGATAGAGTCACTAAACACATAAATATTACGTTTCTTTCTTGCTTGACAACTTAAACACTAGTTGAAGTTGATAATGGTGAATTCAGTTAACATAAACTGAATTCACCATTCAACAAATTTTAAATAAATATTGGTTATCTGTTGGAATCACAACTAACAACAATATTGACACAAGATTCGTGTGACAAGATTATTTTAATTTTCTATAGTTGTTAATCCCTAATATTGTGACGCATATGAAAAGATCAGTTCTATTTGTTAGTAAATCCCAGTCCAATCACCGCGGCCCCGCTCGGCGTCACGCATCGAGGCAGGCGAGGGTCAGCTGTGGCTGGGCGTGTAATAGGGCGGGCGGCACCGATTCAATCGGTTAGGGATTACGGCCATGATTGCGTTTGTCCCGCTGACGCGATTAACCTGCACTTTTACACAACACGCCGGCCGCCAGGTGACGCTGTGAACTGCGGCACGTAGCGTGCGAGCGAGGCACAGGATGTTGCGCGTTCTGTCGCACACTTGGAAGACGTAATATTACAAAGCATTAATACTGTAGTTGCATCGCTATAAGAGATAGCGGTAAAGATAAAATTTTAACTTCAAAAGGGAATGTTGTATAAAAAAAATTACTAATTATTTATTATAATTAATTAATTAATTATTAGAACTATCAAGGTTCTTAATCCGGCCGATGTCGCTGATCTGACTGATGGCTATAGATAGCAATATTGTCTATAAAATATATTATCGGATAAAAATTTTGGACTTAAACGAGCGCTGAAAAAAAAAGATAAAAGAAGTTTTGGTTTATATCTGATATGAGATGATATGCGTAGATCCACAGCAAGAATGTACTTCTCCTGACTGTATTATGTATTAGTTCTCTTGTTCAATCATATCATTAGTCGGACATACACCAACCTAGAAACACTTGCATAAGACCGAATTATACCTCTGCTATGAATACTCGGCAGTATTAATTATAAGACGTTACAATACGCAATCTCAAGTTACTGAGAAGTCTCACTGACGTGTGTGAGTTAGTGGCAGCTTGTTAGTAGTTCACAGCGTCAGTAGCAGGTAGTAGCACGATAGCACGCGCTACTGCAGCTAACGAAGATGTATTGAGGGTTTAATTATGTTACTCTCCCGCTGAGGCCGCGAATAGCGCCGGGCTATTTTAATCTACGAGGGCTGCAAGTGACTAGGTGCAGCATTGAAGATAGGGGACTAAGATTGATAGATGAAGTGCTCATTTTTGTTTTGTATTTGTTTGTATTTATGTAAGAAATTCAATTATTATTCAAATAATTACTTTTGTCAGCAACAGCTGATTCGGTTTGTATTTTTTGTCATATCATTGCATTTTCAATACCAAATCTAAACAATACTGCAGGCTTAGATCATTCTTAATGTTGATGTAATTTAAAATAGTACAAAAATAATGCGCAAAGCCTTAGAAACCTACAAATAGTAGGATATTTCTACAGTTTTGCAAAATAAATCAGAAAAGAATTGTTGAGCGATACGGTATTGCAATAATTTGCAACCTGATCCCTGCCCGCTGAGACCCAAGGCTCTTACCTAGTTTCTCGTGATCGAAAGTCACTAACTACTGGATCAAGGAAACGGAATACGATTAACACAACAAAATGCACTGTTTGCAACCTGACAGCAAAACAAGCTTTATACAAGTTTAATAAAATAGAGCAGCTTAGTGTATTACAGTCGCACCGGCAGCCTGCAGAGGATATGGGATAGGGAACAGGTTGCGAGCATGCCACGAGTGTGCTGCGAGCATGCCGCCAGCGTGCTGCGAGCGTGCTGCAAGCATGCCGCTAGCGTGCTGCGAGCGTGCCGCGGAAGTGCCGCCAGCGTGCCGTATGTGTATCGTCAATTCATTATATACGCTTTACGTGCGCCACACCTGTTACCGGTTCATTTTATTTTAAACAGAAATACAGCACGCGGCGCCAATACCTGCGAGTGTGTTCACTCGAATCGCGATATCATAATATAGTATATTTTAAAATGATCTATTCCGCTCTAATTAATATTACAAAAGTTATGACAATAGTTCAACAATGGGGGCAAGCAAGGGACAAGCCCTAGGACTCTCGTGTTATGTTATGTTCGCTTACTTATGTTGGTCTATAATGATTAAATTATTTATTTATTTATTCATCTCTTTCTAGATTCTGGGAGTAAACTTAAAGTTTTATTCATTACAAGTTGTCCCAATATGCATTGTAGGATAAAAGCGGGCTAACTTGTAAGGAATAGATGAAACCCCTTTTGGTTTCCACACGACATCATACCGGGATGCTATGTCGCTTAGCAGAACGCCTTTGTCGGTAGAGTAGTAGTAGTATGGGAAGTAATTCCAGTAACACCTCACAGATTAGACATTGGTTGTGCTCGCAGCAAGACTTATTATTAATCTATGTGACACCTATACATAGTCACATTGAAATCCGTCAAAAGTCTAGACTGTCGAGCGTGCCAAAGCATAACACCACACACTCGAAACTACAACCCTCCTGCGGCAGGGGGGTAGTAAACATTTTTTTTCTCAATTAAGGAACGCATCCCCTTCGTGTTAAAATCTTTGTAGTAACGAGTACTGTATCTATTACTTTTGAGCAAGGGGTTGATTAAACCCCCGGTGATGTGCAATCGCTCCCCTGGTGCCGCGCCGCACTAAACATTGTTGCACCCCGACTCTGCCCGCGACAGCTACTCGAGATCCCTGGGGATGAAAGCGGGGGTGATATTGATCCCTTGTTTTGAATCTCGCTTATTATCACGTCGTGAAGACAGGATATTGTGTTTATTTACATGCCTTAATATTTTGTGATTATATATGAATTTTTATTTTTACATGAGGGTAGTGTTTTGTCTTTAATAATTTATTCTTTAGATTAAAGTAATAATTTGCATAAATTCGTGGAAAAATAATTGTCACAGTAAGCACCTTCTTTTCAGGAAAATATTATGAAAAAGGCAGCTTACACTTCTGCTACAGGTAGGTTACTATAGGTAATGATAAGATAGGATGGTGTTTAGACCATGATCACACACGAGGGCGTTAACCGTCGATGTATAAAACGTTATCAATGTACGTTTTCTCCTATGTAATATAGAATTAATTAAGTAATAATAGAATTATTACCCACAGATAGTATTAAAATTTTGTAAAACGTAATTGAGATAGGTCTAAATTATTTTCAAAATCACCTTTTTCTGCAAAAGCATTTTCAAATTCTATTCATACACGCATCGTACCCATAGGGGTAGGCAGAGACTAAATCCTTCCGTTTCATACTTCTTTAGCTTCCTTCACTCTCATTAATCCTTTTATACAAGTTCGTCGATTTAAGTTCAAATTCAAATCAGCACAAAATCTGGCTACTTTAAATTATGAAATATTCTTGTATAACAGTAACAGTAATACCGTGCCCCACGTCCTGTGCGCGTCTACATTGCCCCGCGGCTGCGCTCACAGGCCCACATACAATAGCTCCTGTAAGGAACAATATCTCCAAGTCCTTGGTAGGCCGAGAGCGCGCACTCCGCTTTGTTGCGCGCTGGAACAAAGAGATAAGAACAATGTGCTCCACGCGCTCTTGGAGTTCATTACCGAACGATAAAGACGATACTGATACGTATAAAATGTAAATGTTGTAATAAGTTACAATTTAAAATTTTGAAAATTATTTGACAGTGGGAAACATTTATCCTAAAAGCCTTTCCATCATAATTTAAAACCAGGAAAAGGTCTAAAAATATTTTTTTAGAGGTGAAGTTTGAGATTTTTGCCATAGCCAAATTAATTTACGTTTTCTCATCATCCAAGTCCTCTAGGGAGTAGAGGTAATGAGACAGGCCCTCAGAAGAGCAACCAACGTCAATATGACGGTGTAGTACGTTCACAATTAAATCATTTAATTCATATGCTTACGTTTACGTCATTATTTATACAACTAAACTTAAATCCTTATCAAAATAAATTATTTAATAATCACAAGGATAAGATTTGCCTTTTACAGTATGTTAATTAGTTATATAGTTTCGGAGATATTACAAAATTTCTAAAAAACAATTCTTTATTTAAGTAATTTCTTTATTTCCGTCATTATTTATACAACTAAACTTAAATCCTTATCAAAATAAATTATTTAATAATCACAAGGATATTATAGAGATAAGATTTGCCTTTTACAGTATGTTAATTAGTTATATGGTTTCGGAGATATTACAAAATTTCTAAAAAACAATTCTTTATTTAAGTAATTTCTTTATTTCGTAAGCATATGAATTAAATGATTTAATAATCTTTAATTATTAAATCATTTAATTCATATGCTTACGTTTACGTCATTATTTATACAACTAAACTTAAATCCTTATCAAAATAAATTATTTAATAATCACAAGGATATTATAGAGATAAAAGTTGCCTTTTACAGTATGTTAATTAGTTATATGGTTTCGGAGATATTACAAAATTTCTAAAAAACAATTCTGCCGCTATATCGTCCAATTTATTAAGTTGACCTCCTCCGTGTTTTGTTATACGTACCGAATAGGGTTCATCTTTTCATTCAGTTTATTTGGCATGGCAGACCATATTTATATAATATACGAAAAAGTTTGTTCGTTTGTTTAAATGGGCTAATCTCGAGATCTGCATGTCGGATTGTAAATTATTTTGTTTATTATGAAAGCTAGACTCAAAAGTGAAAAGTCAAAAGACTATTTAATACAAACTATACACATCAGCTTGCCATAAATATATATTGTTAATGTTAATGTACTGTAATATCGTACAATGTTTAACGAGAATGTAGATCTTTAGTACACGGGACGGGACGGAGGATATTGCTTGACGGGAAACTATAAAAAAACTGAATTGAGAGGCGTAGCGGGGAAAGAGCACATTTATATGAAAGTCATTCTTTAGAATTAAAAGTGTACCTAAGAGGTTTTCACGCGGATGAAGTCGCGGGCGACTGCTAGTATTATATAAGAGAGATTACCCAAACGTTCCGCCACACTAATTTCGAAGTAACAATACCTTCTCCTTCAATTAATCAAAACACATTGGTATGATTTTTGGATATTTCTGACGCAGTAAATCCCAATGCAAATTCGTTCCGATTGGTCGAAATACCTATTAGTTTTTGATACTTTGATTATGTTTGTCTAAACTAACTTCTTAATAAGTGTGCCTATGACTGTATGTGTATGTTTATAAGTTTGTATATTTGTCCAAGGATTTTATCTCAAAGAGTATATATAAGTCGGATTACAAAAATATAGTGAAGTGAAGTGAAGTCTCTTTCGACATATTTGATTGAAAATCAAAATTAAATTTATTTTTGCAACATTTTACTACTTTTCTCTTACTACGGTACAAACATTGTATTTAAAATCATAGTAAGGAATTGTTAAAAGTAGTCACAAGTCTACTAGATTTCTCAATAAAAGTGACCTATTTGTACTGGGGGCGATACAATAGAAGTGGAAATAGGCTCACAAAGGAAACCCACCTGAGGGCTTCAAAAGAATGAATTAGGGGTCAGCTTTTAATTTTCCCGCGCGCTCTGAAAAGAAAATAATTAAACTTTTTGTAAGGCGCTCAAATTACCTCGCACATGTGTGGGCTAGGCGACGTCACACTGCCGTGGCCCGCCAGTCGGACCGCCGGTCGGACCGCTCGGTACGCGAGACCTCTTGTCAATGTAATTGTATGGTATAAATTTATGAGGCAGATTGTGTATAAGCCACACTAAAGTGTACCAATGTTTTCGCATTGGCATATTCTAGCAATAAATATTTTTTTTGTAATATTGAGTCGACGGCCAAGTAACTTGTCATATCTAGAAATGAATTGGAGCTTCACTGAGATTTTTTAAATAGTTTCTGTCATCAAAATGGCTTCTCTCTTCAGCTCGGGTGTCGTGAAGTATGACAACAAATCAGTTGAAGATGCCTGCATATGTAAGGCGCTTATTTTTTTTATTTTAATAACAATAAATCTCACTCCGCCTTTTTTAATAACGACGTAGAGCTTACTTGGAGGGTTTTTTTTGAATTCTACTACCAACTTACACTTTTTAAAGAAGTAGCCTAATTTCAATGCTATAGTTAAACGCTAAAATAGTCATCTTTGTTTTGTAGACGTACTCTATTGTTCGGGATCAATCTCTGCGTAGAGCGCGCGGTGCGGCAACGGTCCGCTGCGGTGGAAGCGCGCTCTTATAACGTGTGTGAATGTTCCCTTGTTGAGTTCTGTTAATGTTAAATTAGGTTCATAAATAACACTTGTTGGAAAAGGCTTTGTTACAAGTACTGTAGGTCCGAGCACTCCGCTCTATAGCGTTTTGTGGGTAATGTAATGAAAATTCATGAGATTACTATGTTATTACTTTTGGCGCTTTATTTCACTCGATAAAGTCTAGAAACAATTTATTAAATGTTGCTTAAAAAGTGTTGAAGATTTTTCACAAAGATTCATGTGTATTTTCAGCGACTATCTAGATGTAGTTCATATCATTTTGTTAGCATATACCTACCTGTTTTAAAATGATATAACATAACCATGAAACTAAAAAAATGTCACTTGGACTGGCACTCTTGGTTTATAAAATTCATATATAAAAATCATAAATTCTCTTAAATTTTATTTTTAATAAAATTTTTATTTTTTTAAACTGTTCAAGTATCATACAAATTGACTTTCACACTGTTTTTCCGATAAATTAAGCTTAACTTTTCTAAAGGATTGATTTAATTAAGATTATAGGTAAAGAAATGTCTGAAAAAAATGAAACTCCACGCGGAACCGAGTTGCGGCCATAAGTGCATATTTTAAGACTTTAGACTTAGTAAAAGGGAAGGAAAAGCCAAGAGTCAAGTTTCAAGAGCAGTTAATTAGTTGCGAGCGCATCATTAGACGGCGGACACTAAACGACACTGACACTGACAGGCGGGAATTTGTGTGCACTTTGCAAACGAGACTGGACCTAATTATCATGCGAGTATACTTTTTAGACTTCCGTAAAGATCAAGGTGTCTTAAGGGCAGTAAAAGCCTGTATCTTTAATATGAATTTATAGCCACAAACCTAAAAAGTGGTATAGTAAAATATAAAAAAGCTACCTTTTTTAAATGTATATTAGTTATAAAGAATTGGGAGTGTCATTTGAGAATTATTAAGTTTTAGGAATTTTAAACTCTCAATACTATTGAGTAGATTTTACTCACTTGACTTGTGAGCCGATTGGAGACTACAAATAGTCTTTCATCAGGTTACAAAAGTGCTTTTAAACTCAGCCATCATGAAATGAACAAATATGAATTTGAACTTATCAACGGTAATATCTAATAATAATTTGACTACGGAACCCTCCACGAACTGCTGGTCGATACATTCTTGTTCGGTTTATTTTAAGAATGATTTCCCAGTAAGTGAAAGGATGTTGTCCCTGCATACGCCTATGCGAACGAGGCCTGATGCTATGTAAGTATGTCTTTTTTAATAAGTGAGCGCAAAGTGCAATCTCACTTGAGTTAATGGTTATATTTTGATGAAATGTTTTTACTCACTACGTTACCGTGACTGTGCCAGTGACCCAGTGACACTCAGTGAACTCCGCCGATAGCTCTGCTTCAAAGCAAACCGATGCTTCAGAGCAACGCTTTTAAATGCAAATGTATAACGACCGCGGCCTGCAACGCAATAACTTGTACAAATAATGTTTACAAGTGCGAGGGCTTCAAGTCATCGTTCTGTCAATGTAGAAAATAATTTTATTTTCTGTATTTTATTCGATGCTTAATGCACATGAAAACATCCTTTTTCCTCATATTCCTTGGTATAACTTAATTCTCAAAGTACATTATATAGCCGAAAGTAAGTTTATTTGTTATTTATTCCCGACTTAAGCTGAACCGATCTTTACGAAATTCACCAGAAAGATAAATTTTATCTGGAAGGTAGAAATAGCGTATTTAAATCCCGAAATAAAGACCTTTAAAAGATCTAGCCTCATACAAAGCGATGAATTTTAAGTAGTAGGTAAATAATGAACACGGCTCCGTTACAGGGTTATTATTATTACCAAACTATTTAGATTTCTCACAAAACAAATTTGATTATGAATTTGAGTTCCCTTGATTTAAAAATTGACGAAGATCTAGCAAGCATTTCATAAGATATAAAAGAGTTATTCTGAAAACTACTTGTAATACCAGCAGTAAGTAAGTAGACAGAATTCGTAGTAGTTAGATAATATTTTAATAACTTCGGTCGTCAGTTTTCTCTGACGTGTAATTCCTATTAGTTCTGCTTCAAATTCCTTCTGTTAGGAGCAACTTTCACTAAACCGTAACTAAAACACACAAAGTTCCACGAACTAGGTTCAGTCGAAATTCTAAATTTCAAGAACTTAACTTAATTTTTGATTAACTAACAGCTTTCTGTATAACTTGATGTCATGTTATTAATTTTAATTATCCTTCTCCATACTAACTAAGTATGCTGACTCTCGCACTTCGTCCTCGTTTCTCCGCTCAAAGGGCGCAAGGGCAAAGGGTCGGAATTTTTAAAGAATGTTCTTAAACTCAGTTCTAATTTAGCACTCACTTAGATCTCGAGCGTCGGCGTCGGGGCCAACATTCCTCCTTCTGAAGACCCTTCGCTTCTTGCCTAACTGTAAAAGGTTGTTACGTTTTACCGTGATTAATTAAATTAGCCTTCGCCTGATCAAACGGTTTTGCGTGTCTCGACTAACCTTTTGTACCCTCGGAGCGATTGAGTTGACCGCTTATGATGTACAATGCTGTATTTGTATAGAGCTACATAATCCGTGTCGTTGCTGAACAAGCAATGTATTGTTTATGCTATAAAGCGTTACTGTAAACCATTTATCGGGAAAACAAAGGGCAAGCAAGTGGATTTTCTTTGTGCCGATAGACTAAGAGATGATGATAAATATTTCAACAATACCTACCTACTGGTAGTTTAATAAATCTATTTTCCCTCAATATCTTATCTAATACTACTTAACTTAAACTAAAATTAACTTATTATTGCGGTGCAATAAAATTCTTTTTCATAATTGAACTGTTCAAGAGCACCTACTCTTTTTATTTATTTAGGTATTTTCATTACTTATACCTCAGATCTGAAAATTTTGACTCGCAAATTCGTGTTAAATACGATGGTCCTCAAACATTTTTGTGACACAATAATTATAATCTTTAATGTACCCTTACGTAAAAACAAATACTTCAAAAGTATCATACTCACGGTGAGCTTCATTTTAACGAAAAGCAACAAACACGTGAGTATCGTTAATAAGTGAGGTAATAAGTCTGACATTTAAGGGAGCAATCAAAGACTATGAGCATTTAGTTGGCCTGCTCTCTGCTCACGCTATCGTCGATCTTGACCTTGGCTGCAGCATCAGACACGCCATTGTTCTACTGTAGAGCTTTTACTGGCTCTCTGCCGCCCTGCCGCGCTGCCGCTCTGCCGCTCTACCGCTCTGCCGCCCTGCCGCCTGCCGCCCTGCCCCACTGTCACGCTACTGTAGCGCTATTTAGTAAGGAAAGTTAATAGTGTGAGTTTCGAATTTATCCCTGTCTCTCTCTGTCTATATTATCGAGTTTTACAGCTTCAGTTTTCACACAAACTTAAAGTTGCACAGTTTGTGAAGCTTTTTACGAAATCAAATATTTGGACTGCGTCTTTACTTGGCTTCTCTAACTAGGCCACAAAATCTACATTGTACTTTAACACATTGCTCATAGTCTGACATGTTTCTAGATCAACGAAAGAACCCTATTGGATTCATTTATAAGTTGAAATTGTAAGATTTTGTAAGTCTAATTTTTTAATTGCTTGGATTTAAATTTTATATTTGTAATGCTTTTATTGGCTTAAGGCATTGCCTTACTGTTTTAATGCGTTAAAGATTATCAACATCATCATCATTATCAGCCGGTCCACTGCTGGACATAGGCCTTTTTTAGGGGACTTCCAAACACAACGATCCCGAGCCGCCTGTTGCCAGCGTCTCCCTGCGATAAAAATTATAATACTTGTTTAACATAATTTTTACAATTTAATATTTTATGGTTCCGCTTATATCTTCTGAGGTTGGTACGGAATTAAAAAAAACGAAAAGTTGATTCTAATCCATACCTTAATCTTAAGACTAGACGGTGAGACAAATTCTACACAATGCATATTAAAGGATCACGGAGAGGTGAACCTTGAAATGGAAAAAATGTTTTAAGCTTACGAATAAATAAATTTCGCGCGAATAATTTATTACAAATGGGAATGAGGAAAAATACCGGTATTATATTTACAGCGATGAAATAAGCTCTCTCGTGTTTTACCGACTTTAACAAGAGGATAACTTACGGAGGTTAGCAATCTTTAAAGCTTATTTACCGCTACCAGAAACAGTTATTAATATTATTCACTATAAGTGAGCCATTGACATACACCTGATGGTGAGTGACGACATAGTACCGGGACGCTAAATCTCTTGGTGATACTTCTTTGACTAGCCATCTAAATTAATTTAGCCAGCCAGCAATGGAACCTAGAACTCCCGTTTTATAAATCCACTGCTCATACTACTACGCCACGGAGGCTTTCTAAATCTTAAATCAGTGATGTAGATTCCAGCAAGCCTGTGATGTGTCACTAGATACGATTCATGTGGCGGTTAAATCGAAAGTTTCCCTATCAGTTTCTATACAATTGGGATCTTTTGGTCCTCTTTTTTACATGAGCCATGTCTAATGACGCATTCTAGGAATCCTGACGAAGATGTAGGTCTACAGTCAGAATGCCATGAATGTCAGTAAGAATGCCATGTCAGGCTCGATAGTGATCACGTTTTCATCAAATCGCAACTGATCGCGATAAGTTGAGATACGTAAAGTTTGCAAGTTGTATTCGATGCAGTGCTTAAAGAGATATCGGACAAATCTCTACAATCCGACGCGAACTAACTTAGCGAAAGTTTTCAAGTCGAGCAAACGTGACTGCCGCATTCGCGTTAATCTACTAACTACTCGTACCGAACTTGGGACTGTGTGTTGCTTCTTTTAATTAATTATAACTAATTTATTACTAAGCGAATATTAAAGCACATAAAACTTATATACATAAAATAATACTAAAACTACCGTAGCATACCGTCAGATAATATCAATGTGAGGGCCACTTTAGGGTCAAGTCTACTTGCTTATTAAAAATCACTTATTTCAGTTTCCCAAATTACATAAATACACGCGAGTTTAGAACTTTTTATTAGGAGTACCTAATATAAACTATTTAGCTCTGCACAAAAAGATGCTCTTCTACAACTAGTACATAGCAAATCTTGAGGACATCCTTATTCAGTATTGGATACAGGATACAGGGGTCGGACTCGCCACGCTGCTCCAATGTGGATTGCACTTGCACTGATCTTGCAATCCGACAGCATAACGTGCTCTGCGAGGCACGGGGTGTTCTGACTTCGGACGAAGAATTTTTCAGATCAAAGCGTACTCTATATTTCGTAGCCTGGATCGGAATATAAGACTTGATGATCCGACGCTAAGGAAAAGAAGGCTAATCACTCTAAACATAACATGCCAATTTCATATTTAAACTAAAATTAATTTAAAAATAAGTGAGATAATTCTAGATACTCAGTAAAAACTTTTATATAGTATGTCATACACTGAATAAAGTATCTGTCATATTTACAACGAAGTACTTATTTGGAAGTTGGTTTAAAAATTAAAACTCCGGTAATTTTAAACGACCTCTCTGGACTTAGCCTTGTTTAATAACTTTCAGTTTGTTTATGCTACATAAATCCTTTGATACACGCTATTGCAGCTAAAGAAAACTTGAATTTCTTGTTTATGGTCACAGATAAACAAGGAACGAAGTCTCTGGGGCAATTTTACCAATTCGTCATGTGTTTTAAAACTTAGCTTTGATTATTGCACTATTATAATTTACACTTTTAAACCATTTAATGTAAGTAAAAATAACTTCAATTGGTTAGCAGTCGAATAGCATTACGTACTGCAAATTTAACATTCCCCTTTTGACTTTAATTTGTTGTGATCTGAGTTTCAATAGGTGACTTAAAAAATTCTGCTTTCAGTTCATACTGTATTAGTAGAGTAACTCAATTCCCTAATATCAACGTAAATGGATGCATTTAATGTTTATTATAATGAGTTGAACCAATTTATGTCTCTGCAGGTAATTGTGATAGTTTAATATTGATTAGATCGGTCGTATCCGTTGCAATTAGCAGTCTAATTACACGACGGCCATTCATCATCGCTGTGTATGTTTGTTTGTTTGTTTCATTAAATCATCCTATCGGCAATCGTGTTTGAATTTTGCAACCGATATATTGGAAACTCGCTGCATGCAATTAAATATTTTGAAACAAATTATATCCATTCCCGGTAAATCTCTAAGCCTCAATTGTATAACACTAGCGGACGCCAGTAACTTCGTCCGCGTGAAATTGAAATAACTTATTACATAATATTAGCCCTCAAAAATAAATAATTTACCCCGTGTTTTCAATATTTTCCACTGATTCTTTGCATTGGTTGCAGCGTGATGTTATAAAGCCTTTCTCGAACTATCCAACACCAAAATAGTTTTTCGATTAGAACCAGTAGCGACAGCCTGCCTGATTTTAAATTAAAAGGTATTGCCTAAACCACATTGAGATACCCAATCATGACATTAGTAGCACTTCTATGTAACTAAACACCGTACTTAGAACAAAAAACTAGCATAAATTTAAATAAAGCATAATCCTATACGATATAGAATAATTAAAATTTGTGGTAAAGAAAAGCTGGTCTTAACACCAAACCATCTTAACTCTATGTCCCATATAAACCCAACAAATGGAAATTAATTCATAAACAAATCATCCAACGTGTATTTGAAAAAAATCCATTTCAAATCCTTTGAACATGACCGCACACAATAAAGGATGAAAGGACAAAAAATCATTGCCGAGCATAGGCAAATGAATTAAAATAAAAGAAACCTACAATCTGTGACATGTCATGTCGACGTCCTCTGTCGGCCCTTTGCAGTGCACAAGCTGAGCGAGGCGCAAGTAGTGATGCAGTACCAGGTCCGATTACCAATTGGGACGATTGAGATTTTTTTAAAAATCGGCCAAGGTCTGGCAGGTATACCTTACCCACAAAGTCGTCCCGCTAAGCGATCTTGCGCTCCGATAGCATGTCGTGTAGAAATCGAAAGGGGTGTAGATCTGATCCTACTCCTAACAAATTAGCCTGCTCCTGTCATACATCGCATCATCACATACCATCATTGTGTTCCATCAGTGAAGAGCTAACTTATAGTGAATTAAAAAAGTTAAACGAGGCAGAAGTTAAGCTAGTCTAGTCCGATCCTGTGGCGTCTTACTTATCGACGAGGTCGGGTCCGCTGGGTTTTAGTGGATATCCCGTTCGGTGAGTTTCACATACCCTCCAAAGACAACGCTTTAATGGTAATTGTGTTTGGAAAGATGAGTAAATGCATTTACGCGCGAAAAAAAGAGCTAGTCAAGTCTAGCGAGGCCCAAAACGATCAAGTACTTGTCTCAACCAACTTATAAGGTCTTATACAGTTTGTGACGTGTCACGTCACCGTCTTTTGTTGGAATATAACGAAGTATAAGCTAAGCTGTTAATAAGCGAAGCGAACGGAAATCTCAGCAATCGCGGTCAGGTGCTAATTTATAAAGAAAAGAAATTCACAATTTGTGATGTGTCGCGTTTCCATCTTTTGTCGCAACATAGCGAGGCACAAGCGAAGCGATCCTAGCCTCAAGCTCAGCAGCTGCGGTCTGCTGCTAATTAGTAGACAAACAGCTCGTTCTTTTTGCGGCGGCGAGTGAAATCAGCGGCACCGCAGCGTATCGATCTCACAACACGCGCCGACACGCCGCTCTGCTCTAGCACTAATACCGAGAGCTTTTATTTCAACGAGTTTTAATTTCTACCCGCTAATCTACTGTCTTTATCTCTTTGTCTCTGTGTTGTCTTTTTAAGGAGCAAATAGACTGTCCGAGACTTTGTACTGACTTGTGTCGACTTTGCACATGATTATCAGTGTAGTCGTTTTTAATTAACAGCACTGCATAGCTCCAAAATTTGCTTTCCTTGCTTGGAGTTTTATCCCACCACGCTATACGAATTTTGGGATGATAAATTAGATTATTATAGGTTTATAAATGACAAAGACTTTGGAGACTAGGTTTGGACTGGCTTTAAATTTTATACAAGAAGTAAATAAGTAATTTTACGTAATAAAACAATTAATATTGTAAAAAATAATAATTTAAAAAGAGCAACTGTTGACTTTCTTGTGGGCTCATCTCAGCAGGACCCGCCTTCCGAGCCGGTGGAAGATTCACTACAAATAGTCTCCAAAAGTGTATGTAAACTAAGCCCACTTGAAAAAAACTTGAATGAATTGAAACTTGAATGAATCCACACAAGCTAACGACAAGAGCAACGCCACCAACATTTATTCACACAATTGTCAGTCTATACATAAACACGTATTTGCAGATGATTGGTTCTCAATTAGAATTTAGTGATTCAATTTTTATTCGTTTCATTTTTTCTTATTTCTATAAAATTTCAGTCTAGAATTGTGTGTCTTTAATTTCGATTTTAATATATTGTATCTAATGCGAGCGAGAGGCAGTAACCCCTGGAGAGCCAGACGCCATACATCACGCGTCACGAAAGGCGATTATAAACAGTCGGCATATAGATCTTTTCATAAAACTTAATATATAAACGTCGCTCTTATTTTATTAATAACATCGCTTATCACCACAATTTCGCCTGCACGTAAGCCACGTTATAACAATAATGCTTACATATTGCCTTACGTTGACTCGTGTATTTTCAATGTTGGATGCAAATTCATGGATTTTCAATTTCACTTCTATTTCATCAGTATTCTTTAGATGCTATACTGAACACAGCGACGCTAAGTGTGAGCAGTGTAATAAACAAAAAGGTAGGAAGATTCCAGGTGAGCTATATAGAGCCATTTTATTACTATGTAATTGTAGAGCTTTTTGAACAAGGCTTGTCTGGAATACTACTGTTACAATACTCATTTTTGATTTTTAGCATTCTGTGTTCTAGTTTAAAAGGTATGTATGGTTGCTGATCCTATTACAGGCTTACAAGAAGCTTCCTGTTTTATTTTGTCGGATGTAAAACACAGTTACGTACAGTTCTGCTATGCTAAATTCGATGGTTTTCCTCTTAACATCGGGTACTCTTGTTCATTCAACTCTTAGCAAAAAAGGGTACATTTAGTATGTATCACTTAGATAGTTATAGGACAGCAAAGACATTAAATTTTGCCCCATGTAGTGTAACAACGTTTCGACAAGTAATTTCATCTGTCCGAGTAATTCCGCTGAAGATTTGTAGTCGAGTAAACAGCGCCCAGAGGTATTAAAGAAGGGCCGTATGTTTAGGACGGGTGAGGGTCCAAGCACACACGCCCATGTCCGACTGTCAACAGCGCAGCCTTCTCTTACCCAGGCACTTTAGCAAGAAAATTAGCTCTTCTACGATGTTGATACATTAGCGTACTTTAATTTAGAAATGTCGTTGTCAGCTATTTTTAACGTAAAAAGGAGGAGATTTCTCAAATCGACCGTATATATTTTTTTGTATATTTTTTTTATCGACTACAAGTTGGCTCTTGACTGATGTTAAGTGAAGATGCAATCTAAGATGAAAGCGGGCTAACTTGTTAGGAGTACGATGAAATCCACACTCCTATCGGTTTCTACACGACATCGTACCGGAAGCTAAATCGTTTGGTGGCACGTCTTTTTCGGTAGGGTGGTAACTAGCCACGGCGAAAGCCTCCCACCAGCCAGACCAAGACAAATTAAGAAAAATTTCAATCTGCCCTACCAGGAATCGAACAAAGGACCTCCGTCTTATAAATCCACCGTCAAATGTTTTGCGGATAATTCGTCGTTTGTGAAACGATTTCGATTATTCCTTTTTTTTAAAGAGATATTCCAAGGGTAAAGAAGCCAGGATCTAATGATGAGATCCTGATTAATCCAGTTTACTTTAAAAAATTGTAAGAAGAACTGTACGTGTTATGAATGAAGAATACAATGATGATTGCTTACATTGTGTGAAAACAATATTGATGTAAGTTGCAATAGAACATGACACAATGTTGAAATAAATGTTTTCTTTATTTTTTCTTCTAAATGTTATATCAAAATAAGAGTTACGAACTTTTAGCTGATAAAGCTTAAAATCTCGTGCCTACCACACGTGCCTATCCCTCTACAGAATCAGAGACACTTAATATTTATAAGTTCTAATTGAAACGGTCGAACACGGTCATGTGTAGAAGAACCTTTAACTGATAGTAGGTGAGGGGTGCAGCGTGTGTTTAGGATGGTTTAGAGTGACGCAAACAAATGGCGACTTCATAGGGGTCCGGCCCCGTGTCACTAGCGACACCGCGCGACGCGACGCGACATAGGGGGTGACATTTTATACTCACTTTATTTAGGTCGCTTGACGAGGAGGCTCAGGAGGATTGGAGGAAGATTCATTTCAAACACAAAAAGAACTTGCTCTAACATTAGAAGTCACTCAGCAAGCAGTCTCACATCGTTTAAAATCATTAGGAATGATTCATAAACAAGGAAATTAGGTTCCGTACGAATTAAAGCCGAGAGATATTGAACGGCGATTATGCTTAAGTGAAATGCTGCTAGCTAGACATAAAGGGTTTTTTACATCGTATCGTAACTGGTGATGAGAAGTGGATGCATTATGATAATCCAAAAAGAAGAAAATCATTGGGGTTTACCTGGCCACGCGTCAACATCAACAGCAAAGCCGAATATTCACGGAAAAAAACTTATGCTGTGTATTTGGTGGCATCAGCTAGATGTAGTGTATTATGAGTTGCTTCATCCGAGCGAAACAATTACTGGAGCCCTCTATCGAACACAATTGATGAGCTTGAGCCGAGCTCTGAAGGAAAAACGCCCCCAATACTATTCTAGACACGAAAAAATTATTCTTCTGCATGACAATGCTCGTCCACATGTTGCGGCTCCCGTGAAAAAGTACTTGGAAACACTTGATTGGGAAGTGTTACTCCACCCGCCGTATTCGCCAGACATTGCACCGTCCGATTATCACCTGTTCCGGTCCATGGCACATGCTCTGACGGCGCAGCGGTTCACATCTTATGAGGATACCAAAAATTGGGTTGATTCGTGGATAGCCTCAAAAGACAAGAAGTTCTTCAGACGTGGGATTCGAATGCTGCCTGAGAGATGGGAAAAAGTGGTTGCAAGTGATGGGATGGAAATAAATTTATATTACCGGTACTTTTATAATAAATATTTAATTTGTGTTAAAAAACGGCGGAAACTAATTTGTACTCCTGTATATATATTAATTAATTTAGCACGTATGCAAAGAGTGTCCTTACTAGTACAATATTTATGTTTGTTATAATATCTGATCCTGCATAGAAGCAGGCGAGTCACGTCGGAAACAGTTAGAGCGGTGGAGCCTTATCCTTATTATCCTGAGCAAGGAGCGGAGGCTGCTCGTTTCCGGCGGCCATGTTGCTGCGCCCGTGAGCTCGACCTTTGAGGGCTGCACGTATTATATTACATTCATGTATCCGAATATTACACACAAAACAACACTACGAAGTTTACAATTAGAAAACAGACTAATTTTCATTTCTTGGCTATAATATGATTTGTCAATATCATAATCATCATCACAGTCTGTTTAAATACTACTCAACCATTAATTAGGTACTTTAGATAGAAACATTTTGACGACCTCCGTGGCGCAGTGGTATGCGCAGTGGATTTATAAGACGGAGGTCCTGGGTTCGATTCCCGGCGGGGCAGATTGATTGGTCTGGCTGGTGGGAGGCTTTCGCCGTGGCTAGTTACCACCTTGCCGACAAAGACGTATCGCCAAGCGATTAAGCGTTACGGTACGATGTCGTGTAGAAACTGGAAGGGGTGTGGATTTTCGTCCCACTCCTAACAAGTTAGCCCGCTTCCATCTTAGACTGCATCATCACTTAACATCAGGTGTGATAGCAGTCAAGGGCCAACTTGTAGTCGATAACAAAAAAAAACAGAATGATAATAAAAATCCCCATCACACAACCTACCAAGAAGATAATCAAAACACTTAATATTTTTTGATGATCTATATAATAAAATCGTCATTTTTACTCATGATAAATACGGTAATTTATTGCCATTTAACTTTATAACACACTGAGACTTCCGCAGTTCTAGGAGTGAGTTAACAATCCCATATCGCGAATAACTCCTGCTGTGAGAGGAATGCTCGCATCTCTCCGTCGCTAAAGTCACACATCCAACAACTTGTAAAACTTTAAGCTCTATAGGCTGCAGCCGCTCACGTTTGAATTTTACTTCAAAAGATGTGGTACTCTCAGCTCCACGTCTACATCTTGCGGGCAATCACAGACAAAGAGCATAAATGGAATAAAATAAAGACAATATATTTAACTGACTAGCCAATGTACGCTACTGCGTCTGCCTAAATTTAATTTGTTTCCGCCATTTCGGCGAATAATAAATAAATAAAAGAAGGATTTGAAAGAAGGAAGAACGAAATAATGTTTATTTCAAGAAAGTGCCACACAAAACAAAAACATTGATGCATTATTGTGGCAATTGATACCTCTTGGGTTAGTCAACACTTAAACACTAACAGGCATCAAATACCACTAACTAATACTCCTAACTTGTGTGGCACATCCCAGAAAAAGGTACCAGCTCAGCATTGTGCTGCATGCCAAAACAAATGTCAAAGCACACAGCGCTGATTTTCAGCTGGCACCTTGTCCGAGGTGACGTTAAGGAATTACTCAGTCACATGCCGACATTTCATCGCAGACTGTTTTATAGTCCTAATAAAGTAGAACAATCTGATACCTTCTTTTGATATATCTCAAGGCAACGTTTTCAATTTAAGCTCTCAGGCGGCGCGACTCTTTCAACTTTTATTGTCATGCATGGGCTAATTCACAATAAATCATAACAAATTATACTAAAACCTTCTTCACGAATCACTCTTTAATACCGTAAGAAAATCCATTTAGGTTTTTTTTTTATTGTCTTAAGTCGCGACAGACGCGGCGGGGGTATTTTTTTATAAATGTATTGATAGGAATACTATCATTTTGACAAATATGATACGCCCCTTCTCTTCTAATCTGAATCATACCATTAAATGAAAGTATATATTCTTTTCTCATAGAAATCCTACGAAGTAGTAACAAATACTGCAGTCTGACCAAGTTCGGCGTCGTCAGTATCTTAATAACAATGGTGACGCAAACACAACAAGCGCGACGAACTCTTCGTCTGTACACCCTTAGGGTACTCACCGACTGCGTAGTATAGTCTCAATTCAATTTATACAACGATCAGGCAGACAATCTTTGACGACCGTGGCGCAGTGGTATGTACATCCTAATATGTACAAAATATCTTGGGACACATTTGACGTAAATTTTGCATTAGACCCGAAGTCCATAGTACTAACTATTAATATGTCAATGTTTAGATATTCACAAACGCAGCTACACTTACTGCTACACCGAGAAGCAGTGATTATTTGCTACTTCGAACTTGGTTACAGGAAGCTGTGGCCTACAGGCAATGATGACTAAAAATTAATTATTGCAACGTTTATAATGTTTGTAAAAATATTAATTTATTTTATATTCTTCTTTGGGAAAATAACAAAAATGAAATAAAAAATTTCTTTTAAATAAAGTCAACTTCCGCATGTGTCTCAAAGATATAATTGTGCTGTCAAGTCCAGTACTGCGACTTCCATGCCTGAAGCCGTGTCGTATTTTCGTAGTGTAACGAGTTAAACAGCTTTTGGTGGAGAAACCTAGAACCCAAAAACACCAACCAAAAACAACTGGGTTCCTTCTGTAGAACAGAAGGAACCCAGTTGTTATCTTCTGTCCGCGGCTTTTGATAATCTATACTAATGTTATAAAAAGGAAGATTTTGTGAATTTGTGATCTTGTGAGGGGTAATCGCAGGATTTACTGAACCAATTTTCAAAATTATTTCATTAATAGAAAGCTACGTCATTGTAGAGTGTCAAAGGCTATAAAAATTTCCAAAATTAATTCTAATAATCTGTAAAAAAAGTCCGCGATAGCATATGCCTATCTTCTACAGATAACTCACAATAACTGCTTTTTCTGTTTAAAGTGAGGATTAAACATAATTAATTAATCTATATCTTTATAAATATGTTTGTTAGAACGAAAATTTAATGTAAAATATTTGTGCCCTTTACTCTATACAGTTTAAACAAACATCGTCGCTTAAATAGAAAAGTGGCATTATTCAAAAATATCAATTTTGTAGTTATGACCATTTAAAGTTTTCAATTTTTTTTTAACACGTTTTTCTTGTTATGTATTATATTTATATCTAAGTGTTATATATCATTTAAAAGGTATTTACATAAGAAACAAAACAGTGTAGTTATTATAGTTGATTTATTAAAAAGGGGGCATTAATAACAGGAAGTGTCTTTTTTCTATATAAAATTGATAATACTATGACACGGATTTTCTAAAAAATTAATCAAATTATGCAAAATAACAATCAGAAATAAACCCTATATGAAAGTAACTCCTATTTATTGTATAAATCAATGGCAACAATATTGATATCGATGAGTTTTAACTTAAATCTACGTAATTTCTTGATTTTTTATAATAATATAAAACCGCAAATAGAACTTGCAAACGTCCTAACGTTTAAATGTCCTGAATTTGGTCCAGGAACATTCGCCTAGGTCTTCCCCTTCCAACATTTCCATTCACTCTCGCCTCATAAATCGCTTTTGTTAATCTTCTTTTATGCATTCTCTCTACATGCCCAAACAGATGGTTTGGACTTTCAAACTTTCCATATTTCGTAAATTTACTACCCAGTTCTATAAACTCTTTTACTTTTTCCACTTTCTCTCCATCTATCAAAATATGACAATCTGTCACATATTCATCTCTTTCAAAAATTATTACTATCGTTTTGCTGACATTCATTTTCATTCTTTTTCTTTTTACAAAGCTGCATTCATACTGGCTAAAAATAAGTTTTCGCATCTCGTCACTAATTTTGTAGTAACATTTCAATTCACATTTTTTCAGTACATACATGTTACTTTCATTTGTCTTTCTGGCATTTGTTTTTGTAACTTAGATGTCGATATACCTATACCCTTTTCCAGAATTCCTTAATAGTTTAGCTATACTTATTCTGCATTCACTAGGCACAGGTTCTCTTTTTTTACATGCTTTTTCTCTCTTTTTTAACTTCATCAGCTGTATTTTTCTTAATTTGTCTTGGTCTGGCTGGTGGGAGGCTTTCGCCGAAGCTAGTTACCACCCTATCGACATAGACGCATTGCCAAGCGATTTAGCGTTCCGGTACGATGTGTAGAAACCGAAAAGGGTGTGGATTTTCGTCCCACTCCTAACAAGTTAGCCCGTTTCATCTTAGATTGCATCGTCACTTAACATCAGGTGTGTTTTTTTCTTACCCTTTGCAATAAAATCCAAGCACTATTTTGAGAAATACCACTTTTCTACAAAAACGCACATGTATTCAACTTCGTAGACAAGTTTCAAATGGCAGAGTGTCATTTTTCTACAATCAAACTGGCGAATAACCGCAGAATACCGAAACGACACTTGTGACATCTAGTGAGCCTAACGTGTAGTTTATGAAGTGATTTTTATCCACATGATAAAATGATGTCAACTGATTCGTTTTATGAAATAACCTCATTTTCGAAAAATTTTGAAAAATGTCACTTTTCTATTTAAGCGACGACATCTTCATTGATATTAGCAAAATAAAAACGTGCGGTGCGCACCGCCCCGGCCGTTGCGTGGCGATATAGGCAGTTGTACATTTAATTCTTTATTTTCTCAACAACTTCGTTTTTTTTTTCTACTAAATGAACTAATTGCTTTAATCTAGGTATTTCCTACTCAACTTTTTAATTAAAATTTCTAATAAGGACCACCGTTTGATTATTTAAAGTAATCGTATTGTTCAAATGAAATTACGTCAGAATGTGAATGAATCTCAACTATCAGGACATACATCTCAGACAAGAGTGGCCACTGTATGCCGAGTAGGAAAGACTTCATTTGAGCATGCACGACGTCTTGCAAATGATAGAGAATATCGATCGCAAACATCTTCTATAGAGTCTAGCACCGAAAGGTCTCAGCGACTAACTAACCACAGACAGAATATGTCGGACATACGTAATAGAGAATCTAGCACCGAACGTTCGCTGCGGCTTGCCAGCCGAAGAACTATTACCTCTGCAGGACGTGTGAGAGAGCCTAGCAATGAAAGTTCTCAGCGACTGTCGAACCACAGACTCAATATGTTGAACATACGAAATAGTGAATCTAGCACCTAACGTTCTCAGCGGCTTGCCAGCCGAAAAGCTATTATCTCTGCACACTAACTAACCTAACCTAACCTAGGCTAACCACAAACATAATACGTGATAGGGTACGTCGCACATACGTGATAGGGAATCTAGCACCGAACGTTCACAATGGCTTGCCAGCAAAAGAGCAAGTACATCTACTACTTGCTATCATCATAATTTTTATTTATCCCGAACTTTCTACCTGAAGTATTTATTACGCGGCACAAAAATGTTTCAAATGCGGAACGGAGTCCGCGGGCACTGCTAGTTTTATATATTTTTTCTATCATTTATTTATTTACAATTTTGTTTTTAAATTTTCAAATGCTTATAAAACAATAAAAAAAACACTATCTAAAATTTATAAAAAAAACCCAGTCCGCCTGCTGCGGGGCCCGGGGGTCCAAGCAACCGGTGGTCAGGGCTCCAGAGTAAGGAACCCTCTCACAATACGCGCCGTTTCAAGAATAACCGCCTTCTGTATCCGAACCTTGCTCCAACAACTAAGCGAAAGCTTTTTAAGATGTTAGTCAAAGCTTTTCGCTATAAAACCGTTGACTGAAACTACTATAGGAATAATCATCGTGGAAACAACATTCCACATGGCGGTAATCTCATGAGCAAGGTCCAAGTATTTTGATACTTTTTCCTTTTCAGCTTTCACCAGATTATCGTCATGTGGAACAGTAATGTCAACAATCACTGCACGGCGCGTTGATCGATCAATTATCACTATATCAGGTCTATTGGCTACAATATACCTATCAGTGATAATAATATATTTTGTATTATTATTGATTTACTGTTAAAACGCAAGGCAAGTGCTTGGTTACCCTTAGCTCCGGCACACTCTACATTTCTAGCTCTGAACCGGTTAATTTAAGTTCACAGCCTCTTCGGAATTGGTTCTGAGTTTACCGACTCACCGAGTTAAACGAGTGAGAGCCGAGACGCGAGAACATTCCACTCTATTAATATGCAGAGAAGCCTCGACAGCGCTTCCGCAGCACTGAATTCTGAAAGACCCTAAGTTCAGATATCATGTTAGATTGTTATAATTGATCCCAAGTTCTAATTCATTTATTTCAGGTAAGATTATATGCGAGCAGCGTTGAAACGTTGTGCTTGTCAGTGAATAGTGACTCTACCACAGGTTCGAAAAATAGTCTGTCGAGAAAACCTAATCTTTTTTTTTATCGACTACAAGTTGGCCCTTGACTGCTATCACACCTGATGTTAAATGATGATGCAGTCTAAGATGAAAGCGGGCTAACTTGTTAGGAGTGGGACGAAAATCCACACCCCTTTCGGTTTCTACACGACATCGTACCGGAACGCTAAATTGCTTGGCGATACGTCTTTGTCGGTAGGGTGGTAACTAGCCACGGCGAAAGCCTCCCACCAGCCAGACCAAGACAAATTAAGAAAAATCTCAATATGCCCCGCCGGGAATCGAACCCAGGACCTCCGTCTTATAAATCCACCGCGCATACCACTGCGCCACGAAGGTCGTCTTTGTGCTAAGTTTCACGTCTCCTTACAACTGTAGCGACATCATTGTTCAATCTATGTGGGACAGTTATATAATAGGCTTGGCGATTGTAGAATTAACTAACAACTATTTAGTGTCACTTATGTTATTATAATAATGTATGTATGTAATATTTCCAGAACAGCCCAGTTTTAGCATATATTAGACTACATCAGCGTCTGAACAAATGTGTCAAATTTCAAAAGTATATGTATGTAAGTATGTAAGTATTTATGTTTGTGTTAGCATATCTCTGAAACCACAAGTCCGATTTAAATAATTCTTTTTTGTTGTACTAGGTAATATTTAACTTAGGGTACACTGCAAGTTTCATCAAAATCGGTTTAGTAGTTTTTGAGATTGGGAATTTTTATGTTTTTATGTTTGTTTTGCATATCTCCGGAAATACAAGTTCTATTTAAGTAATTCTTTTTTGTAGTACTGTATTGGAAGATTCATCAAAATCGGTTCTGTAGTTTTTGTGATATGCATTTTTTTATATATAATTACGTACCAAGGTTTCTGCTTTAAGGACGTTATCTAGAACCCACAGTGCTTTGCTATTTCCTTCGCATAAACGTTCCTAAAACTTGGCTGGCACCAACTTCATAGACATGCTTAGGCAAATTAAAGAAACTAAATGGTACAATTATTTTTCACTTTTTAGTGTATTTTGAAGTCGGCTTAATTATTTATTAAAATTTTTTGTAACAAATTCTCAATAGCAGCTCCACGTCTAAAAGTATGATCAATTATATAAAGCCCAAAAGTTCGCGTGAATCTGTATTTATTACAATTAAAGAAACGCGGTGAAACAGCAAGGTGAGTATTCGCTGCAATAACGAGACATGAAGCATGCCATCAAAAATAGTCTAAAAGCGATTAATTTTATTTTCATACGAGTAAGAAACACCACACCCCACACGACCATTAAGTGTACATCAACTGTATAGCCGTATGTCCTTCTAGTCACATAAGGTAAACGCTGGTAAAGTCGACAGTGTCCCAATAGCCGTCATAATATGGAAAAAGGTCTGTTATTTATTTCTTATTATAACTAAGTAAAAATTTTTTATGCTAACATATTTGTGGTATTATACACGATAATTTGTATGCAAAGTTTTAATCAGCACTTTATTGGTGTTTGAGAAACAATAAACGAAAGTTTGCGTTTTTGAATATTTGTATTTTTTTACAAGTTTAGGCACTGAATCGCAGCTCGCCATGCTTGTATACGATGTAACTTTTGTAATATTTGTTGTCAACTTTTGATATATCCAATTCTTTTGTAGAAGAGTCAATTTAATTTTCTACCGAAATAATTAAAAAAACCATGTTATATTTCTTTTTATTTTTATTTTGGGCGCGTGACGTCTACTCGTACTTTGAATTCCCAATTTGACCCAGAACTCGTCAAAATTTTGACGACTACGGGGACATACACAGCAAGTGAACGTAAACCTGACACCGTTTCTAGTTTCAGCTTTATTGCGTGGGGATAAGGGTGAAAGTTACAATAGGCACGGCCTGGTAGTGTTAAGTCTTTAACTTAGCTTTAAATATCAAGATGATAATATATCCGCTTGATAGTTACAATGCCTTCATTTTTAACATAAGTCAAAATTGAAGTTAAATATGATTTTAGGTTAACGTGTTATATATAAATATCAGCTTTACTAGCTCGTTATGCTGCTTTGTTTAAACATATCGTTATATATGTATTTTTTTCATCGCTATCAAAGCGGGCAGACCAGCTCACCTGCGTTGAGTGATTACCGCTGCCTATGTACATTTGCAACACCAGAGGTACTGGTTATGCGTTGCCAGCCTTTGAGGATTTGATTTATTTGCCCCTTAAATGCCTCTATGATATAATTGGCAGAAAATACCGCAGCAGGAAGTTGGTTCCAGAGCCTGCATATGCGCGGCAGAAGCGATCTAGAAAATCTAGAGGTTGTAGATAGCCAGCCATCCAGATGGTGTAGGTGAAACTGGTTTCTACGCCGCAAGTTCCGCTGAGAGAAGACAGAGGGTAGTATAATTTCGAACAGCTCCTCAGATCACTCGCCAGAATAAAGACGATAGAACACACATAGAGAGCTAACGTCCCTACGGTGTTCTAAGGTCTCCAACTTGCTGGTGAGTTTGGAATTGTCAACAAAGCGAACTGCCTGCCTTTGAATGCGATCAAGTGGAAGAAGTTGGT
This sequence comes from Mycalesis mineus, assembly GCA_034621355.1. Classification (NCBI taxonomy): domain Eukaryota; kingdom Metazoa; phylum Arthropoda; class Insecta; order Lepidoptera; family Nymphalidae; genus Mycalesis; species Mycalesis mineus. Next base: position 1,431,126 of record CM067897.1, read on the forward strand.
ATTAAGGTGCTCCAGCCCATAGACGTGAGCAGTACTCCATGTGCGGACGTACTTGGGCTTTATACGGCAAGAGCCTATGTTGAGGCTGAAAGTAACGATGATTCAGGGAAGTCTCAATTTCAGACACAAGTCTGGACCTAGAAAGCTGTACGCGACCAATGTAAAGGGCGTCGCCCGTGCTATCATTCGTATAGCAACGCATGTTGTTGCTGGAAAGCATGTCATTTATGTGCAGTATGAATAACGTGGGCGACAGCACTGAACCTTGTGGAACACCAGTGTTAATTGATTTGGGAAGGGAGCACAAACCGTTGACTACGAATTTAATGCTCCGTTCATTTAGAAAGCTGGCGATCCAATCGCATAGCTTCTACGGGGGTCCATAAGAAGGTAGTTTGGGCAGAAGTGCCTTATGCCATACTCGATCAAACTTCTTCGCAATATCTAAGCTCGCCGCGCGAGCTTCTCCTTTACTCTCTAAAGCTTGTGCTCAACGGTGAATGAAGTAAACTAGGGGGTCGCCAGCTGAGCAGCCATGGCGAAAGCCATATTGAGAATCGCTGAGGAGTTGGCGTTCTTCTAGGTACCCAAGAAGTTGATAATTTGTTCCATCACTTTGGAGTGCAGGGAGTTTATAGAAATAGGCCTATAGTTGGATGGAATTGACTTATCGCCTTTTTTGGGTACTGGGTGTACCAAGGCAGTCTTCCAAGTAGTCGAAACAGAACTGGAGGAGTAGGATAGTTGTAACAGACGTGTCAGGATTGGAGTCTGCTCTGGTGCATAAGTTCTCAACACAACCGCTGGGATACCATCCGGCCCACTTGCCTTGTTGATGTCTAGGGACAAAAGCGCTTTGTGCACTTCACGCTCGGTGAAAATTATGTCACGCAAAGAGCTATTACACTGCGGGATGGTAGGTGGTGTATTTCCACGATCATCAAGCGTAGAATTATTGTCAAAGAGAGTACCAAGAATTTCTGCTTTCACTTTAGCAGAATAGGCCAGTGTTTAGTCTAATTTGCAGAGTGATGGAAAAGAAGAACGGCAGAAGTTGCCTTGAGTGGCTTTGGAAAGAGACCAAAAAGCACGAGATCTAGGTGGCATTTTAAGCAACCTCTGACCAATTCGTTGATGAACTTGCACTTTGCCCTGGCAGTAGTACTTTTGTGGATTTGGATGCAACGTTAAAAGTTTTCTTCAAGTGTCCTGCATTTGGATCTTTTTGTTACATACCAGTGTTCCACGCTTGGTCACACATGTTCACGTTTAGGTTCGAGTCGGTCGCTGATTAGTTTAATAACTTTGTTTCGGGGGGCAACTTCTTATTGTGCGTTGTGAACGGATGGGAACTAGGCCAAATAATGTTGCCTATAACAAATGCATCACAAACAAATTAGCATCGAACTCGATGAAACATAACAACTCACAGTCAATCTTGTTATGTTTGATTTTGTCTCTTTCCATAACTAGTACGTCACATTACAAAATCTCTGTAGGATTTGGTTATAGTTCGATCGATTGGCAAGACCCGGTGCTCGGAAATTTACCATTAACAAGTACCACCAGATCGACTGCATACTATTCCCCCATTATGACTACAGATTTTCAAAGCTGGAGTGCTAATATCAAAACAATCATATCATGTGTATTGAACTAAAAAAGTAATTAATAAAATGAACTTTATGTCTAAGTCAATAAAGTTGAAATTCTTTTTAAAAATTGACGAGTTCTGGGACATTTTGACGCTAATTAGGACAAACCTGACGGATACTGGTACAAATCGCTCATTTTGAATTTTTTTAAAATATTTAGTTACATTATATTAACTAATTAATACCAAAATTATATTTCTAAAAAATTTATTAAATTTGCTCTCTTGTCATGTAATTAGTTTTTCTCCACTATGACTAGTAGTAATCTGGCAAGGCTGCAAAGGTAGCGAAGTTCAGAAACTGACGACTATTGGGACGTTTACCTTAGCCGCCGTTCAGTTGATTGGCGTCTGATAGTCGCCACCTCAATTAAACTAACATTACGGCGCGCGCCTCCACTTCACCTCGCATTGTATCGTCGCTATTGTTACTGACATATTCAATAACTGGACTCTATCTACCCTCATGCCTCAATTATGGATTGAAGAATACAATGAGATATTATAAAATTTTTTGACCATTAAAGAACAGGTAGATCGCCTGGGTAGTTTTTAGAAAGGTGTCATTGTTTATTTGTTGAAATGCAACAATTTGAATTTTATTGTATTTTTAAATCAAAAATAATAAGGCTTTGCTGTGTTAGGCAGTAGCAGATTAGTTCCTGCAAGTGCACGTATTGATTACCAAGAAGCGTAGATTCTTAGAATCCTTTGCTTGCGCGATATTCAATACCTAAATGCAATCGTAAGAAAAATCATATTTGCTGCCTAGCACAACAAACGGGTATTCTTTATTATAAATTGAATACAAGTCATATTAAAATTGATTAGCGTAGGTATTCTATGCTGACATAAGATCAGCTAACGTTAATAATTATTCCTGACTTGAAGGTTGACTCCGACGTCAAGAATAATTTAAAAAGCAAACTAGTGGAAACAATAAAGGGCGTCCGCAGCGCACCCGGCGGTGGCGGAATATATTGAATTATCCGTCGCAACGCAATTACGCGGACGTGACGGCGCGCGTAAATAAAAGCCTCGATTTATTAACGCGAGAAGCGCCGCGAGCGAGCCGAGCAGCCTGCCGCTGCCTGCCGCTGCCTGCCGCTTGTAGAGGAGCTACGCGACGCGAACAAGCGTATGCGTGTGTTTTGTAACTACCCTGCATTCTTCAATCCTTGTTAATAATATAAAAGCGAAAGTTAGTTTGTATCGATAGAAGTTTGTTACTCTTTTACGCTAAAACTGCCGAATGGATTTTGATCACACTTCACAATAATATAGCTTGCAAATCAGACAAACAAATAGGCCAAAGAGCCCGAAATTCGCAAACTAGAGAATTCTCTAGTTTGAAATAAACACCCATCACCGCACCACACCGCAGCTACCGGACTTAGCAAATTTCTGAAAAAGTAAAATGAAAAACTGAAAAGTCACATCAAAATTAATTTATTTCAAGAAAGCTGTTCTACAAGCGCTTTTGAAAAGTGAGTTAATACGTAGTGACAGTACCATTTATTCAGAAAGTAGGTACGTTGTTTCTTTTTAACATTGTTTGATGTATCTGTCTGAGGCATTTAAAATAATTGATGGATCACGATGCAGGTTTTTTGTTAATTAACATCTGTTAAGCTCATTCAAAGATATTGGCGATTTTCTGTTAGAATTTAGATACCTAACGTTTTGGTCACATCAAAAGCTTACAGCTATATAAATATAAAGTTTCGGTTCAAAACAGTTAAAAGCTTTACTGTGATGCGAAAGAATCAGGTCTTATCCTCATCCTTTGTACTACTTTTACTTTTGTTCGTAGCACTTTACGACTAGTGCTCGGATTACACTGCGTCTCTCGAGCAACTCTTCTCTTCAGCTATTTCTTTATCTCTTGTGTTACAATGTGCGCAACACAGTGGTTGTTTATGGCAATTATAAGCCGAGCAAGTAGACGGCGCAATGAATGGACTTGAGTGAGCACGTGCCGACATGCGCCGAGTGTCCTGTGCACGGATTACACGGAGGATTCTCTCGTACTGTTACAATATGTGGCTTTTTAGGTTTACTGTTGATTTTGTTTGCGTAACTTTGGTTTAAGTTATGTATTTACTTTCTGAGACTTATTAATATATTAAAAGGTATGATCTGCTTCAATTTCAGAGACACTACACAAAAAAAATCAAGTACTCACATTGCACGCAGTATTCGAATATGTTGGTGTACACATTCTTCATATTAAAGTTGTATTAGGTTAATTTTTATTTTTATTAATAGTTAATTTTGGTTAAAAACCCATTTCTATTTTTTTTTAAATCAGGGAGATGGTGTGGAGGAAGTGTGGTGACAACGTATCACTGTCGATCTCTCAGAGACATTGTATGGCACTTGAACCCAGCCCAAGCAACTAAATGCTGACCTAAAAGATTCAACTAGGCTCAGGCCTAACGTGCTTATGTAACGTGTAAAACTAACAGTAAGTAAAAAATAAATGCGTCATACAGTTACTTTAATTTAAGTAAATTCTCCATATCTATAAAGTCAGTGCCATCCAAGTTTAAGGAAAGTTTATTCAACAAATAGCAAAGCACTTTGTGTGAATTAGGTATTTAAGGTCTTTAAAGTAATGAGCTTATACAGGTGATGCCGACTTGATAAATATGGTTAAGTAAATTTAAATAACCATATGACGCATTTATTTTTGACTTTTCAGTGCGTTTTGAAGTCTGTTTAATTTTTTATTAAATTTTTTTTTTTACTTTTTGGTTTATCGACAACGATCACACGTAAAACCTACTCGTTCTAAACTATGAGTACCAATATTCGCCAGCCACTACCAAAAATAACAAAAATAAAATACCGACGTCGCTGCAAATGTGCATATGAAGTTTGAAGAGTTCCTTCGATTTAACCAAGATCTCATCATCAGATCTTAACGTAATGTCTATGGGTTCATTTTAGAAGAATTTATACCCTTTCTAATAAAAAAAGAATTTTTAAAATCGGACTGTTCTGTGAAAAGTTATGCGTAGCCATGCGGAAAAAAAACTCGCAAAAACTACTAAACCAATTCAGATGGAACTTACAGTTTTTCCTAAGTTAAACAATACCTAGTACAATAAAAAAAGGAAAATACTTAATTCGGACTTGTGATTCGGGAGATATGCAAAGACAAACATAAAAATATGAAAATTCTCTATATCAAAAACTACTAAACTGATTTTTATGTAACTTACAGTATTCCCTAAATTGAACAATACTTATTGAGTAATACTTAGTACAACAATAAAAGAATTACTTAAATCGGACTTGTAGTTCCGGAGATATGCCTCCACAAACATAAATACGAGTACATACATGCATACATACATACACTTTTGAAATTTGGCACATTTGTTCAGACACTGATATAGACTAACATATGCGAAAATTGGGCAGTTCTGAAAATATTACATACGTACGGGTCGAATTGATAACCTCCTTTTTTGGAGTCGGTTAAAAATGGGAGCCTATAAACAGAGCAATATTTCACAGGTATGCTAGGGATACGACTTACACAGTGGCGCCCAATGTCTATCCACCTGTCTATCACAAAAACTCTACTACTCCCAAAAGCTCATGCGTTGAGATATTGGCTTGCTGCATGCGTTGAGTCCAGCAAAAAAGCGTTCATAGCTACATTTCAGTCTTCAACTAGCTGAAGATCTAGGAATATTATCAGACAACATTGCGAGCTATCGCTAGTACACAGAGCATTAATCCTCCAGCCGACCCGACGTTAACTTGTTACGACTGAATATTTGCGAGGCATTCATCGCAAACTAGATTACCCTCAGCCCTTCCACTTCCCGGTAATGCGGCGGTGGACCTTGTTTCGCTCACGTAGGCTCCTGTGCCTGAAACCGCCAGGGGTCGGACACCGCCTGAGGACTGACACCGCCTGAGGACTGACACCGCCCCGGGGACTCACACTACCCGGCGACTGATAATACAACCTTCCAACCAGGGCTTACTGCTTTTAAACTGCAAGAAATTTTCACAAATAACTATCAGAGTAGGGTTCGGAAGACGATTGCTTCAATTCAAATACATACTTATATTTCAAGTAGCTTAAACTTGTAAGTACTGGTGAAATGTCAAAATTTAACTAATTTGTAGCGACTCTACCAACAATTCGAAAGACATTCTGTTGAGAGTAGCGGGGTAGAAACTCGACAATTTAACAATCTACTTTTTTGTTGAGTGATGATAAAACTCGATTCCATTGACTCCAAGAATCTTTGTCATAATTATATGAATTCATCAATCGTTCAATAATCTACGCTCCATATCCCCTCTACTATGCGGAAGGCCTGGCCCTGTAGTGGGCCGTAGTAGGCTAATAAGGATGATGATGATGCTGATGATAATGAGCTTGGTAGCTAAATGTTTTAAACACATAGCTAAAACTTAAGCATTGTCAAGTCCAAAATTGTTTCAAGCAATAAATGAATTTGAATTCGAGGAACTTGTTTTCGAAGAGTTGACCAATTCTATGAATGAGTATTTACTTTTAGAAAATGATAAACTGATAATTATAATTTAACTGATAATAATAATTATAATTTATAATAATTGAACTGAATTAATAAGTTATGGTGATACCATATTGATTTTATTCCTCTCCTTCATATGGACATTAAGTTAAGTGACACTTCAAACGTTTCTACTGTCAACTGTGAATATTGCAGATAGGTTTTTATCTATTTCTACTAAGTACTTTGAACTAGGATTTGCACTCGGCAATTCAAAATCAGTTGACTCATCTTTTACATTAAGGATGAATCAATATAAAAACAGTACCAAAAAACAAATCTTGTATAAGAAATCTTAATGTGCAATTAGAAATAGATATTTCTTGTAGAGTAATTAAGATGTTTACAGTCATGTTCGACATATCTCAACATGCCTCTAACATAAGTGGTGAGATAGCCTCGAGTGGAATGTAATGTCATGTCGAAAATAATTACTCGAACGTTTTCACGGAAGGAAGGTTTTGTTATGAAATATGTTGTACAAGTTTTGTTAAACTGCTTGATATTTCGCGATTGTGTCAGAGGTACGCGTGAATGTGAGATATTTGCATGCGAAGGAGTATTGGCCCCCGGGGCGGCGGACGGGTGATCGGGCGATCTCGTCAATTTCGGCGACGTAACGTAACCTGCGATATCCTGTCGCGGTGCAAGCGGTCGAGCGCCGCCGGAACTCGCCGGAGAAAATTGAATTTCAATGTCACGACGGTGCAGATGTAAAAACGCTCGGCGGCGGACGATCGTTGGGCGGCGCGCGCAGGGCGGCGCGGGGCGGCGGGCGGCGCGCGGCGGCGGGCGGAGGGGTGCGCGCGTCGCGCGGGGCGGCAGTGTCCCGGGCCGGCCGCGCACGGAGCACGCGTGGGCTGCTCGCTGCAGTGCTGTGTATGAAGAGCGCGAAAAGCGCGGGCGCTACGCCGCGCGCCCACCCGCCGGCGGCCGGCGCACGCCGCGCGCGACCCGCGACCGGTGCCCGCCGTGCTAGTGAGTGACTCGTCGGTGGCTGCGCGTGTGATTACGTAAGGGACAGTGCTTAAGAGATTACTCTCTGGTTATCTGTGTCAGTGCTCCTCTCGGCCGGAAGCCCCGCCGGAGCGGGCTCGCACCGGAACCGTCGCGGAAGACTTTTGCTCCCGAGCCCCCTCGGCTAACAGTACGGAGGTACGTTTCGCTTACCGTGAGCGGGTCCTGCGCTTAATCTTTATGAAAACTTTATCAAACTACCTCCAAAATAATTAAACAAACTTTCTCGTAGAAAATGTAAGACTGAAACGCTTTTTAAAGGCTTTAAAGCGATCTAAACTTATTAAAGTTGAAATTACTATTTTGAACGTAACTGGAAAATACTTACCTACTGTTTTGTCTCGGTAGCAATATTAAATATTATTTGTTCAATAAAAATTGTGTAATTGCAATTCATTGTTAACGTAACTTAATCATAACTTAATTGAAACATCGATTAATCATTCGATTACACTTATCGAACGCAATATTTTCAAGATCATCTATCTCTTGTTATTATAGGTATTTATTGGTATTTATCTTTTTACCTTCTATCAATAATTTACGGGTATAATGAATACTATTAATTATCTCGATGATAAAAAATTCAGAATATTATTCTTGGTGCGGTGAAATAAAAACACATCCGTACACATGCTAACATAAAATTAGTAAATAGTATAAAACTATCATTATAATTAAGTTTAATATAAGTAAAACATAAAATTAAGATAATTTATAGCATTTATTTTGGATAATTATCTTATAAGATAAAAACTGTATTTTAAAAATAAAAGTTGATCAGATTCACTTATAATTTTAGACTTTGATAAAACTTTGTATGCATTCTGAAAATAATAAGACAAAAAAGCATTCGTAAATATCATATTTATATAGTCATAATATAGGTAGATAGGCTTACAGTCGTGCTTGTCGATGCATTATTTCATCTGAACAAGTTTCCGTAATGCTCCGACGCGTAAAAGTTTATGGCCTTCAGCCGAAGCTCTGCTGCTCTGATTACGCCTTGAATAAAACATTAAATCGCAGGAAACCTACTCTATTTGATTAACGCCGTTATGTTTGCGAATAAAAGCATCAGATACGACGTACCGACACTTTACAGCAGATCATAAATACTTCCTTTTAAGGGAAATCACGAGAAATTTTAAAATCTCTTGAAGTATTTACAATTTACAGCATTGGATGGTTACGACCGTACAAACTGCTTACTCTTGCTAATTGATTCTTATTTATCTTACTGTATTTCTATTAAGGAAAGAAAATGTATTGCTGCATCATTAACTTACCTATTTTATATTATGAAAATGATTGAATGACTAAATTAATGGATGATTTTATAATCAACCTCATTTCTAAACGTTCATATTTAGAATTTAGTCTGCCTTGCAAGCAAAGTATTTTTTAAATATGAAAATGATTGGTGATCTTGTTAATTTTTTAGTATGCTTATTAGGGTTCCTTATAGGATCACTTCGTTATCCGTCCGTCTGTCTGTCAAGACCCTTTTTCTCAGAAAAGCCTAAATTTATCAAGCTGAAATTTATATCAAATACTCAAGTCTGCTGTCCCTTAGACTCGTGAAAAAATCAAGCTTCTAGGCCAAGGCAATCAAAATAGATACAGCCGTTTATGTCAAAATTTTCCCCAACTTTCGACACGGTCAAATAAATCAAAAGTACTAGTTTCCGTAAACTTAGGATCTTGAAATTTGGGACTAAGTAACGTTATATAGTATAAATAATGGAAAAATTACGAAAATCGTAAATTTTTAGTTTCTTCATATAATAATAATGCTTTTAATTATTTTATCCCTTTTCTTATGAACGCGTAAAGATATTAAATTGAAATTTATATCAAATACTCAAGTCTGTAATACCTTTTAATTGTAATAAAATCAAACTTCTATGTCAACACAATCAAAAGATAGAGCAATATAAGCTGCATATTTAACTAAGTATGCATATGCATAAGTCCTAGCAACTAAATCAAAACCTAACGGGTAGTTCCTGTGCACTTAGAGTCTTGAAATTTGGTAGAACGCATCGTCATATAGCACAGATAAAGGAAAAATTACGAAAACTGAAAATTTTTAGTTACATCACATAATAAAAATGTTTTTAATAATTTTAAGCTTACCCCTTTTTTCATGAACGCGTAAAAATATTAAATTGAAATTCATATTAAATACTCAGGTATGCTCAGTATATAATAATATTTAAGCTATTACAAAGTCAAACTTCTATGCCAACGCATTCAAAGCATAAGCCGAATATTTAACTATTCACAATTAAATCAAAGTTAAAGGGTACTCCCATCCGTCCTAGAGTCTTGAAATTTCGCATGAAATAATGTTTTATAGAAAAAACAAAAAAAGAAAGAATAATTCCGAAAACCTTAAAATTTACGGAACCTTTGTCGTCAGTAAATCGACTTTACAGACAACCAATTTTTTTTTTATAAATACTTGAAACACAACAAAATTTAATAAATACAAAAAAAAAAATTTATAAGATCAAAATCAATTATTTTATTAATTTATAATAAATATATTAATTTTTAATTATTAAATTAATATATTTAATATTTATTAAATTTTGTTGTGTTTTCAGGTCTTTACATCAAACATGGAACGCCTCAAAACGAGGAAAATTATAAGACGTTGTCACGTCAAAAATTAAAGAAGTGAATTGATATAGAATTGAAACTTAAGAATTTATTACTGTTTATCCATTTCATATAACGGAAATAAATGAAAATGACAAAAACTAAATAACCGGATCAAGGAATAAGGAATAACATCATTCCTATGCGGCAAGTCTAATTTGGCCGAGCAAAAGCAACTTTTTCGAACAAGTGAAATAAAAATATAATTTATTAACGATTTCAAACAAATTAAAAGGCTTTTACTGAAACAATAACCACCATGATCAATTATAAACCTTAACCAATATAAGCAATACGTGTCTACTTTAATGAAAATAGGACAAGTGTAATTCAGACAACAAAAATTAAAATACCTTTCAAAAGCAAATGAATTTTAACTTTTGACATCCAGTTACCATAACTCACGTACAAAAGCCAAATTAATTTGTCCAAATGAATCCAACATTTATGTAAAACATGAATAAAATGCATTCAAGCTTGTAAATAACTTCGATTAAATTCTTCGTACTGATGATCAATATGATTCCTACCGCTAGTATTTGATTGTTCGACGTAACAACTATTAACTGGCAAACAATCTGTTATAATTGCCATCACTTAGTGTGAATAGGACTCGCTTTGAATCAATCAAACTCACCGGCCGATATTATACGCGTATGAGCCAGCAAATAATCCGTCAACATCACCTATTGACTGTTATTGTGTGTACATATTTAATCTGGGTCTCCGCGACGTCATGAATTATTCCAATTGTTTGAACAATAACTTACACAGCGATTTGATATTTATAACATTAAGAACTTGTTAACATACGTGTCGGCTTCGAAACTGTGTGTGCTTGTTCCACTGTGTGTTTTTATGTATGTATGTACGTTTACTCAAGGACGACTGTATCGATTTGGAAAATTCTTTATTTGTTTGAAAGTGTGATCTGATGATGGATCCTTGGAAAATTGAGAGATCATTTCAAATTTATATGTGTACTTGCAGTGATTACAGTATTTTTAAAGTAACTCGTGCATTTGCTTTTGGAAATCCTAATCGCAATCGATAAATCACTAAAAAGTAAGAAATAAAAAACATTTTTAACAAAAAATAGAACCGACTCAAAACGCACTAAAAAGTAAAAATAACTATCATTTAGTTGCTTTAATGTACTTAAGCATATCTATAAAGTCGCTGCCAGCAAGTTTAAGGAACATTTATTTAACGTAGTAAAGCAGTTTGTAGGTTCTAGGTAAACGGTAGTAGGTCCTTAAAGTATAAACCTTGGCTGGCAACGACTCCTAGATATGCTTAAGTAAATTAAAGCAACTAAATGATACAGTTATTTTTTACTTTTTAGTGCGTCTTGAGTCGGTTCTATTTTTTTGTTAAAATTTTTTATTTTTTACTTTTTAGTGATTTATCGCCACGAGTACGTTAACTCGTACTATACTGTCATAGTATATTATACGGCACTTGAAGCCAAAAAGCTAACGATACTTACACAAAGACCGAAATCGCTGCAAGTATGCCTACAAAATTTGAAGAGTTCCTTGAATTTTCCCAGGATATTTCATCAGATCTTAACATGGTGACAATAGGACCATCTTGGAAGTGTGCCCTTTCTAATAAAAAAAGAATTGGAATGTAAAAATGTTCATACATAAAAAAAATATATATACGTGTCGAATTGAGAACCTCCTCAGTTTTTTTTCGTCGGTTAAAAATGTTGAGTAGATGAACGTTTATTTAAAGCACATAGCTTGGATCGCAGCGACGTCATAGATACTTTACGTCATAGAAAGTTTGTGAGGATGCCTGTAAGTATGTTTAGTGCTCTTTCACGATAAATCTTCTGAATGGATTTTAATGAAACTTTACAATAATACTGCTTATACATCTGAATAGTGCCTATGCTACTTTTATTCCGAAATTTTTGTGTGATTGGGAAGTACGCGAGTGAAAACGTGGACGTTCTTTGCGGTTTAAGTAAATGAAAGAAACAAAATAACCCGGTTGAATTTTTTCACTAAAAATATTATTTATGTCTATTAAATTAATCCAATTTTCTTACTCGCTAAATTTGCCAGTAAATAATCAAGTCGAGCGTAACAATGCAAGGAATCTTTGAGTATAGATTCCTTGCATTTTTACGCCCGACGATGTAAAGTTTGAACTTAAAGACTTTATTTGCGAACAAATACTATGTCAGTGCATTATCTGTGTTTGTAGGTATCGCAAACAATGAATTTTTGAACTTCTTACTAAGGCTATTTTAACAATATTAAATTAATTGTCAAATCTTCTGTTACTTACGTACCCTTGGTTAGAAGAAGATAACCTTCGAAACTTAAAGAATGTCGAGGTCGTGGACATCCGTGATTCTTAATATCCTTCTTACATACTTAGTTTAATATTGAGTAAAAGCCTTTTTCAATAACAAAACTTAGTATATAATGATAGGCTTACAACAAATAAATCTTCGACTACTAATAGTGAGATACTTAGTAACAGTTGTACATAAGTAGTCGGCATGAACACAGCAAGTTGCGGCTGATCACTGCTCTATACTTGAGTCGAACTCACTTAGTTATAACTTCAACTTATAATGGCTGAGAAAGTTTCCCTCCCCGTGCTCTTCTTACGAAAATACTTGCTTTTCTTTTTACTTCACTAACTTAATGGATTGAGTTCTGTTTAACGTCTTCTTCGATTGGAGTTACTGCTTACTGGATTTAATAGTTTTATTTTACTAAAACGAATGATATTAAGTATACAGTGGAGTTTTTGTTTTACTTTTATAAAATTGAATAATAGTTGGCATTACTTTGCAAAAGTTCATAATAAAAAAAAATATTTATATCGCGTTTTTATTCCAATGTTACGATAGCTGAAATTGTACTCACATTGTAGAGTCGACGTCTCTACATGATATTTAGATTTTGGAATGAAGTCAGTTTTTGCATTGTGTTTGTATGGAAATAAATAAATTGATCGATATTGATTATAATGTACTTAAAATGGTAAATTCTATCCAAATTCGTTTAGCATTTGCTGAGTATCTAACAAACATCCAAGCATCTATATATTCGAGCTTTCAAACCTCTAAAGATCTACTAGTGTTATATACAAATAACCAAAATATTTCTAAACTTTTAGAAAATTTTGAAATAAAACATTAATTTTATCAACTTAAAGTTAAATCAACTTAAAATTAACTCAAAGTTAAAACTATGAGGGTACCATTATTTCAGGCATATTAGTAAGAGATGTGATGTGTGTGACAATATGACATGTATTGTTATATCCTCATAGCATCAGTGTCGCGTGGAGGCTCGCGTCCCCCCAAGCACTTGCCGGCGTGTTATTAGCGTTGTTAATGTCGATATCAAAGTTGAAACGACGTCCCTCGTGAAGAGACGCCTTATTGAATCTCGAGCGCCGTACGAGCAGAGGACCGAATGGCTGCCCGAATGGGATTAGCCCTTTCGAGGACCCGCGATAAACTAATATGCGGACAACGGGACCTATGACGATGAGCCTCTTCAGTGATACACTGTTACACTCTGTGCCATACATATTAAAAAGGGTTTACAAAAAATACATTCGGGTACGGCCCTTCTGATAGTAGCCTGCTTTCAAATGAATTGAGCTCACAATATTATTTGATATCGCTACAATAACATTTGGATTGGAGGATTAGGATTTGACATTTCTATAATGTCTTATTTTTGTATATTCCTTTACAATTACTTGTTTTACCTTTTTTCTCTGTCTCGTTTTACGTTTGACGAATACGTTTATTCCATTTGATGCTAAATGATGATAAATATTGACTCCTATTCAATAGCTCGTAAGATCTGATGCATCAATAATACCTGAAAGGTTCCAGTATCAATAAGACCAGTTTTCACATAGAATTGCGAGTAACAAGAATAAAGTCGTTGGACATTGGACCTATTACTTCCATATTTATTTAATAAATGATACTTACTAGTCTATTTGTGAAAACCGCATCTATTTATTTTATACATTCATAAATTAACACACAAATAGATACAAGCAGACATATAGGAACTAAAAGATAATACTTAAAATATATTTGAAACGTGCTATCAACACGAATTTTTTAAATAACGTCTGTTTTCGCTTCTATCCAACGATTGCGTGACCTAAGACCGCGCACACAAATATAAGTTTTGCGAACATCACAAGACAAGATAAATGTGCCGTTACCGTACGTTACTCACAACTATTTAGCCATTTGACGGCGAATTCGCAACAAAAAGTCCCAAGTGCGGCTCGAGGATACTTTGCATAAAGCGGGTCGGCGCGGGCTCCGGCAGCCGGCGGCGGCTTTGCCCGATATTTGCCCAAACATTTCGCATTCAACGCGGCGCGCGCGTGATTTAGAAGGAGCTAAAGTATCGGCTTTTTGAAGTGGAGATTGAAATAAAACTATTTCTTGCGGATTTTGCGTTTTTATCGCGACGTCGAGGGCACTTCAAAGTTAGTGCGCCGCACGAATTTCAAACGAAATAGCTGAGAGATGTAACGCGAGCCTCGGACTTACGCTATTGGTATTCAAGCGGCGAGCGCGAGGGCGATTCTGTGTGGAGCTGCGCTCGTTTGTTTGATAATTACATTTTGTTACTCAATCCAAAGGACCGTGTACTTACACTTGCTTTGAGAGAGATTTTTCTGATTACTAATCACAAAATATAATTGTAAAATTTTATTATCTCTATTTATTTGTGCGCTTATGATATAGGTAGGTTATATCTGTACCCATAAACTTCCTATTAATTACTCTATCTATTGAGGGAAACTGAATAAAAAATTAAAGTTAATATCGATAGCAGAGGTCAGTGGAAAGTGATAGATTTTTTTACTACCTGGACAAATAATATAATTCCGTGGAAATATTAGGATAAAAAAAACCTATGATTTGGATACAGATTATGACCTATTTACATTTTAAAATTAAGCCAGATATAATCAATAGTTGCGGCATGAGTAAGTAACAGACGAACTTTGACCTTTATATTATTAGTAGGATTGTTCATAGAAAAGTTAAGACCTTTGGTCATTGTCTATCGCCTTCCCTCAAGCTATATATCTATAATCTATTTACTTGTGAGTACCAACAAACGCTTTCGGTTTCCTAATAATCGTGTCGCGGCTCAGGAAGTGTGTCCCGCACACACAGTGACTACACACACAAGTGTCGATGGGCCCCGGGGGACGCGATAAGCGCGAGCAGGCCCGCCGTCCTAAACTACTGACGCTGATAGCGGCACTTATTGACAAGGAGGAAATACTGTTCCTCGCTATAGATAACAAACAAACTATGTTTCAGTAAAGTAATAAACAGAAGAGTTTTCAAAAAATCATTATAGATAGTGTGTTATTAATATTTTTTTTTAGTAAATCCGACGATTCCTAGCGCCAAATGTATCTAGGTTCATAAAATCTCCAAAACGTTTGCTTTTCTCCGAAACCAGCACGTTTTCAGAGAAAAGCTATAAACGTTCAATTGCAGTGCCTTTTTAAACATAAACCATGTTTAAATTTCTGTTTATAATGGCCTATATTCTGTTTATTTCACGTCAGCCAAAATATCTTTAATATACATGCTAATTTCAAAATTAAACCTTTATGCTCTGTTAATTAACGGAGTAAAATCATTACGAAAATCTTTAAGTAAAGGAGCTTAATTGCTTTTTGATTTTAGTAACTTCTCTACTAAATACCCTTAGTTCATTTTCTACATCTTATAGTAGACAAATAACTGTTGTCACATAACTTATGGAAAATTAGATGAATAGTTTAGTCGCTACGGAGGAACATATGATAATACAAACAAACATACATAAAGACAGTTAAATTAAATACTGTCTTGTTTATTAGGTGTTTTTCTATACTGGTTCGCATCAGGTGACAGTAGCAGTAATCTTAATTACAAACTCAAAATTTAATATCTAAGCCCCGCATTGAAAGAAATGAGCTTGAACTGAAAATTCTCTTCTGAAGGAAGAGAGGCTCTGGAGAAGGATATAAAAAATAAGTTGACACTGATGATGATGATGATGATGATATTTATGAATTTTCTCAGTAAAATTGCAATATTTCTACTCGCCTCTCTTCTGTTTATATTAAGGGAGCGTCAGTTAGTCTATTCTGCCGCGACTGCTGTCGTTGTATGACACTTTCCCTTTTTGCTATATTGAGCCTTTGCTGTTATGTTAGGGACTCACTTGTCGCTAAGATTTTGTTGTATATGTAGTTTTATGTTCATGTTATTTTTATTTTAATTGGCTTTTAAATTCTCACATAGTATCGTGTAGTGTCAATAAAAAAGTGCAAGATTTTAGCCAAAGCGTAACAAAGACTGCGCGGGTACTAATAAGGCAGGGCTGTTTTTTGACGTGACAACGTCTTGTAATTCTATAGAGCCGGCTGCACGCACGAAAAAATATGACGTCATGCGTCGTTACCTCGCTTTGAGGCGTTCCATGTAAGGCTTGAAGTGCAAGCGAGAGCGCGGAACGAGCGACAAAGCACAATCGGCCTTTGCGTTCAGCAGCGTTCGACATCCGTCTATTAAATATATTAATTATAAATTAAAAATTAATATATTTATTGTAAATTTAAAATATAAATTTATAAAATCAAAATCAATTATTTTATTAATTTAAATTAATATTTATAAGAATATACTTAAATTAAAAATTTTAATAACCAATTAAATGCTTTTTTATTCCATCAGTATTTTCTTAAGACATTGTCACGTTCAACTATCGTCAGTAATCCGACTTTACAGACAACCAATTTTTTTTGCTGTGTCGTTGTCAAATGTGATTTGACGTGACCATTTGACATGATCTTATGAAGTATAGGGTTTGTAGAGATTTTACGCCAAGTAATAATGTAGAATACACAATGATATGGGTAAAGAGTATTTGGTGATAAGATGATTGAATGTGTGAATATTATGTTTGAATAATTTTCACTTACAAATATTTTAAGGCTTTTCTGGAATATGTCTTTGAGATAAAACGTATATGCCATTTTTTGGTTGTCAGGTAAAAAATATAAATCGGTCCGTGCATTAAACTCTCGGAATAGCGATCCCAACGATTCCTCATTGAGCAAATAAATCGTTCCTACCGGCACTAAGTGCTCGTCATGCTGAGCCGTCGGAGCTTGTCCTCGCAGCATCTCTCTGAAAGCTCTCGTTAAGATGTGACAGTCATTGTGACAATCGATGTGATAGCCGTTATGACAGTCATGCTGATGGTCGTTGTGTTAGCCATCGCTATACTCATTGTTGGTCGGCGAGCTGATGTTTTTGCGACGGAACGCGATTGAATTTGTAATGACGTTCTGATGACCCGCAATACTTGAAAAACTCTCAGAATTCTTCAAAAAACCATTGAAAGTCTATTAGCTACAGCACCTTAAGGTTTCAGTACAATCATAATAGAAGATTTCCAGTTAAACTCTTCAATACAATTACTCATGAGACGTATAAAGAGAGACTTCTCTTCTTTTCACAGTTCTCTGTCGGAAAATAGCAGGATAAATAATTTATTGTCTGCAAAGTAGGTCTTGTTTCTGTCCAATATTTAAAACATATTTGCGAGCGCGGGCTCCTATTCTATAATTACGTCACAAAATAAAATGTAGTAAATGTTCAAAAACATAAAACGTGCACTCGCGGTATTTGTGAAGTGCGCTCGTTGTTCTGCTTGTTAACAATTGTTCCCCTCATAACTCATAATGTAATTTTATCATGCTAAAGTTTAATTGTAGGAACCACATATAGAAACCTAGTAAACAAGAAAACGTTGCTCTATCTATAGGTATATGCAGCCTCGTCGTGTCAGTGATTATTGTGCACGACTTCGTATCGTAAGATCGTGGGACCGAGTCCTGTTTTCCAGAAAACAACTTGTATCAGGCCGCTGTGGTGCTACACAATTTATGTCGTCAGAACCTGCCATTTAGTAACATTATTCCTTTCCAAGCCCTTGCCGCCGCCAGGCCTTTCTCCTATTCTGAAAATAATAGAGTATACACCACCAAGTCAACTATTAGAAGTAGCTAAATATTTTATAGCTCAATATGCAAATTGCAACACTAAAAAGACCATTACAATTCAGCAACAAGCAGTTATCATTCCACAGTCAATGATGCTCTCTCGTAGCAGTTAACTGCAATGTTAACCAACGTCACTCCGAGTGGCTGTAACAACAGTCGAGCGCCCCTCGCCCGTCAGACTGCATTTATTATGTAGCCAGTGTTTAAACAAATCTAAGTTCACTCCCTCAGATATTTGAAAGCTTCTATTGCATGTAGATACAAAAAATAGAACCGACTCAAAACGCACTAAAAAGTAAAAAATAACTGTGTCATTTAGTTGCTTTAATTTAATTAAGCATATCTATGAAGTCAGTGCCAGCAAGTTTAAGGACATTTATTTTACGTAGTAAAGCAGTTTGTGGGTTCTAGGTAACGTCCTTAAAGTAGAAACGTTGTCTGGCACCGACTCCTAGATATGCTTAATGAAATTAAAGCTACTATATGACACAGTTATTTTTTACTTTTTAGTGCGTTTTCAGACGGTTCTATTTTTAACCGACGAAAAAAAACGGAGGAGGTTCTCAATTCGACACGTATATTTGTTTTTTTAACCGACGAAAAAAAACGGAGGAGGTTCTCAATTCGACACGTATATTTGTTTTTTTTTTTTTTTTTTTATGCCAAAATTTGAAGAGTTCCTTCAATTTCCCTAGGATATCATCAGCAGATCCTAACATGAGGATAATGGGACCACCTTGGATGTATGCCCTTTCTAATAAAAAAAGAATTATCAAAATCGGACAACACTGTAAAAAGTTATGCGTGGTCATACATAAAAAAATATATATACGTGTTGAATTGAGAACCTCCTCCGTTTTTTTTCGTCGGTTAAAAACTGCCTAGTTGCTCCGGTGATCGTACGGTATCGGGATTGAGTCGATCAGATCCTTGAAGGATACGAGCTGTGGAGCGCAGATCCACCATGCTCCAAATGCGGGCTAGCAGAGTTAGGGTGATAATGCTTGAAGAGTTAACGATCTCACTGTGAAACAGATGCTAATTACAGTGACCGAAATCGGCGGAATTACGTGCTCTCCGAGCCAGAGGGGTGCTCTCGACTCCCGCCTTGAGAGTTTACTGAATATTTCTTGAAAGTTAAACATAACTCGACCTAAGATTCGAATCCAAGACCCCATGATCTGATGTCTGATATGCCAACCACTAGATCAACGAGGCAGTCATGCATGCGTTACGTAGTCGAGTGTGAGGACTCAGTCTCGTTCAATACCCACTAAAGAGTACAGCGAGCCTAAGGAAGTGTTCACTGTAATCTTCTTACCGGCCGAGTAATTACCCCCGGTGCTGCAGCTCCCGCGCTCTGTTCGCCGCTCGCCGCCTGTCGCTCGCCGCTCGTGAATTATTCAGACGGCGTTACAAATTTCGTTTCAGTGTCATCGCGAATTCGTCCGCTTAAATACTTGCCAATTCTGTGTTAGTTTGTTAAATTGGGTCACAAAATTAAATTGTCGCAGACTAACGGGAGCGAGGGGGTTGTACTGTGCGGTGCGCGAGGGAAGGGGGAGAGAGAAACGTTCGAGAATAAGCTAACATTTAATAATATAGGCGCTGCTCAAATATCGCATTAATTTATTACATGTAAAGCAAATATCTGCTCGATTGTTATATTATATACCGGCGCGTGTTTATTTAACGGTTCGTTGCTTGCTTATGTTGGTTTTAGCCAGTATAAACTATAGCCAATGTAGGGAGAACTGCCTTGTTGGTCCAGTGGTTAGCCTATGTTGCTTTGATCACGAGGTTCGATTCCTGGGTCGGGTCACGGAATAATTCTGAGCTTTTTCATTCTTCTATGAAATGTTCAGTCTGGAAGTTGGTGGTGTTACACCTGCCGTGCCTCGGTGAGCACGTTGAGCCGTCGGTCCCGGTCACTATCATCAACATCTGATAGTGATCGTTAGTAAATGAAACATTATCACCTTAAGCCCGCTAACCCGCATTGGAGCGGCGGGCTAGGTGTCCGCTCCATATCCCCTCTGCTGTAAGGAGGGAGGCCTGGGCCTGTAGAGGGCCGTTAATAGGCTGATAATTATTTCGATGAATATAGCAATATGAACTGGGATACTTAAACCGACTGATTACCGGTCGTTAGTGACCTTTAACTAAAGTGTAGAGCTTGATTTGATTGATTAAGATCTGAAAGAAATTTTAATCTTATACTTAAGGAATATTGTGTTTTTATGTAGAAAACTATACTTTTTTACTGAAGGACATATTTAGAAAAACAAATCGATAGAGTTAGGGCATGACATTAAAAGGAATATGCCTTTCAATACGCTGTCGAGGGCTCGTCACAAGCAAACGACGCTTAGCATTTGGCTTCAATCTTATTTATGTATGTAATTACACCAATAAAATTCAAAACAAATGTCATCAATTATAGCAAAAAATAATAAGCGTTCTGTTAGTACTTCTCCAAACGAATAAAAATACTTCTGATGTTACTACTGATACTATTGAGTATCAATAGTATTACTTTTCTACTACGCCAAATATTTGAAACGATATCGATACAATTGGAAAACAAATCGATCGGTAATTTAAAAAAACTATTTTTACTTCTCATGTAGTGTTAGTGTGGCCTTATAACATAGGTTCGATTCCCAGCTAAGGTTAGTTACAGTTGTTGTTGATCCTACCAGCAAATACGCTTAGTGATTAAACCTCCTGATTTCTTCGAAAAATCAGTCAGTGGGTAATATAGATTGCACAAACTGTACCTGTGCCAAGTTGGCGCTGCCATCTTAGACTTCATCGCCACTTAACATCAGGTGATATCGCAGACGAGCGCTAATTTGACGTTGATTACAATAATGTAATCGGCTATTTCAGTTCTTTCTTATTTCTGCTTTCATTTATTTATAAATATCTTGTCTTTTTATCAATGACCAGTTGACCCTTGACTGCAATCTCACCTGCTGTAAAGTGGTCACTGGTGAGTCTAAGATTATAGCCGGTTAATTTGGTAGTGGTACATAATTTCAAACTGTACCTTCATACGATTACGCGGCTTAGTGGTACGCCATTCATTGGCAGTAGGGTGGTATTTTGCCACGGCCGAAACCAAACCAGAACATATAAAATTCTAAATGTACCCAAGCGGTAGTAAGTAATATTTATTTATTATATTATTTATTTTGACGATAAGCTTCCTTTACATATTTTTCAACTTTATATTTTGCATAACCCTAACAATCCGTACGGCCATCTATTGAAGGAGTGATAAATATATATATATATATATGTTTTATTGAAGGACGCAAAATCAAAGGGTTTCCTATTGTAATTCATATTTAAAATTAACCTCAGTTTTAAACTTGTATTAATTTTGATTTATTTTTTCTAATACTTGAATGTTGATAAGTATTACGAGTGTACGCTAGTACACGCACACATTTTTTTTATTTGTTACTTTTCCGTGTAATAAAAATTTTTTGTTCTGTTTATATAACTGCAAACTGCAGAACAAATCGGCCTCCTTGCTTGTAATTCCGCCCTGTTTAAAGCTGAGGTTTTACAATAAATCCCTCAGCTCAGCGTTTCCATTGAAACCAAAGTGCTTTAATTCAGTGATCATCTACATCGACAGACGTTTTCAACGACCAGGCTTTTCTTCTTATAAAAACACAAACACAATTCTCAGTATTTCATAGCGCGAATCAAGACCCGAATCCAGGACCTATGTCGTTACATTATCCTAAGTCAAATAATAGGTAAACGTACTAGACGGGTAGTTGATATCGTAAAGCGGTCTGTGTGTGTCTGAACTCCTTTGAATAAATGTTATGTAAAAATATAAATATTATTTCACGAACCTTTCAACCTTGAAAAAGAACTGTTCGCCAGCGAAACCGCGGGTAAAAGAACATAAGATAATATACATAAAGTCGCGGTACAAAGGTCGTGTAATACGTTACAAAGTTACATGAAGGATGAGGAAGTGTCTCGCCGCTTCTTTGACGTCGAACATGCGGAGCGAACGAATTAATGATGGCAGGCAGACGTGCGCGCGGGGTAGTGCGGGGGGGAGAGGGTACATATTTATTTTATTATTTTGATCTGCGGGCTACAGCCTGCATGTTCTGACAGTAATAAGCAAATGTGAGTATAATTCAACAAATATTTCTTATATCTTATTTGTATATGCAAGCGACGTACCGCTAGCGACTAAACATATTTCATCTAAATAGCTACAAACCGGTCGGCTATGAACTCACACCCTACTATACTTTGACAACCTATGGTGATGGTATAGTAGGGTAGGTCACGTTACTTACAATTTAAAAGTATCCATTACGTGCGTAATTACCTCGTAACTTAAAATGTACAAAATCGCTCACGTGACAAAGCCGTAGCCCCGCAACTACGCACAAAAACGCGTTCCGTTTGAAACATATGTTAAAAAGGAGTTAAGCGTAGGCGAGCCGCGCGTAATCCGCCGCCCGCGCGGATCATCCGCCAAACGCGAATACGCGCCGCGCACACAAAGAGATGTAGGTTTCTTCTCTTCCTACCCTACCTCCGTATATCGACGCCTTGTACGCGGTTGTGTAGGTAGCTCGCGAAATAGCGAAGTTGGCCAATTAGGCTTCTTTTTTTATGTTTTTCATGTTTCGAGGACGTCTGGAACAGTTGTGGGTTTCCTTTGTATTTCAAAATAAAAATATATTTGTACCGTTAAGTTTCTATTGCTAGTGATTTTATATTTTTGAGCTTTGTTTTCTTTATAGAACATAATTTACTATTCAAATTCGCAACTTTCAAACTTGAATTTCAACTGTGGAAGTGTATAAAGAATATTCTACCTGATTTGAAGTCTTGAGATATTTTCGCTTGCATTTTGGATTTACAGTGAAATTATTAAACTAAATACAGGTATTTCATGAAGTTAAGCAAGAGCTCTAAGTACCTACTACTGCTCGAATCAAGTTGCTCTGAACTCTTACTTTTGGGAGACAAAGTCGTGCAAAAGTATGAGTCTTAACGTTAAAAAGTCTCCCGTGCGGCGGCGATACAAGTTGTACAATTTCTAACTCAAGAGACATTCTTTTCCAACCTACTAGTTCATCATTAAGATACTCCAATATAGTGCAATACTCCAAAAGTGATGAAAGAAAAGAAGTATTATTTCAGCAATATGATCGTGGCGTTACTTGTACCATTTAGGCAAGGTCGAGGTTACCTAGTAGCAGAAGAAAACTTCACTCTTGTTATGTTTAGTACGGCCATCGTACTAAGCGTGCTGAGAGCTAAAAGAAATATCGTATAGTATTATATCATATAAAACTTTCACAAAAACACATTTTGATTTGATATTTCCTTTTATGATAGTCATAATTATGTTATTTATATATTGTAGTTACAAAATCTCACAAGCACGTTTATAATAAAAATATGGGTCAGCGAAGTTTTACAGTAGAATAGAAATCTAGGTTACGACATCCATCAATCACTGATAGAGAATATGAAATAGAAAATCATTGTCATGTTGCAGTAATTGAAGTGAAATCATTAACCTGACACAAACCTATAGTAACCTGACGCTCGAGCCGTGGCCCCACACAAAGGCGTCGCTGTACCACAGAGCTAGTAACATTTGTTTAAACAAAGCGCGCAAAAATTACGGTCAAAACCATAGATTAAAGACTACTAGATGGAGTCATAACGCGGCTGTAGGTTCAAGAGCGTGACAGACTTATTTCATTCGGCCTTTATTAGAAAGTGACACAAGATTATTTTTTGTCCCTTTCAGCGTGTTCGTTTTTATTGTTTGTCAAGAGTGGAGTTTGTGACAGACAAGGGACATATCTGAGCAATTATTAGCTTTTTATTAAATTTGCTGATAAATAATATAACTTTGCGGTTACGATATTAATTTAAACGTTATCGTGCTATGATGGGTTCTAATATTTTCGGCTGCAACAGTCGCAGCGAACAGAAAATCGAAGGAATTACGTTTCATACGTAAGTAGGCATAAACTTCATTGATTAATGATTATAGATATGTTATTTTTTAGCAAATTTCATGTATTATGCGTTTACTAAACTATCTTATATAAAGTAATATTTTGTATTTTACGATATTTTAAAACATAACGTTTTATTATGTACTTTAAATGTTGACATGTCATGTCAATAAGGCTGATTTACTGTCTCACGAGTGGAGACGCTATGGGCTCTATCTAGTTGTCTTTAATCTATGGGTCAAAACATAACATTTAATAGAAGATAGAATGGATAACAAATCACCTGTCGACATTATGATAGTTCACAAGTTTAGTTGTATTTAAAAAATATACCAGACACTGACATTTTAAATAACATTATTAAAGTACAAAGTTTTTATATTGCTAGTACTTACACTCAAGTTTCTAGATAAAAATATTGTGTATGAACACACTGTTTTTGTAATATGAACTTGTTTCTTTTGACAATAATGAAGTTTCTGTAATCATAACATCTACCCTTTCAGTAGCTTCAAGGCGCTGTTGCCTATATATTATTCGTTAGCGGCAAGTACACATGTATGTGCGTCAAACATCAATGCTCAATGAATAACTAGATGTATATCTACTCTACACGCGGCACACTATAGAGCTGGAGACTAGCTTTAAATATTATTAACTATTCATTATAATAGCCATTTCAAGCAGTCTCAGTTTATTTACGAAAGATTGTAGTTGCAATCCAGAATATTATTTAACATTGTCATAAAACTGAAGAAAAAAGATAAAAACAAAAACTGTACCACTTTATATGTCTTTTTAGATCTTTTTTATTCTATACTAAAATAACCAAAAATACATCATCCCACTAATATTACAAAAAACAAAGTTTGCGTGTATGTTTGTTACCCCTCACGCTGTAACTATTCAGCCAACTTGGCTGAAATTTGGAATAGAGGTAGACTATACCGTGCATAAAAATATAAGACTACTCGTGTACCGACAGTCTCTAGAACTACACGAGTGAAACCGAGACGAAGAGCTAGTGATTTATTATGAACCGCGCCGCGCTCGCGGCTGTAGCCCACAATAGGTAACGCATTGCAGCGATAACAATCACAACTATTACCTACTGCGGAGGGCTGAAGGGCCCGTCGAGGGGCAATTAAAGAACGCTTTGTTTATCGTTTGATCGACCGCACTCCGCGACTTCACTATTTATATTCTGTAATATTTGTGTACCCGCCCGAAGCCTACCGACATCCGACTTATGTCTGGAATGAATAATCGTTCTATTTGTAGCGATAATTGTTTTGAGTTGGTCATTTTCTTTTGATAACAATAAAGTTTATTGTGAGATAACTCAATGAAACTTTTATTTTATGCGATACTTAAAACAAGTAATCAGTTGATTGTCACCGTAGGCATTGTTTTTTTTTTTAAATCACTCCCAAGTTAAAGATATTCCTGTGAATTCAGTATAAATGACATGAATGCATGTAGGTGTTTTGTAAGCTAATAAATATTTTCTCAAAATGTGTGTTCGATAAACGTGTGTTCCTGTACAAACTTTCGAATAAATAATAATTTAGAAAATAACAGCGTTGAAATACAACATTACCATTTCTTAAGTAAAATTGGAATCTCAGGTCGGTGAGATAAAATAAATATCAAGGTAACTTCATACTAATATCTGAGCTAAACTTCAATCGATATCTACGTCCGGAGGAAATTCAACTTTACGACTCTAATATTAGGATCTAAAACGTAATGTGCGCAGAATCAGGCTCCACTCCACTTAATTTTGGGTTAGTCTCCACTTTTATGAATATGAAAGCATTTAGAGCGGAACGTATCGGCGATGACGTGGCGGAGCTTTCGCGTAGCAAGATTCGGTGCGCTTCTCAAAACTTGTACTAGCAAAGAACTAAATATATAACTTTTAGAACCACAATTATTTGCTCCACGGTAATAGGAAACTTAAGAGGTTTTGAGTACGATGCCCAAACGTTGAAATTGTCGTCCTCATTCTCTACGACATTCTTTACGACTGCCTTTCGGTCGTTAGTCGAATCACTCTACAAGTTCTTGTATGCTTACTTGAAATAAGCGAATTTGAAACTGAAATTTAACTAATGGCAGAAGAAATGAGAACATTGTTTAAGTTTGAAAAAGAAAATAAGAAAATACGCATACTGATGAGTGCTGCACTGTTTCATGGTAGAAAATGATAAGCATTTTTGTAAATTAATTATTAAATATTAATTTCCACAGTAGCCTACGGTTCTGTTAGTTGTCTGAAATGCTCGCTAGGGTCGTTTCGCAATGTTTTTAAACATATTTTATACTCAATAACGCAGACAATTGGTGACCCGGATTAGCACCCGTGGAGTTGGCAATGACGTGGAATAAGTATACTCATGTCGAAGCAGTTGTGCCGATCACTGGCAATCAATCAGACCACGAACTGAAGCATCGCCATAAGCTACAAAAGCCCTCAATGAGGCCGCCGTGTTCCGCGGCTGACCCGGTAACGAGCGCTCAATAAATGTTGGCACATCATCTAAATCTATTATGACTGTTCCCATTTGGTTACAATACCCACTGGGGCGGCCTCGTTCACAACATTCATCCAGAATCAAGTAATGTTCCCTTTATCGGTGTTAGCGATCAGGTTACCTGTTTCTAATGTATTGTTTCGTTTAGGAAATGTATTGTTGCCAAATGTGTAGCTCACAGCTTATTATATAACTTATAGTTACATGATAATTGTAAGTTGTATAAGAAGTGTAAGAATTAAAAACTGGTCTTTAAATTCCGCCGCGAGACCAATCTTTGAGTCTTAAACTACACCACAAAATTTTTCAATAAAATAATAACAATAAAATAAAAAGTTCAAGTTAAGAATTAAACTTTAACTTGAACTTTTTTATATTAGTATAGATAACAAAGAAAAAGTACAAAATATGAGTAAAAAATTAAAATAAGAGTAAACGGCAGATATTGTACGATCAATTAATGAAAGTGTAATCCTGCTCCTCCGCTGATCCTTGGATGCGCGCCGTCGTTCCGAGCGCTTGTACATTTCATGCCGTTTTATTCATTTTTCATGCTGCACAATCATAGTATTAAAAGTATAATATTAAAAGCTTTTAAGAGATTGAGAGAACACACAGAGGCCGGGGCGGACGGGGCGGAATGGAATATTATTGTAATTACAATATCTATCATTCACTTGTATCGGATTCTCGGTATTATATTAAAAGAGTCTGATAAAACATGCATAAATGTAGATTTTCTTTATAATAATTATATTAATTCGTATCTAGTTTTTATAATGAATTATTTATAAATGCTTATATAAGTAATTTATGTTATTAAGTATGAAAAAAGAAAACCTTAAAAATTTTAACTCAAATATAGGCTCTATTGCGTTGTAAATAATCGTTGCAGAATCTTCGCAGCAACCACTGATCGTGGATGCTTGCTTCTGTTTATAAAAAATACGATTTAATTATGTTTTTTTATTTCGTTAAACCCTACTACGTCCTGTATATCCTAAAAGATGGTCATTTCTGTAAAACCTTTAATAACAAAAATATGGGCCTGGTGTTCCTCTTGGTAACTCGCATGCCATGCTACAAATGTACCTACCTAAATCTGGTATGCTACAAGTTTACCTAAAGTTAGTCCCATCCCAATACAACTCGTCTCCGCCACGGCCGCGGTGTGTTAGCGTCCTTAATAATGACTATTTTAGCACCGAGAGCGACGCCTGCGATTGTTTCAAAGGAAGATGTAAAAGCGCAATTGTATCAGCTCGTCCAACATTTAAAATCTCGGCTAACTTAAGAGAAGTAGAGGCCGAGTGAGGCGTGGCGGATAGCGCTCAGATAATGGACCGAGAGATGGCGATTCATCGTCTCCCGGACTATTAAAAAGAACTCAAAAAATATGAAATTAGATAGCAACTAACTATACTACTATTTATCTCAGTATAAATCCAACCTAAGTTATATTGTCACGATACTTATATAAATAAAAATGTTATTTTTCATATTAAAAAAATCTCTATTAAAAAGTATTTTGATAAACTAACATCAACGAACGTCATCAAAACTACACATTATTTATAAGTTGTAACTTGTACTGAAAAGTAAGCCTTTGCTGGTACCAGGTAAAAGTGGCATTGGAAAGCTGCATGAATTAATATGAATCTGTTGATGAATACTGAAGGTATATAATATTCGAGGCCCTCTTGAAATCAGTTCCAAGAAGCTCGGAAGTGCAAGTGTAATATCCGAGTGCTCAAGCACCTCGCGTCCCGCGCCGCCGGCTCCTGGGCTGCGGCCGAGACGGCACAAGACGCGAGAGCACAAATGCATCCAATTGACACAGTTCACTCACTGACACACTTTTCTTTATGGACGCGTTTTAAAATTCAAACCCAAATTCAGAAACTGGCCGCTGCCACTGTGCGGTGTCTCGGTGTGCGAGAGTTAGAGATATTTTAGTATAAAAGGAGATAAACCTTGCTTTGTGTGTCACTATTGGAAGTATACAAACTTATGATGATTAGCAGCTTTACTCGCGTATAGAAGACGATCTGTAATTATCCCGGGTACTGTAAAGTAAAAGTTAAGAGAATGATTTTTATTTTTCTTGTACTGCATCTCTGACAATATTAATTATATTAGAATTTAAATTATAGCATTTATAACTAGGAAGAAGTAAAAAAAAGATTAGGATTACATAACGAATCTTATTAATCAATAAAGTGTTAAATAGGTTTATCATTACAACTTGAGCTTTATCCACCAGGTTTTTATAACTGAAAAAATAAAAAAATCCAACATAAATATAGACGAGGAGATGGAAAATTAACCGACAACTACGAAGTTTAATTTACTTAATAATAAATTCCTCAGCGTCGTGATAATTTCCAAAGACGCCGTAAAATAGCGATTTATTAAAAATTAACTATTTAAACAGGTAAAATTGAGGTAAATCACCGACATTAAAGATATTTCTTATTCAGAACATTTCTGCTGACTAATACTTGAATAGAATTTAGAATCTAGAATTTCGTGGAAGCTTCTCGAACGAAACGGTTCGACAGATATTAAAATTGGCGCTGCGCTGTTATATGAGATATTTTATCGCCACTAAAATATAAACGGTCGTAATATTGTGAATTTGATCGAAGGGGCGCGTCTAATCCCTCACTTACAATAGAATGGTAGAGGTGTGAAGCGACTTAGAGTATTCTCTATTAAATATTTAAATTTCACCTGCACAGGAAAATATAAATAATTTTGTAATCCTCTCGCAGCGATGTCCAATCGCCAAGCCATTTATGAGCCGGATAGAATCCGCAATTTCTCGTTCGTAATTTTTTGCATACTTTTGACAAACGCATTTTTTGCATATTTTGTATCTTTATTGTTCGTCTTTATTTTTACGTAAATGTCTGATAAAAGTTAAGACTTAGTGATCTTCATCTCATCTCCATCATCAGTAATAATTAGCACGTTGGTGTTACCAGGAGTTCCGGTCACTTTTTGAACTTATTAATGATAGTAGAATCTGCGTTATGCACCGGTGGTAGACTCACAACTCACTGACAAACTTCACTTTCTAAAAGATCTCGCATAGCTGAACTAACAAATATTATTTTAGTCCCTATGCAAGGCACGAGGTATGAAATGAAACGTTTAAATACTTCTTTGTCTGGTCCTTTAGCTATATATTAAAATGTTTAGGTATAAAAATGATAAGTGATAAAATAAATGTATATTTCCTTGATTAGACAAAAATATAAAGTTACGCGGAAAATAAGAAAATTAAAAAAAAACTTTATGACTGCTCTATTGATATTTTTTATTCAATCTCAGCTAAATGTCTCAGTTGAAGTGAATTAAAATATATAGCAGAAAGATAGACTGTAGCCTCGTACAGTGCATAGATATATAATATTCTGAAATTCCCACAGGGATATATTTATGCGTGAAACTGCGGGGCATAGCTAATCCTATTACTATTATAAAGGCGAAAGTTTGTATGGATGTATGGATGTTTGTTACTCTTTCACGTAAAAACTACTGAATGGATTTGAATGAAACTTTACCACAATATAGCTTATACATCAGAATAACACATAGGCTACATTTTATTCTAGATAATCATAATTTGTAACCAAACATGATGTAACATCACAAAACTAAGGATGTACCGTATACATAATACAGTGTCTGTGAGGCCAGCACAATATTATGCTGTGTGTCATGAGCCCCGCGCTCCTGGCACGCGGCCAATACAATATCTTCTTTGTTTGTCTCTCCCCGCAGCTGATTCCAGTCATCTTATATGTGTACCATTTCTCTTGTTTCTCTGAAAGCATATAAGTGTCAGTAGACCTCACGCGATATATTACGACTTGATTTCAATTCAGCTATGGCAATTTTTATTATTCGATGGCAATTATTATTCGACTTAAATTAAATTATGATTTCTGTTTCCAACAAGATGGCTATGTCACCTTTTAAGATTGTGATTTAAGTTTGGACATGGTGTCACATGGTGTTTAAATGAATCTGTGTACTCCTAATTTAGGTAGGTATTGTAGTGTTATGTTTTACACAGCATCGCTTTAGACAGGTTAGAGATTAGATATACCAATTCATCGAAGAATTTAATACAAGTTAAAATTATAAATCAAACCGACCCAGTCCAAATCTTTCTTTAAGTTCTTGTTATAGTAACCTTCTGCTTCTGCCTTCCACTGCCTTCCGAGCCAGTGGTAGACGGTAGTCATAACTGCAAACCATCTGCAAACAATCCAACATGAAATAAACCATTAACGTTTTTAATTTGAATTGGTAGTAGATATTAATTCGGTCCTCGTGTAACATTTAGTTCTCGGCATCAGTCATGTAAGATATAGCAGTCGCTCGCTACTTCATCCGCGTGAAAACCTCTTAGGTACTTACCCTTCTAATTTTAAAGACAGACTTTCATATAAAAAGTGCTCATTCCCCGTTCTCTCAATTTAATTTTTTTTATAGTTTCCCGTGAAACAATATCCTCCGACCCGTCCCATTACACGTACATTGTACGACATTACAGTATCTACCTTCATTAGCAATATATATTTATGGCAAGCTGATATGTATAGCTTACAAAATAAACAAAAATAATTTTGCAATTCGCCATGCAGATCTAGAGATTAGCCCGTTTATAAAAAACGAAAAAACTCTTCCGCTTTATATTTATAGTATAAAAAAGTGCTGTGTCTGTCGGCGACTTGTTTTAAATATTTACTTAATATGATAAAAATCTTTGCAATTTTTTAATTTGTACATCGTCGTATGCTGTAATGTACAAAGACTCCCGTCTCAGTATTCAGGTTAGTATAGCATTACTTATAATGCGTAAGAGTAGCCATTGGGTTGGTTGATTTTGTAGAACTTTTTTAAATAAAAAGTATCTTGGTTAGTAGAAAAGGAGCGCTTAACAACTGATCTCGCTTTTAAAGAAACGGCACGAGGATCAGAGTTTAACAATCCATTAGAGGCGGCAGTAAACTGCGGTGCCGCTGTAATGGCACTCTCTCCGACAATTTAATGTATATTCTGCTACCAACATTTAATACGTCCATATTGCGGGGAAATGGATTTATATTAAAATGTTTTCGCCCGGAGCGCAGTTCCGCGACGTGCGGCGCGTCCGCCCGCGAGCGCTGATCACCACACACTGTTTATTATTCTAAGCACTGCCTGTAGAATGTTCCGAATTTAATTTTTGTTTGTCTACCTTCTTTATACACCAGAGGAATAAAAAATACAAGGAAATAGCTTTAACGAGGAATGGTTTCTGGCAACCAATTATGGATTTAAAAACGCGAAGAAAACAGACTATTAAAAAATTGAATAAATAAATATAATCTATATCTGTAGACGTTTTATCTAGGTCGACAAAGTGATGGGCTCATAACTTTAACAGCGTCAAATGCAAACCGATTGAGTTATCTTGGATGTTTGGTGAGTTTATTGTATTTTTAGGGGATAATAATTAACTTTACACAGCAGTATTACCGAATCTTAGTCTCTCTCATTATAAAAGAGATGATTTAATGCTTAGCTAATAGGTATAGATCTTGTGACAATCACTGTCACTCTGGAATGGAACCCAGGAACTTATGTTTCAAAGCAACACAATATAACCACTGGTAAAATTCTATTTGATACTGCAGACTGTCTACTGCTACTGCTACTGCTGTAGTCTGCAGTCGGCCACGAACTCGCACTCTTACAACATAATCAGTTTTCAGTAACTTAATATATTTCATACTTGATATGAATTAACAGAGGAGCCACCCCGGTCTGGATAATCTCATTACTTTCTATATTTTCCTTAAAATATTAAAACGTGTATCCTGAGGTTGTTCCAATAATTTCATCGGCGCTTCCTAGTCACGTTCCGACACTTCATCGCGAGAGGTGGGGGGTGTCGCAGGTGACAGGGGCGGGGGATGTGCGCGGGGGAGGCGGGGGTACGTGAGTGTGTCGCGAGGACACTTGTCTACAATTTTGACAGCGAGTGTCCTCTCACATAGATTGAACACTCGATGTGCGTGTGTGCGTGCGTCATCACTTACTGTGCGTGTGTGTGTGTGTGCGTGTGCGTGTGTCATGTCTGTTTAGGGTGCTTTACACCTGAATGAGTCTTTGCGGTGAGGCTGTAAAAGGACTCTGTACAATGAGGTACCTTGAAACAACGTAGACTAGCACTTAGAATAGAGGTTCATAAAATATAATATGCTCTATACAGTTATTTCAGCCTCATTGAAGGAAAATCATCGTCTGTCATTGTAAAAAGGGTAAAAACAGAATATTTACCTTAGATACGCATCGCTACTAAATACAAGAATGCGCAATCGATTTATAAGATTATAAGGTGTGATTGCAGCCAAGGGTCAACTAGTAAGGAATAAAAAATGTTGAGAATTCATAATTTCCAAGCCGCAAAAGGTTACGTTCAGTTCCCAGTTAAACATTGTCATAGCTAGCTCGAAGCTTTTGTTGTATTACAGACAGTGGGGTGAAGCTGTTGCTATATTTGCTTCTGAAGGGTAGTTGTCGTTATGGTTACACACATGAGCTTAGCTAAAAGGCTAGTTTTATGTTTTTGAACCGTACTTACTACTAACACTAATAAAATACGTAGATGTAAGAACAATCAACATTCACAATAATATGTTATAAAGGAACAGTGAAATTGTTTTCGTATATGCGGTGAACGTATTGGAGCATGTACTCGCAGCAGTCGAGGAGCAGACAATTGTAAACTTGACTGGAATTTTAAAACGTCGCTTATTTTACATGCTGCGGAATTTATATTCAATCCCGGCGCTTTGCGGACTGCGGACTAAATGCCGTTAGCGGACAAATGCGCTTCAACTCTTTGTGGCATTCGGAATAAGCGGCGAACTTTTGCCGACGTAGCTCTTACATCTACCTACGTATAGTTGCTTTTATACTGTCATAAGTTATCATATTAAGGTTTGGTTAAACAATACTATGTTGCATTTCTGTCGCAGAACTCAATGACGTCGGTGCTTTTTCCCGTCTGATCTGCAAATTTACGAATTAATGTACCTAATACAAATAATTATTGGGTTTAAAGTGTTAATATTACCTCGGTTAGTAGACTGAATTCAAATCCTAAAGATCTAACGATCATTCCCCCGAATGAAGCGGTACAAGCTGTCACCATAGTAGGAATAAATATTATAGGACAATTACACACATCGCTATATAGCACCAAAGTAAGCTTAGGTAGCTTGTGTTATGGGTATATTATACATAAATACTTATAATATATAGATATACTACACCCAGACACTGGAAAACATCCATGCTCATCACACAAACATTTTCCAGATGTGGGAATCGAACCCACAGCCTAGGACACAGAAGCAGGATCACTACTCACTGCGCCACGGAGGCCGCCACGAAGGCCCAGGAAACTTTGTTTATAACTAAGAAGTCTTAACTTTTATTCCTGATTTTCGAAATTCAAGATATAGACTTGTAGACGTGGAGGAGGTGTCATATTAAATTGCATCAAGCGCGAGCATTGCAATAATTATAATGATAGTAGGGATGTACTTGGCAATGTATTTTGAAAAACCACTCGTACCACAGGCCCACGTTGTCCTTGCTACTAGTCTACCAAACCGAAACATACTCGTAGCAACACTATATTTTTTTTATAGTGTATAGGCTATGTGTGATGACAAGGAAGATGCAGCCTAGAGAAAGCGCTTGCCTAGAAGGTGGTAATATACCCATGTTGTAGGTGGTAGGGAAAACGTGAGCTGGAAGGGCATTCCACGAGCGAACCTGGGCTTGATAAAGAGTCAGAAGCTGCTCCGGTGAGAAGTACCGCTTCACCTTATTAAGGATACCGAGCTTCTTACCAGCTGTTTCTGCCTTGGATTCAATGCATTGCCCGAAGTTATATTATAGAATATTTACTAGTTTCGACAATATCTAATATCTACTCTCGAAGTTATTATTGTCTGAGACACAGGCCGAGTAAAATTAATGTACAAAATATTGTTGATCTTAGCCGAACAATATCCCGTTATCAGCCGACGAGCACTTTAAAATGTTAGCAAACAGAATAATATTAGATTACAAGCTTATCAAAGTACTTAGAGCGTGGTCGTGCGCCGCCGTCTGCCGGTAATCTCGGCTTACAACTTGTTATAATCTGCAATTCTCTACAATTGCTACTTGCTTCTAATAATTTAGATGAGCAGACACTTGTGGTTACCGTTCCCGAAGGAATATGGGGATATAAATTTACCTGAGTCTGGTTATCGTATACAAAAAGATTTTTTCCAATTCAAATGGTAGTTTCGGAGATTAACTGAAACAAAAATTTTAAAGTTTTATTTTTTGATGCAAGTATCGTAGGTATAATAAAACTACAATTCAGATTATCTGCCTTGGCTCCAAATTGCAACTTTGTTCTGTTTAAATTAGCTATATTTATAAGAAGAGCACTGTCGCCTAAAACACATGTCCTACCTAACTTAGGGACAGTCGATTTCTCCTCGAATAAGAATAATATTTTATACCTATTGCGGTAAATAGTGGTAAATTTAATTTCTTTCAAAGTACGTAAAAAAATAACCTGGCATTGTAACTTTATCGCCACATCTTGTCACCATTCGTATAGGCATAATTTGTATTGTTATTGGAATAAGTATTGCATTCTTTCTTTCATTCAATAAATTATTTATAAATTACAATTTATTTATATATTCTTTGTGAAAACCTGTTAATTTTAAACTACAAAAAGAGCCTTGAATTGTATTTATTTGTGTAGAATACATATAGAGCAGCAATCTAACACGGTGTCCCTGCGAGTGCGACGCAGAACGTTCAAAAACTTTTGATTTGCAGTCAGCGCTCGCCATCGAAGCATCTCAAGGGATGGCGGTGGAAGTGTGTTGTACAACTGCACACAAACACTAAATAAATGTAACACTTATAGTTAAACAGAAGCTTAGTTAGCAACTAGCATTTATATTATTTATTTCACACAAGTTAATCATGATTATCATCATATGATGTATTAAAATGTATATTTTTGTTCAAATAAAAAAATAAAAAATAATGAACAGTGAATAATTGATTTATTTTTCCACTCTGCGGAAATGTGACAACGTTGCTACATCCAACAACTCGTTGTACGTTACACTATAAAACCGCCGCATCCACGACACATAAACATGTTAAATTACAAATAAAATGTCCCAAATATTACAAAAATTAAACTATCTTATGATTATGAGGATTTTATATTAAAATAAGCTTGGGTCGCTGAATGGCTTCCAGCTATTTACACTCCTGCATTTCTGATGAACCCAATGTTACACTTATACTGGTTTCTCCTTTTTTTTGTTTGAAAATTTGCATCGGAAGTGCATATTCTAAACAATTTTATGTCAAGAACTATATTTTTCGTTTCCACAATGCCATCAATAATAAGCATTGTTAGGGTGTTTTTCGCAATTTACATCCACTTCCGATTGCCCTAGGTAGCAAGTAACCAAGAACACTCCTCATACTTTATCCTACAAGAATATATCATCATACTAGGGATCTGCCAAGCCGTTTGGGAGTTGTAAGGGAACATATAATTACAGACAGACAGACAACAAGTATTCCGCAGAAAATGCAATTATAATTAATAGTAATAGAAAAATTCCAATACCTTTCGACTAATTAAATAGGTAAAACTTTTAAAAAGAGTAATTTAAATAAAATAAAAATAATCTTTTTTTTCTTGTTGTACAATCAATAGAAAGGTGTTTAGGATAAATATTTTAAAGGTTTCTAGAGGTTTTGAAGGATCCCACACAAAATGACACAGATTTAGTGAATAACTCAGAGGATCACCTAGCATTATGTTGCTTAATTCAAAACAATCCGCATCTCAACATCTGCATTCTATCCATTATCTATTAGTAGATAACAACAAGTAGTGGACGCGCGTGGAACAATTGAACCTGTCTCGTTTCTTACCGTCCTCTGCACGCCGCTGCAGGGATTGCGTTTGATGTTCGCTCGAGGGGTGTCATACCCTCGGATAAATTGTCGGTGTGCGTTTTCTTTGTATCTATCAATTTGATGGAATCTTAATTTTTTTAACGTTTGCGCTCGCCTGTCGCCTACATATCTGCACTGCTTGATCTTTTTCAGATTAACTATATCACTTATAATTGTAAATACATAAGAGATTTGCTCTGTTTTTGGAATTGTTTATTGCTTAAGCTTCACGAAGTCTTTTAACAGCCACACACACGCACGCACATACATGCAAACAAAGTAACTTTTCATCTATAATAAAATAACAATAATTTCACACACATGTGCGAAGCAATCATTATTAATATTAATCTCGCCAGCATCATCTCGTCACGTTGTACATCACATCGCGCTGACACTCTTGCTCTCCCGCGGGCCTTCTCCCCCCTATCATCTCACCCCCTTGCCGCCCTCCTCTGCCGTTGCGTTTGACGGTCGCCGATAAAATTAGTGTTACCGTCAGCCAATTCTGTCAAAGCAAAAATTTTTACTTTGAATTCCTTTCAATGAAATGCTATGCAATTAAATTCTATTTCACATTATTCTCATATTGTGTCTTATGTTCGATAGTTTTAGCAGTTTATACATGATTGATACGTTTGTGTGATCGTACATTCCAAAACAATTAACAGAGTCTATGTAATTTTAAACACTTGAGGAGATGCGGGTGCAGACAAACATTCAAAATTTTTTGTGTTCTTTTGTATGTTTGTTCTGTTTATTTATCTGTAACTCTATTTAAAATACAAATATGCATACTTCACGTTTCTCTTCGCAGTGTACAAGGTAATAATTTATAATTAATGTCTAAGGGCCGAAGCATACATATCTAGAGGAGATTT
Source organism: Mycalesis mineus (assembly GCA_034621355.1). NCBI lineage: Eukaryota > Metazoa > Arthropoda > Insecta > Lepidoptera > Nymphalidae > Mycalesis > Mycalesis mineus. The sequence goes on from CM067897.1 coordinate 1,468,626, forward strand.
GTTTCTTAACATTAATTTAATTAAGCCTCTTACTCTCGCAGCCTTTCGAGGGATGCATGTCATGTTAATGAAGATTCTACTTTATTTCATTACCAGTAACGTCGACTATATTTGTTAGGTACTAATCAATGCCATCAGTGCAAATTCAGTTCATAAAACGAACTAAATCGAAGAGAAAAGTAAAGATTAATCGTATTTCGCAGTTCAGTAAAGCACATCTCTCGCATTCCTATTACTACTATTTTCGATTGCCACCGTAGACCCTCACCCTTGTAGTGCTGTTTTGTAACTAAACTCAATAGTGTGAGTTTCAAATCTGTCTCTCACTCTATACCGTGTTGGTAAGAAACAGATAGAGTCCATTCGAAACACGCGTAGTCGAGTTTAGGTGCCGAATAACGCTACTGCACTCGTAAGCTCGGCACCGGAGAGGCGCCGGATTCACACACTAGTCCACATAAACTTAAAGCCGCACCCAAACATGTGGGGTTTGCCAAACACTAACACTTTGCTCGTTATTTAGCGAGCAATGTCTGTATTCAAATATGTATATCAGTATATATAGAAGTGCTCAGTATTCGCCAAAGGCCGAGTGCGTTTATTTGATGGATTCAAATATTCGTTATTTGGCGAATGGCGCATGTCTGGACGCTGCTTTATACATGTTAAGAGGGATTTTTGTTCCTCGTTTATTATTTACGACTCATGAATCTTGATATCGAGGCGCGAAAATTTTACAATTTACGATCCTATCTGCGTTACGGCGCAGTAAACCGGAGTGGGAAACTTTGCCCGAAGTATTGAATGTTTGTTTACTGATGAGGTACTCGGTACCCTATAATTGTCTCGGCTTAAGATTTGCTACCTATATCCAAGATTTACTACGTGAAAGTACTTCAAATTTACTACTTATACAAGATATTCACTAGACTAAAGATTGTCCTACTATCTACAGCTAAGATTTACTATTGATTATTGGAACGAAGTTCCTTATCGCGCGTTGTGAAAGGGGGCTAGACGGAAAAAATTGGTACGAATAGTTGTCACGACACTTTTTGATTAAAGGATCTTGCCGCCGCCTTTGATGTGTGTGCGCGTGAGGCACTCTCTGGTGTCTCTTCGTGATGGTGACCCGCTGTAGAGAGTTGTCAATTACATGCTCGACAGCGAGGTAGGGTGGCGTCCCTCTGGTGTTTCGGCGTAAATAACAAACGTCCCGGCGATTTCGTTGTGTGGTTATTCGCGTTCAGCCAGCGAGTGCCACTTATAGATTACAGTTCTATTTGTTAATACAATTTACGAGAAATAAAAAGGTACTTGCAGCGAAATCAATTTTTTAGTTTTATCAACATTTTACCCAACCCAAGCGATGAAGTCACCCAGATCCGTACACAAAAACATCAATGGCTGTTTAATTACCAAACCGGAGCAGTCGCAGAAGATTTGACTTTAGAATGTTGAATTTCAGTTATTGTATTTAATATTCACCGTCATATTCAAACCGCTAGTTGTTTCTTCACCTACTCTCCGAATAAAGCAAACAAGAATTGTTTTTTGTGAGATACTCTTTTTTTTAGCAGAATTTCATCTGGCTTTTTCTACGTTTCGAACCAGTATTAGTTTATTAACGGTCAGACTTGACTTTTCAAAAGCGTCCGAAATTTAAAAGTACACAATAATGGATGGAAAATGACCGTCAATAATAGAACAACAACACACACGGCGTGCTCGCGGCACATCGCACAAAGCGCTTCACTGTGCCCATTCAATTGGCAGAGGTACCAGTACCACTACGCGCAGTGTTCCTGTGCGTTATTTCATCGACATCTTTAACATACTCGTAGCATACAGCATATACACACATTATCATTGTCAGCCTATAACAGCCCACTACCTACAGGGCCAGGTCTCGTCAAATGTTCACGAAAACGGACCTCATGATCTGAAGTCGCGTAAGCACACTACTGAACCAGCAAGGCAGTTACATAACAAACTCAAAGTTAAAAAAATGTTAACCCGACCAAAACGATAAAAAATAACGTTGAACTTAGTTGCTTATTCTGGCTTCTTCGCAGCCAGCAAGTTCCAGAAACCTGTAGGTAACTGTGCAGTTTGTCGGACGCCTAAAGTAGAATTACTGAAAACACCGACTCAATATGCATAAAATTACCGTCAATAAATTACACAGTTATCTCTCACTTTTAGGGCGTTGCTCGCGGCATTCTTCGTACACAAATTGCTTCACTTTTGCCATTAATTGCCAGAGGTACCGTACCATACGCACAGTGTTCCTGTGCGCTATTTCAAAAACCGAAAACTTACTCGTGCATCCAGAATTTACACAGTTATCAATTTGCCAGCCTATATCAGTAGATCCAACAACGGACAATGGGACCAGCCTCGTCAAATGTTCACAAAAAAGAATTATCAAGATCGGAAACACTGTAAAAAGTTATGCGTGGTCATACCACAAGAAAATATACAAAAAAAACGTGGTTAAAAATATTATAAAGTGATCATAGAGTTACCGCAGCCGCATACAAACTCCTCACCCGTATGAGTGGAACAAATAGTAAATTGTATCACGTCAGGTATTCAGGTAATGACTCATTAAAACTACAAATAAAGCCTTAGTAGGTATATGAATTTAGGCTACAAACACACTACTTTAAAGAAAGGTTAAAATAGGTTATGTGGATCGCAGTTAAATAAGTCAAACCAAGGCAAAATCATTTATTTCAAATAGATTTAGCTTACAAGCATGTTTAAGTGTCATGTTAATCTTTTGTATCACTCTAATGGTGATAAAGGAAGGTCGAAAACTTAAATCTAGCGTTTTGAAGGATTCAAACGCAAAACGCAAAGCGCTAGATGAACAGAACTTATAAAATATCTATATAATATAGGGTTATCTTCCACTGCACCGGTTGTTACCAGCAATATCCGGTGAGGCACAAGGCGCAAGGCGCAGTATCGGCTCATTGTCTGCCTCGCCTCACATCCGCCGCGTCTCTGCTGCACTGTGTATCGCATCTAAACCTTTTGTAATCAGAATTTCCTGCACTAGCTTTTAAATTTAATATCTTATATTTATATTGTGTACTGTCCTCCACTTTAGATAAAAAATTGTGACTACTCGCCACACAAAGCAAACAAGAAGATTTAAAAAAGTTATCTTCTAACAGTTTTAAGAGGGGTGGGAGATAGCGAGATTATGTTAGTACGTCAACAATCTCCTCCTATTACTAATTTTATCACGATAAATATAAAACTAGAAAATGATTTAAATAAAACAAAATCTCAAGCTTTCAATATGTAATTATTTTTTTCTTAAATGCATATGAAGGTAAATTCGGTACTTACATATAAATATAAAAAAAAATTTTGTCTTTTATCTATCAATTGATTTGTCTGTTTCTTTTGGCTAGTCTATGAAACTACCAATCTGCTTGTAAAAAATGTTTGTGTATGAGTGAGCCAGACTATTCCCGCGAGAACAGAATATACGCATATGAAACCTCGGGTACCTGCTATTAGGTATTTTTTTTTATTGACTACAAGTTGGCCCTTGACTGCTATCACAGATGTTAAGTGATAATGCAATCTAAGATGGAAGCGGACTAACTTGTTAGGAGTAGGATGGAAATCCACACCCCTTGCGGTTTCTACACGACATCGTACCGGAACGCTAAATCACTTGGCGGTACGTCTTTGTCGGTAGGGTGGTAACTAGCCACGGCGAATAGCCTCCCACCAGCCAGACCAAGACAAATTAAGAATAATCTCAACCTGCCCCGCCGGGAGTCGAACCTGGGATCTTCGTCTTATAAATCTACCGCGCATACCACTGTGTAACGGAGGCCGTCAAAATGATAACACACGGAATGTCCCAGTGCACAAGTGTTAGCGCAAGCACAGCTGCACTGCTCACTTGTGCTCCGACGGTGTGACATGTATCATGTACCTACCTAGGTATCGCCTGGAGTCCAGTTCAGTATAATGTGACGCGGAGCTTTGTCAATGTCGCTTAAACTGAACCACTTGTGAACGATTCCTTTCATAGAACACCTTACTAAATTATGTGACTTCTCCACAAATTCAAATAGATATAGGTGTACCTACATCGGGCTCACAGGACAGGTTAGTAAATTAATCGATCGCAATATTCATTTTTAACAAGTTTGCAAACATGACTGCAGCCGCAACAGCTACAAGTCACTGTACTTAGTTGTAAAGTGCTGCCTAGAGTCACTGTGAACTATGGTCAGTCCATGGTTTTCTAGACATGATTTGACCAGTAGCACAGACAGTGTTCGCTACAGTCTACTAGACATCTCGTATCATTTGTGCAAGTCAAGTCCTGTTAAATCTTATATCTGCTTAAAATTGAGCTGGGATTATCTGTCTCGTGGAGCTAACGTACTCTACCATACAATGGCGGATCGAGATGAAAAATATTTTGTATTTTTATGAAAAATACATGTTAACAATATAATAAAATGTACACACACACAGTGCGCCATTTTATTGAGTTTCTTTTGTTTTGCACACAATACAAACGATGTACAAATATTTTCAGAATATTTACGCGCGAGGCATGTCTGAACCCGGTTAAACATTCACTTTGAAATATTTTTTCAGCAAATTTTTTTTATAAATATTTGATTTCGCAGCGCTCGCCAAATGAGACCAGACTCGTTATTATTATTCGGTGCTCAATTAAATCTCAGTTGAGTCTCAATATGTAGAGGATGAGGTTCCGTTTGATATCATACTGGAACTGCGTTGCGTTTCGTTTTGAAAATGACCAAAGAATACAGGACGCGCAGTTTTATGATTGACTAGTTTTACCCCACAGCTTTCCCTTGCGTATGATTATCGCGTATGTAGTCTAATATTGAGGCCCATAACTTTCTTCATTTAATGTCCTACCCAACACTGAAAATCTTTTCAATGCATAGCTACCGGCCATTCTATACATACGCGTTCAACTAAATTAACAATTACTTAAGTTTTATAATATTACTATAAGAGTTTATGCAAATATCAACTTAAACTTAAACAAACTTAGTTGAAAGTTAATTAAATAGAAACAATAAAAAAAACAGCAGAAAACTGAACATTAGACCTCTCAAATTTGAAAATAGAGAGTTGTATTGCGAAGTTATTGAAGCTTTAAATATATGTTGACACCTACACTTCAGATATTATTTAATTCCGGATGTAAATACATAAAATAATCTGAAATTCGGTTTATTATTCATGGATATTTCCACCAAAGCGAAACGAGTATCGGCAGGAATAGAGCAATCAGATTATTGGGGGGTAACGTGATCAAATTAGCACGCAATCTGTCAATAAGCTGATTGCTCTATTCCTGCACGTCTCTGCGCCTCTCCCTGAATAACAATACTAGGCGCGCTAATAACTACTACAATACTCATTCCCCGATAACTAAACTCATGTTTGGCTCTCACAGTGCAATATATCATCGCTCTTTGGCATTGCTGTGTTCTTTCTATAAACGAGGAAAGGTCGATTTCCAACCCATCTAAAATAAATTTAAGAAAGTATGATTTCTACATTGGATCTTGTTTAAGCGGTAAGTAAGTAAGTAAGGGTTAACTCAGTCTACGTAAGCGTAGTGAATTTTTCATGTCTGAATAATACATTTATACCTTAAGGATTTCAAAAAAGAGATGAATATATACTTTATAGTAGAGGCTTCGCTTCGCTTCCAATCTGAGCTGAGCCTAAATCTTGAGTATTTTTTTAGCAAAATAGAATATTAGCTTTTCTTACATGAGACCTGTCTTATCTGATTTAAACAATAAACAGTAGTGAAATTTTGTAAGTAAGGTGAATAAAGTAAAAAATATTTAATAATCTGGATTTATTTCTTTAACCAAATAAAGCGCCGTTTTCAATATCTGTATGGTTTGGGGTTACTAAATCCCCCAGCCCCACGCACAGGCGTGACGTCAGCAGGCTGCGTGAGGCAAAGGTCAGTGCCCGATCTGCGCTCGGAGCACGTTTATATTAAAGCCAGTGTATGATCTTGAGAGTAATTGCCGTCGACTTGAAAGCCTCTTGTGATGTTTACATGCGGACTTGAGTTATGAGGGTTGTGAGCCTGACAGACAGCTGACAGGTGACAGGTGACAGGCTACAAGCATGAGGCAACAGTAAGTTGCCACACTGTATGTGTTGATTTTATTAGTTATCTCTAACAGACTTTTAATGAAACTGGACTTTGATAGATCGTGGGTTCGATTCTTTTCTGCTCTATCGTCGTACGTTAGTACACTTTCAAGGATGCACTCCCACTATGCCGTGGCGGTAGATTAGCGTTGAAACGTCGTGGCTTGTATATTTAAATCAATTTAGGCATACGACGGCACAACAACCTAAACAATTCAATTCAAAATCGTTTGTTTCAAATTAATCGATAGGTACGGCAGATCTTATTGCGTCTATCTGTATTCACCGTCTAAATTCGAACAGCGACACATACACTTTAAATAGTCGTTATAATGGACACGGCTAGAGACGTCCAGCGATATAATGGGAACACACCCTAACATAGTCTTACTGAAGAAAAAGGAGAATTCTCCGCATTAAAAATGACAATATTAGTCTTAGATCCGCCAAGTCAGGTAGTTTAAATATATTTAAATATTTTCGTCTATCTTTAAGGTATCTCCTGCTTGGCACGGCTTATTTAATTGATTTTCTAATAAAATTTTATGCGACAATATATTAGAAAATATATTGAATTGTAGGTATGAGTAATGGTGACAGAGTGAACGAGCGAGAGTGCGCTATTGAGCGTATAATACCGCGCGTAACTTCTCTAGACTTCGCTAGACTTGATTTCGATAACCACACATGGAAAAATCCCCTGAACCGTGAGGTTCAACGGGATATCAGAGCATCGAAAATGAAAAACTAATATTTTATTTTGCAGTTCTTTAAATAAATAACCAATATATTTTTATCGTCCATTGAATTCAAATAAATACACCAACTACGAAAATGATCTGAAAAGTGTCATTTAGCATGAGCACAGTTTCACAAGTGCAAAGGTTCTAAATATCTACACTTATTTTACAATTATATGCAAGCATTTTTACATCTATCAGTTGCGAGATGTACGTGACATTATAGCTTATATACAGGATGACTAGAAACATGATATACCTATATCTGTTAAGAGGTTATAGGTGAGGTCAAAACTAATCGATTTTGTTATATAATACAGTATCCGAAAATTGATGGTTTGTGACTAATTTGAATTTTGATAAATTTTGAATCAATATACGATTTAGACCACTTACAATTTTTTTAAAAAAAACCTAGTTGTTCGGGTGTGATATTTTTGTTGTTTTTTTGTCAGAATACATTGTATTTTTTTATTTTTTAGTATTACAAGCATTTTCAGAAAAATAAGTTTTAATGGTAATGATGATATTAACTGTTTATTTTTACATCAATCGAAAATAAACACAAATAAAAAAAAATCCTAGTGATTAAATCTGCAAAATATTTTAAAAACATAATTTCATTTATCCGGCTTTCAAATAAGGTATTTCTCTTGCAAGTAGGTTAAGTTAAACGATGGGTATTGATAAAAGAACAATAAAGGAATAGTATTAAAATTAAATTACATGTCTATTAATTTACAAAAACTGTTCGAATCGTGACCCCCTACTTGTTATACATGCCCGCATTCTGTGACGTAGTTCACTTTTAGTGACTACAGTAGACAGAGTTATTTTCATTTCGTTAGCTGCAGCTTTTATTTTTGAAATAAGTTCATCGCGGGTTGATATTGGAGAAGCATCATAAACTTAAGTTTTTAGGTTACATACACATAAAAATCCATTGGTATACTGAATGTTTCAAAAGAATAGGTTTTGTTTCCTCTTTGACGAGATTTATATGAAAGTAAGTAGGTCAGAACGCAGAAACTCTACGACTGTACCCTCCAATATCTACTGTACGCTTAGGTTAAAAAAAAAATGTGTGCGTGTACTAGCGTACACTCGTAAGAAGTGAAACTAACTAACTAACTTATCAACATTCAAGTATTAGAAAAAATTGATATAATACTTACACCGACGTGTTAGTGTATTGAAAAATACAATCAAAAAGGTTAATTTTAAATAACGTGGAAAAATAAATACCATAATTACACCTAAGTATTAGAAAAAGAGATTTAATTACTTACTTTTTTAGAAATTCACTGGAATTAGAATTAAAATAAACCCTTTGATTTTGCTGATTACTCCAATATAACATATATATATATTTATCACGTCGCTTCCATAAGTCAAAGATATATAATATCGCGCGATAAGATGGCGCGTAACGGAAAAATGTGACGCGTAACGAAAAAATGTTACACTAAATTTTTTTCCAACCCAGATAAAGAAGTTTCACTTCAAAAACAAAACTTTATTACAATATTAATTAAAATCGTTTTTCTAACTTTCGAGTTCTCCGAGAAAGATAGGAAGCAACGTCATTAAATAAACTACGCTTGTTTAAGTTTACTTTGTACTTAATAATACAGTACGCTTTCGTAATTAAGGTACAACTAATAACAAAACGAAAACCGCTTACAAAGTTCGTATGTTGTCGAACACGTCGAGTGCATCAAAAAGCGCTCCTGAGCGAACGAGCGCGCGCTCAAAAACTTCCGAGCGAAGAGTTTGATGAAATTCATAAGCGTATTTGCTGCGAGCGGGAGCGGCGGCGCGGGCTTCGCGGGATGATTTATACTGCTTTCGTTTCACCTCAAGAGGTAGGTGAAACGAAGTTCCTAGTTGAGATACCTTTGCCTAAAAAATGCGTCTAATACTCTTACCTTTCAAAATGTCAAAATCATAACAATAGTAGGATGAAAAAATAATCACCGGAATAACATTTCACATTTTAGTTCTCTTTGTAACAAAGTTTTATAATTCGACAGTATGAGTGTTGAGTTTCTCTGTCTAACACGTCACTTTAAATAGAGACAATTAGAGACAAATCCACAACTCTCACTGTCGATTGAAGTTAAAGAACTCGAGAATCTTAAAAAAATCGTAACATAATACAACATTTTCGATTTGAAGTTAAACGTTTGGTACAAGTTCATTTGATAATTCAAATATTTCAATTTTAAAATTCAAAACACATCACACTTGTAAAGTAAATTCTCCGAATTGAATTTTGTTTCGTTCAACATTCTCCAACAAAAGATTTCCAATTTAGTATTCGGTTTCGTTTATGTTGTTACGCTATGCGTTCGTTGCTCGGGAAGCGATCGTACACTTAGAAGGCGGTAGAGTCAAATTCGTCTCATTAAAATTGTATGAATTACCGTGTATTTATGGGAAAAGATCAGCACAGATCGCTCGCAAAGCTTGTTAAGTGAATGAAATTGAGAATGGATGAATTTTATTATTTTAGTTATTGATGGTAAGTAATATTAAATTTTATAACAGAAGTGAAGATTTTTGCAAGTATTTTATAGTTTGGCTTTTTTACTAAAAATAAATAAATGCAAGTAAAGGACCAGTTTGTGAAAACGAATTAGTATTGTCTCTCGTTAGCTCAAAAGTTTTTGAAGAATCATTTGTTCGTTCTCTGTCGTTTCGATAGCCATCTCGCTCTGCTGTAGTGTACAGGCAGCCTTAAGCGAAGTTTACATAATAGCACTGGAAAGATCTTTGTAGCGTTTAAAGACTTTCAGATTATGTTGTCTACATCCACATGTAGCACATCAGCCGAAGCCCCGCGTTGCATCTCTCGCTCCGTCGCGCCGGAGATTACCGTCACTACGCGCTGTGCTACTTGCAGCGTTCTCACCACAACATTGTTATATCCGTTTCCTACATCTCACACCTTAGCTATCTTAAGGATATTTTTTTATTCATTACACATGTTAGCTCTTGACTACAATGTCGCCCATTGTTAAGCGATATTGCAATCTTAGATGGAAGCGGGCTAACTTGTTAAGGGTAGGATTAAATCCACACCCCTTTAGTTTCTACACGACATTGTACTGGCAGGTACGCTAAATCCCTTGACAGTACGTCTTTTTCGATAGGGTGGAAACCTCCGACCAGACCTGGACCTATTCAAAAAATTAGTCCAGGAAATTAAACCTAAGACCTACGTCTTATAAATCGTTATCGACTGCCTCGTTGGTCTAGTAGTTAGACTATATGGCTTCGATCACGAGGTCCTGGGTTCGATTCCCGGGTCTGGTCATGGAATAATTCTGAGCTTTTTCATTCTTCTATGAAATGTTCAGTACATTGCAAGCCCGGAGTTTGGAAGTTGGTGATGTTACACCCCGTGCCTCGGAGAGCACGTTAAACCGTCGATCCCGGTCACAGTCATCAACATCTGATAGTGATCGTTAATAAATGAAACATTATCACCATAAGCCCGGCAACCCGTATTGGAGCGGCGTGGTGGGTGTACGCTCCATATCCCCTCTCCTTTAAGGAGGGAGGCCTGGCCCTGTAGTGGGCCTTTAATAGGCTGATAATGATGATGATGAAGCAATATCGTTCATGTCAGACCAACTCTACACTTTTAAATGAGATCACAGTAAAGCTATTACATAAAAACATCTTTTTTCACGAATCAAAACAATTCTGCGGTGACGTTAACGCCATATCCTTACGTATCTATTACAAAACAAATTTTCTGTCGCATCTTACTGTTTGTTCGTAATAAAATAAAGACTACTAAACGGATTGTCCTGTGGTTTTCACCAAAATATCAAGTGATTTCTGAGAAACGTTTAAGTACATAATTTACCAAAATTTTATGTAAATGGAATAAAATATGGTGATAAATTTTGGCAAAATCGGTGAAATTTAACCCGCATAGGAACTGTCTTCGAAAAGCTGCTTTATCTATTTGAAATATTTATAACGAAACAATGTATACAAATATAGTTTCTCTTTGTTACAAAAAAAAATTCAATAGCATATATCTATATATCTATATTTTTTGAGGATAGTTATCTTATATACTATACTCATTTATGTTATAAAGGGTTATGTACATTTTGTTCATTTTGGATGTTGCAACACTACCACACGGGTGAAGTCGCTGGTGTCTAGTTTTTGTATTAAAATTACAGATATGAAATATTATGATTATATGAAAATTAGAAGTGTAATCTTTAAGTATATATTAATTATAACTAACCTTTAGAGAGCCGGCTGTGACGCAGAAGGTCAGTGGGCCACGCGGCCGACTCATCTCTATGCACGCTCACGCTCCGCCACACTTTCTTTCTTTTTACATAATTATACTCAAAACCTGTATTTAAAACTAGTTATTTACAATTTGAAGATATTATGTTTCGATTTATGTAAGTAAATTTTAGTTTATACAGATAAAACAATAATAGCTTTCATTCTGAATAACAATAACATTATTATCATTTTAACAATATTATTGAATGAAATCATTACCAAGAAAACATATTTCTTCAAGGTCTTAATAATCTTCAATAGCTCCAAAGTTAAGAGAAGTAAAGTCGACATATTATTTTGTCGTGCCCACGAACAGAGACCCTTTTTTTACCTATCCTGTAAATGCGAGTGCAAGGGTCGAATGTATTGGTCGAATTAAAAAACTTACTTTATACTAAAATTAAACGAAAATGGTTCAGTAGACATAAAAATCAATAATAAAATAAGGGTGTCGAGGCCGCAGTGGATGGTTTTGGATTTTCCTCTCCACTGAAAGTCCGCGGGCGTCAAAGCTCGATTTTAACTTTGGCAGTTAAAAGTTTCCGACGGAAAAACACAATTTGTAGAATTCGGCCACTCGGGCACGATGCATGCGGGATACGTACCAAAGTTGAGACAATTGGTTCGGAGCGCGGCCGGGCTTTTTTGTGCGGTTTGTAGATATGTAACGCGAAGAGAATTTACATACATAGCTGTTCGTGCGAGATTTAGGATGCGAGCCAGGAGCGGACGACGTGTTTCTGTGATACCACTGGTTTCTATGTTTTTTTTATCAACTACAAGTTGGCCCTTGACTGCTATCAAACCTGATGTTAAGTGATGATGCAATCTAAGATGGAAGCGGGCTAACTTGTTAAGAGTAGGATGAAATCCACACCCTTTTCGGTTTCTACACGACATCGTACCGGAACGCTAAATCGCTTGGCGGTACATCTTTGTCAGTAAGGTGGTAACTAGTTACGGCGAAAGCTTCCCACCAGCCAGACCAAGACAAATTAAGAAAAATCTCAATCTGCCTCGCCGGAAATCGAACCCAGGACCTCCGTCTTATAATTCCACCGCGCATACCACTGCGCCACGGAGGTCGTCAAAATTGTATTTGTGTGAAATATACCCAAGGGTAGCCACTAGAGGTAGATACGAGTGCTGCTGGTGGCTGCAGTTCGCTACGAACTCATAATCCTCGCACACGGCTTTGGGATGAGCACTCTAGCTCTAGCATTGATTTGAGTTCGGTCCATACATAATTTTATATTTCCTAAAATACTTTACGTCTAGCTTGGCTTCGCCTAGGCTCTATGCTGCGTTCCGGTACGAACACTTCCCTCTGTGAACAAAATTACTTCCCTTTATTAACGAATCGAAACTAATTTATTATTTTATAATCCTACTAGTACAACTATCAGGCCAAGACTTCATACAATTTTAGACAATATATCATAAATATTGAAAAGGAGTTGCAGAGGTTGTTTGGAAATTCGAAAAGTTTATCTGTGATACATAAAAGATTGAGGTTGCTATGTCACTGATAACTTCGCTGCACTCTGTAGAGCTAAAGTCAACAGAGCTCCAGCTGTGACAAGTTTACATGTTGTACAGAAGTAAAACACATCGTGAAAATACGGTTTGAGCAAAAGCGTAAAACGAAGTAAAACAGTTGAAATAAACCAATAAATAACAGGTCAAAGAGGGCCTTATTAACAGAATCGCAATAAATTTGCCAGAAAAGTTAATTAACGAAACGACTGTGATGGGACGATGCCTCGCGAGAATTTTATACAGTACGACGTCTCCGACCAGGACACGACAAGTCGTTACTGACGTATGAACTATGTACGTATGTATTTATTAAACCGAAATTTTTGTATCATACAATGACCCGGCATTACTTGTTATGTGTTCTTCCAAGACTAGGTCAGAATAGTCAAAACTGACTTACTGGTCGTCCGACGACCTCCGTGGCACAGTGGTATGCGCGGTGGATTTATAAGACGGAGGTCCTGGGTTCGATTCCCGGCGGGGAAAATTGAGATTTTTCTTAATTTGTCTTGGTCTGGCTGAAGGGAGGCTTTTGACGTGGCTAGTTACCACTCTACCGACAAAGACATATCGCCAAGCGATTTAGCGTTCCAGTACGATGTCGTGTAGAAACCGAAAGGGGTGTGGATTTTCCTCCCACTCCTAACAAGTTAGCCCGCTTCCATCTTAGACTGCATCATCATTTAACATCAGGTGTGATAGCAGTCAAGGGCCAACTTGTTGTCGATAAAAAAAAACAAAAAAATACCGTCGAGGTTACAATTTCTTAAATATAAAATGTCGTACAGTGTTAGCAGGACTATATAATGTCCCTAAACAAATTGCATTCGGGATAAAATTTACATCGATGAGAGTAATATAGCCCTCCGCAACAGCGCAGTGCTTTGTTTTGTTTCAAATACGCCCTTACGTACGTAGGTATTCATATTCGTAATTTGTATACGAGTACACCAGTAGGCAGTGCGCGACTCAAGAGCGGCGCTTTAGCCCTCGCCTGCAGTCACACCTGAAGGTATGTGATGATGCAATCTAAGATGAAATTGGAGTAACTTGATCAGAGTGGGATGAAATTCAAATTCATTTATTGCGAATTGAGTACATGAAGATCTTATATAAATATTATAGGTTCTTCCAAATTCCGCCTTACAGCTTGCAATGTCCTTAAATCACTAAAAATACTGGTAATAGCTCTGTCATTCCAAACAATTTACGATTCTAACGATGCCTTTACGTCAATAAATATTCTGTCACCTTATATACACATGTCAATAAAAATGAGAACGAATTATTAATTTTAATTATGTCAGTATACAAAAATAATATTAGTCAATCAATGTACATAAAATATATATATAACATGTGCTTAATGTCAGAATATAAGATTGTGTCATCCAGGTACTCTTTAACGGTGTAGTACGATTTGTCTATTAAAAGTTTCTTTAACTTGAAATCCAAACCCTTTTCGGTTTCTACATGACACGATACCCGAATAACAAGTCACGGCTAAAGCCTTCTTCCCACGAGCCAGACCTGAACCAAATAAGGAAATCTCAATCTGCATAGCTAAATATTGAACCCAGGACCTTCATCTGATAAACCCAGTGCTCACACCGCTGCGCCACGGAGACCGTCATTCACTTCGATATCATCTTCGTCATAATCAAAAGCATTATAACGTATACTGCACTAAAGCTGTTTGTGACAATGCCTATAGGGCTACTTTATTGTAAGCCTTTAATAATCAAAATTGTTGAAAGATCCCTCAGACTGTGCCGGCGGGCTCTCGGCCTACAACGCTCATACGTGTAATTTGTGCTCGGATGGAAATTATTTCTTTGTTTAGCCCAACCGTTAACCGAGTTGCTTTTTGATTGGCAATCGGGTTTTTCTCTCGTTTTCCCACTTTTTGTATACCTTTGTTCGTCCGATATATTCACGAGGGCTAACACGAGCAGCGGGAAGGGTTCGCCATGCTTTTTATTTACGTCACGAGTAAACAAAAATAATGTATTGAATTTGTTTTTAGTTTTATTGAAGGAAAAATGTTTTGATTTCTCTATGGAATCAAAATTCCGTGAATTGAGTATGTCATTCACAAAATCAGTGGAATTGGGTCAACAATAAAAAGTTCTCTTTATTTTTCTACAAATTAATCAAATTAGCAGGATACGTTTGGGGTTGATTATTTGAAATGTTAGATATATTAGTCAGTTCTAGCTATTTTCGATGACGTCTATCCATTACCCATACAAAATACTTCACATATTACATTTATCACTAAATCTTCAAACGTTTAAACTCGATCAATTTATAACAAGAGTTTATTGTTTAACAAAAGACAAGAAAGTTTTTAATTAAATTTCAAGGTCTATTTGATTCTTTGCTTTGATTTATATGTTATAGTAGCTGACCCGGCAAACATTGTTTTACATTAAAAATTAAAAAAAAATTAGATGAAAATTAGATAGACAAAAATTTGGTAAAAATCGGTAAAGCCGTTTCGGAGGAGTATGGTAACTAACATCGTGACAGGGAAATTATATGTATTAGATTTAAAACTTTTTGGTCTAACTTTTACGATTTTCAATTCAAATTTTTATTATTTTAACACCTGCTGGGGGTGCAATTTTATTCTTTTATTTAACATAAAGAGCATGTCTTCTTTTTAAACTAAAATATAATGAAGAGAGATCTAATTTAAACCTAATATAAAATTCCCAGCACACTAAGTCTAAATTGGTTTGCCCTTTACTCTAGAGAATTAAGTGGTTAGTCTAAAAATGCCAAAAAGACGGTAGAATGTAGTAAAGTATGAACTATTTTACCAACGAATTTAAAATGTAAAAGGTTAAAATACGCTGCGGCGGAAACGTGAAAAGAGAAAAGCAACTATTTGAAGGGAAAAATTCCTTCAAAGTTAAATAGTTTCACATGTGCCACAAAAGACAAAAGCAGCATGTGGTCCCACTTTGTCACCTGGAGCCAGGCGAGCACGGGGGTGCGGCGGGGCGGGGCGGGGCGGTGTGAGGGGGGTGTAGGGTTGATTGAATTTCAGCTGA
This sequence comes from Mycalesis mineus, assembly GCA_034621355.1. Taxonomy (NCBI): domain Eukaryota; kingdom Metazoa; phylum Arthropoda; class Insecta; order Lepidoptera; family Nymphalidae; genus Mycalesis; species Mycalesis mineus. The sequence continues at coordinate 1,484,488 of CM067897.1, forward strand.
ATTCCTTCACGCAATGCATTCTGATAGCTATTTGGCCGCTCAGGCAGGGTGAGTGTATTTTCTACACGGAACTACATGACACAACTGTTAGGTACCATCTGCACGAAATCTTACTCAATCTACTTACTATCTCTTAATATCTACGATACAAAGGTAATTCCGTTTGAATATTATCGTTATACGAATGGTATCGTCTGGTAGAGATTAGTCAATAAAGTTTGTACCTACTCGTATAGAATACCTATGTGGCCGTAATGAGAACATCACAACATTATATAATATTTTTATTCCTAAAACACTTAAAACTATCATGTACGTAGAAACATTATTTACTAATCCTAATTTTCTTGATTTAATATAATATTATACAACATGATTGTTTATATTTGACAAATTGCATATATAATATCCTTAAATTATCGAAGCAGATGTGATTTAACGTTTACAGGTCACTGTCCTACAATCATTATCACAATTATTTCTACAACCTAATGTAAAGTTCTTCTGCGAAAGTATCACAACCAGGGTTTTTTCTGCCACTAATCCTGTATTCCGGTCTGAAGAACATAACTGCTAATGTAAATACAGACATGTGACCCGTGAGGCTCAGCACCTACACCTCAGGTTGACTGATTCAAATAACTACTTTGTAGGACGTATTTTGTATGCCGTGTTTGTCTGATTCTAGGCAATGGATTTTCACTTGTCATCGGGTGGGATATATGTTTGGTACGTTAAATTATTGCTATAAGATCTGCCTTCCGAACCGGTGCTAGAGTCACTACGTTATGACAGACTTGACGTTTCAAAAGTATTTGAAAAACAGCCTACTTCAAATAAAATATTTTGAATTTGAATCGTCACTTACTGTCATGAAAAACCGCATTCCTTCACTAACTCATCTTATCGAACAAAACGAAACTCGTGAAGGCTTAAATTATTGTTGAATAAGTTCAGAAAGTCGCTTAAGCTGTTAAGAACTTTAGACAATTTGGGAAACTTCTAGAGCATTAACATTTCCAGTTTAAAATTTACAATGGACGTAATAATATTTCGCACACGCGACGTTAGTGAATGGCTCATTAGTGTTATGTTTAAAGCACTCGTTTACATTGTTCTGCGGTCGCTCAACGCGGGGTGAGGGCGACGCAATCATGGGTTCGCTGCGTGTTGTGGTCGTGTCGTGGGGTTCTACCTGACTGATAAAGGAGAGTCATGTTTTTGAGTGTATGTGTATGCGAAACGCATAAGTTGTCGTTAGGAGAAGCTCATCGAAATCATGACTGGCAAGCGTTACAAACTCAACCTTATCCTCAAATGTTACTCATCTCTGTAGATTTTACGAGTATATTGAAAATTGTGTTTATAATGAATCACTAGGGAATGCACACAACTTTGCCGTAATGTCGATTTTCTATAGCAACTTGGGCGGGTACTATGCAAATATTAACGAAACTCAACAATGTCCATTGCAATTAACTTCTCTATTTATAAAATTGAAAACAAAAACTTTTTTAAAAAAGCTTTTATTTAAACGCTCTAAAAAGAAGAAAATAAATTTTGCTTAAAAATTTTGACTATCAACTTATAACCTCATTATATTCAATTTATATGATCATAAAAGCTTGTCGCGAGCTTTAATTAGCTATCAGTATTAAAATTGAATTTGAAAATATAATAAACTTAGCAGATCAATGTACATAATTGAATTTGTACTAGTTTATTTACAAATCTGGCGACAAGTTTTTATAAACATATAAATTGAATATAAAGAGGTTGTAAGTTGATATTTAAAATTTTTAAGCAAAATTTATTTTCTTCTTTTTAGAGCGTTTTAATAAAAGCTTTTTTTTTTAAAGTTAAAAATAAAAGTAAAATTTAAATATAGATATATAGTGTCGCAGACTTTTTTGTAAAACTTTTTAAAATGTATAAAGTCTTTATACATTGTTTTCAATTATACTCAATAGTTACGGCAGCGCATGCGGATAAACCCGATTTAATATATTTTTCGGTCCGATTTGCGCGACAAAAACTTCGATAATTCGGCATATTTGCTGAATTATCTAATCTAATATAATAAAAATATAAAATAGAGCTTATAACACTTCCCGATAATGCAACTTTCTACCGGCAAAAAATTTTTTTAAATTAGATCAGTAGTTTCGAAGATTAACCCCAACAAATCCATTTACAAACATACAAAGCTAGAAACTAACAAACTTTACTTCTTTGTAATTTTAGTATAGATTGTCAAAATGCATTAAATATCTATTCTGCCATCTCACACTACTACACACTATATCATGCATTGTCATCCAAAGTAAACGTATATACAAAATTTCAGCTCAATTGGTTGAAGGTATCTACTTCAAAATTGAGCTCAAAGATTCCACCCCAACTTACATACTTACAATGCAAGTTAAATAAAAGCTTTTTATAATAAAAACGATACTATAGATTGAGAAACACAGAGACGAATTTGAAACACACACTGTCAAATAAATTTACAGAATAGCTCTCCTAATAATGTTTATTGAGTGACATACCTGTGAATTTATTTATATAGTAGATTAATATGTAAATGAAAACATTTATAGTAAAGCTATTGCATAGCATTTTTTATCAACTTATGTTTTATCTACCGACGTCAGAAATTGTGCTTTTGATATTACGTTTTTGATAATTCGGTCTCCATGCTTAAGGCCCGCGATAAAAGCTATAAATAAAAGACATAACATTGCATAAAAATATTATACCCTGTTCTTTAAAAGCGTATAGTCACGTCTCAATGGTAGCGGTCAGAACAAATATCTGCGGATTTGTTCCGGTGCGGTCGGCGCGGCGCTCCAGGTATCGGCTGTAGGAACTGTGTACGTGCTGCTCGCCGCCCGCCCTCGCGCGCCGCCCGCCCCAGAGCGTGCCGTATCACCGTATTGCATCGCCGCATGTGGGATGCTACAAACGACGCCGTTCCAGAGACAGATCTAATACTTGTGTAGATCAATATAGAGAAAACGTTCCACATTATTCATAGTACAGACGTTTATTATAAATGTTAATACAACGGCACCAAATATGTACCATTGACCAAACTAAACATTTTGTGATAAAAGTAAATCTGGGTGCTTTCATAATAGGACTGAATTTTAGCAGACATAAAAAGCACTTCCTATACAAAACCCAGCAATATGATGAATTTAACTCAGAACCGTTAAATAATATAACATGAACTTTCATGCTAAAATTACGCAGTGTTTAATCAGGTTATCAAATGTAAGATCCTAATCAAATTCGAAATTAATTTCCTCGCGCGACGTTACCGTAATATATTCGTTAGTGTTTAAAGTAAGTCGGCTCACTTTTACTTCGGTTTATTTTCGGTGATGAATAATTAACGAGAGTCGTAAATATACGGTTAACGACTTTAGAAAGTCGTCCGCTTCCGGCGCAGAGGAGCGCAGTGGAGGGGCGTAGGCAGGTCTGTTGGAATACAGTGCATCGTTAAACATTTGTCACTGAGTAATATGGGCGGAACCAAATGATCACAAAAACGTAGGATATTATTTTGAATAAATGATTTGATAATTACATTTTAATTATAATGTAAAGCTATTATTAGTGTTTAAATACCTATTTTAAACACAGGTGCATACGTAACGTCGTATTCATTTCAAATAAATGTAACAGTTCTAAAACCAAGTCAAACATTTCGACCAGTTCAACAAATCGTCTTCTTTGGCACAGTTGGTAGTATTTACATACTTACAAAACGCAGGTTCTGAAATTAAACTCGGACTTGAACTTATTTGAAATTGAAATTTTTAATTTTCAATATCTTAAATCACTTTAATATTGCACACAAATGGCTATACTTGTTCTAACTTATTTGTGAAGCAATCATTAAAGTAACGTGTAACGAATGCGGGTGTATTTTTTTTGCCTCTGGTTTGGCTTTGACCATAGCTAGTAAATAGCACAGATAAATTATTTGTTCTCACGACTTAGTTTTCGTGGACTCTTAGTTCGCTATCTTAGTTTGCTATGCATAATATATTAACTACGAAACTGAATTCGAAAGATAAGGTATGTGGCGACAAGCGACGCACAAAAAAAGGAAAAAAACAGAACCCTTATAGGATCACTTCATAGTCCGTCCGTCTGTCTGTCATCATCCTTTTTCTCAGGAACGCGAGGCGATATCAAGTTTAAATTTATATCAAATACTCAGGTCTGCAGTCCCTTAGATCTGTAAAAAATCAAGCTTCTAGGCTAAGGCAATCAAAAGATACAGCCGTTTATGCCAAAAATTTTCCCAATTTTCAACACGGTCAAGCAAATCAAAACCTAACGGGTAGTTCCCGTAAACTTAGGATCTTGAAAATTGGTACGAAATAATGTTATATATTACAGATAATGGAAAAATTACGAAAATCGTATATTTGTAGTTACATCATATACCAAAAATATTTTTAATAATTTAACACTTACACCCTTTTCTCATGAATAGATACATAAAGGTATAACTGAAATTCATATCAAATACTTAGGCCTATAAATCCTTTAAGCTGTAACAAAATCAAACTTCTATATCAACACAAATAAAAGATATAGCGATATAAGCCACATATTTCACTAAAAATTACTCGCAGCTAGTCCTAGAATTTTGAAATTTCGCATGAAGCAATGTTTTATGGTACATATGAAAGAAAAATTCCGAAAACCTTAAAATTTACGGAACCCTCGGTGCGCGAGTCCGACTCGCACTTGGCTGGGTTTTATTTTAATTTTGATGCAATTTTAATCAATCACTATAGTCATACCAATGAATATTTTAGTAAAATTATTAAAGTTTCATCCTGTAATAAAATAAAATCGTTTATTTAAGCACTACATCCCTTAAGGGCAACGTAGCAACTCGGAAGCTATAAAACAATATTAATATTTAAAAAAGCTAAGTAGTGTGCTAAGTGAATTTAATACGTCAGAAAACAGTTATTAGCTTGAGCGTTTATAAGCAGCAATAATCAATATCTGCATTAAGGAGTCAAAGCCATACAAGTTCCTCTCCATAGTCTAAACTATATAAATCTCATTACTCAGGCATGCATTTCCTGGAACGTCCTGTTAGCCTGAGTCCTGCAGGAGTGAGCAGTTAGCGTGAATTAGCTGCCATTACTGCAAACTAATACTACAAGCAGATGCCGAGTTGCAGCACTTCGCAGTAGTGCCGCCTTTGATCCGTCTGCAATTACACTGATTAATTAACTTCGATATAATATAGTATGTATTGATATAAACACATGTTAAGGGCAAATAGTTTATTGTATTTAAATTTCGTCTTGTAATAAAGATTACTATCAAAACATAGGTAAAAGGGAGTAACGTAATAAACACATATATTTGTTTATTGCGTTTTGAAATTTTGTACGTCAAGGGATCTTAAACTATAGTATACCTGTCATCTCAAACATGATACTGTTTTTGTATAGAAAACTAGCAGTTAGACTTTTGATTAACTCGTTTCCTATATTGTGAAAGTGCAACAAAAACAACGGAAACAATCATCGTTGTATACTATGAGTATGGAGGCAAGCGTCGCTGTCGGCTCGTCGAGTTACGTCGTTAAGCAGTTAGTACGCACCTTCAAGTTAACTGCCGAGAGTAAAGTGACCATCAGAGAGCGCAGTTATATATATGCCTTGTGTACGGACCCCGCACTAATGACGTTCATTAGCAACACGACGCCTCGCCCGCCGACTACGGGCTACCTACACACACGTCACTAGTTAAAAGTTTTATTCTATTTAAATTCCTTTGTTACAAGTAGGCTTAGGGTGCGAGTTCTTAGTCGACCACAGACGACAACTGCAGACCACGTGTCGCAGTAACAGTACTGGTATCTATGTATTTATATGAAAACAATGTGTCGCTTGTCAAAAATAGTATTTCATAGAAAAATGTCAACTGCGGTCAACATCGGACCGACGCGTTTAGTTTACAAAAATAGATATTTTGTGATCAGGTACATCTACTTTAAGCTCCATAAATCTAGATCACGATCAACGATTACGATTTATAGCCTAACAAATCATATGACTCCAAATGGATCCAAGCTGCTAATAGAAGAGACAGGGATTATAATGCAATGCACATTGGCGTGTCGACGTGAGCTAGCCTGCAGGCTGCACTGCTCAGTGGCGGCACCTGTCGCCCCCGCGGGACGTTGCCACTGCCACTCGAGACACGGCTGCGAGTGACGAGCTACCCCGCCCCGCAACCCTCGCACTACGTCATTATAGTGTCATATTACGTGCATATTACCTTATGTGACACAAACGTTTCAATTAAACTATGTTATAACGCATGCCATTGCTCGTTGGAATCAGTAAGAGTAAGCCAACAAATCACTTCTTACCCGTAACCATTTAACATATAAATAACGTTAATCGATTCGCAGAAGAGCAACTCGTGACTTATACTCAACATGTTCCTATTTGACTTCTTATGTGTTATTAAATCTCTCTGTACCTCTTAATTTGTATACTCCCTGAGGTTGAAAGTCACCTGCCTTTTGCGCAGCTTTAATATTTAGCTTTTTATTTTTAGTTACCAATGATGTACAAACCTATCGAGAACAATCCTTCCTCGTGAATATTTTATTCTAACTTTCCCATTTCCTTCTTAAACTTCATTGCACCAACACTCGGCGCCGACGCTTGCACCAACACTCGGCGTCGACGCTTGCGCCAACACTCGGCGCCGACGCTTGCACCAACACTCGGCGCCGACGCATTATAACTATGTGTTCTTGTAATGCTTCTTACCTTTAGTGATGTTCTTTACTATTCATTTCCGTTTCCGGTAAAGTGAAAATATTAGTTGTACGCACAAATCTATTTCTGTTCACCGCCGTCTGTGAGCGTGTGACAAACGGCATGTCGCAGTGTTCCGCTGCCGTCGATAGAGATTATTCAGCTTCATTACACCGCGCGCTGCTGATGGCGCCCGCACACGCACGGCCTTGGCCGCCCAGCGATAGTTACTATAACTTGACAGCGCTAACTTCCACCGTTTAGCTATTATACACAAAGTCTTTATAAGGGTTCTAGTTCCACCTTCGGGTTTTGTATAATTCGTGCGTGTATATACGTTCTCGATAAAACATGCTGCTGAAATCTAGAACTAGAAACATTTTTAATTACATAATACACATTATATATTAAAGCATTTTTCAAAATTTTGCACAAAATTTTAAAATGTAACAAAGGGAGTGAAAACGACGTTCAAACCTCTTGAAATAGATTTCCAACAAACATTAATTTAAACTGCAGCACTCGCGCTATCACTTGCAAAATAAACGCGAACCGAGCAGCCGAGCAGCCGAGCAGCAGGGCGAATGTTAAGCGTTATATACGTTGAAAGTACAGTTATGATTTCGACAAGAAAACATTCTAACACTTGGAGACTAGGGGGCTGGATAGCGATGACGGATTTATGTTTTAAATGAAATAAACGATCAATATAAATTGCTATCGAGCTTCAAAGTAAGCACAGCTTGTGTTTTAGACGCTAATGAAACGATAACACTTAAAACATCCAATGCTGAAAAACATTTTCAGATATGGAAATTGAACCCACGGTCTTGCATGCCAAAGTAAGGATCACTACCAACTGCGCCATTGGACTATATATTTTTAAAGTCACAGACTACGCTTCATTGCTCAAAAGAGTCGCAAATGTAGCACAGTGTAGCAGAACACAGCCACATGATGTGAAGCGCTGTGTTCTGCCACAGTGTGGTGAGAACAGTATACACAGTAACTAGTGTCCGTTCATTCAGACAGCAATGTGAGCGATACGACAAGTAGCTGATTGCGTGATATTGCGTGATACCAGCGGAAATTTGCCGTGATATCGTGTGTAGCGCAGGTAAAGGGGGAGTAGCCACTGCGAATGTCGATATCACGTCTATCTCTCTAACTAGTACGATACTATAGAATCACACTGTCGACTTTCTTTCCAATATCGCTGCTGCTGTAATATCTTATATAAGAAAGTGGCTACGACGTCAAAACATAAAACTCAAAAATATATTGCAGGGTTGGAGACTATCACACTTTAAAATAAGGAAGAGTATTTTAAGAACCACAATATTTCAACTTATATTTGAAAGATTATTATCACTGCATATATAAGCATACTCTGGTGCAAATGAAACTTCCACTTAAGCTGTTGAATGATATAATGATGTTGCTTCTACGGTGATAGAGCAGCAACTGATATACAATTAAATTATTTTTTTTTATCAACTACAAGTTGGCCCTTGACTGCTATCACACCTGATGGTAAGTGATGATGCAATCTAAGATGGAAGCGGGCTAACTTGTCAGGAGTAGGATGAAAATCCACACCCCTTTCGGTTTCTACACGACATCGTACCGGAACGCGAAATCGCTTAGCGGTACGTCTTTGTCGGTTAGGTGACTAGCCACGGCGGAAGCCTCCCACCAGCCAAATTAATACCATGCATGAGGCCTGTTATCGTTAAAATAGCTTCTAACACTTTTTCTAAAGCTTCAACTTCTATGTATTCAGAAATTGTACACCAATTTGAAATCAGACTACTCTGTTTCGAATTTTAATGACTAATTTTTTTAAGCTTTTTGATAGCTTAAAAATCGTATTCAATTGTAAAATCGAATGAAAGTTTACTATGCATGCTATTTTAATTGCAATTTATTTCGCTGTTCAGATTATTTCTAATGTTGTTGTGACAAACATTGCAGATAGTTGTAGTAAGATAGCTGGCAATCTTCCGCCGAGCAAGTTCAAGTTATCTTATCAGCCACTACCCGCGACACATACGAGTAGTAACTGTAACGCGTCCCACATCGGTCGCGCGCTGAGTTATGGCGCTTGTTATCAGCACGACCGTAACTACTCGCAGTTCGCTGAAAGGTTTACAGATATCGGATCACGAACGCCTTCAAATATAACGCGCGTAGATTACTTTTATTTCTTTCTTACATCCAAAGTTTTCTGAAATCAGAGGCTTACTTTTTATTTCTAACAAGCGGACGCCCGCGACTTCGTCCGCGTGAAACTTGGTGTAGACTTGAACTCCCGTTTGACCTCTTAAGTACCTACTTATTGCTCAGGTGAGCATTAGAAAAAACTTTTCTTAGCGCTCGCCTATATCATTATAGCTATATAGCAGTCGCCCGCGACTTAGTCCACGTGAAAACCTCTTAGGTACCCTTTCATTTCATTAAAGACAGACATTCATATAAAGTGTGCTCTTTCCCCGTTACCCCTCTCAATTTTTTTTTTATAGTTTCCCGTGAAGCAATATCCTCCGTCCCGTCCCGTGTACTAAAGATCTACATTTTTGTTAAACATTGTACGATATTACAGTACATTAACATTAACAATATATATTTATGGCAAGCTGATGTGTATAGCTTGTATTAAATAGTCTATTTCACTTCTGAGTCTAGCTTTCATAATAAACAAAATAATTTACAATCCGACATGCAGATCTCGAGATTAGCCCGTTTAAATAAACGAACAAACTTTTTCATATATTATGTAAATATGGTCTGCCATGCCAAATAAATTGAAAGAAAAGATCAAAGATCGATTTCTCAAAGAATATCAATACCAAAATGTTGACCCCTATTCACTACATATAACATAACACGGAGGAGGTCAACTTTATTTGGACGATTTGGAACGACAATGGAAATTTTGTAATATCTCCGAAACTATATAACTAATTAACATACTGTAAAAGGCAAATCTTATCTCTAGAATATCCTTGTGATTATTAAACAATTTATTTTGATAAGGATTTAAGTTTAATTGTATAAATAATGACGTAAACGTAAGCATATAAATTAAATGACATTTTAAAAAACAATAAGTTACATATATATAAAAGATAGATATATGCTATGGCGGACTTTTTTGTAGAACTTTTTAAGATGCATAAAGGCAGCGTACGTGCCTAAAGCTAAATTTAATAAATTTCACGGGCCGACTCGCGCGACAGAAACTGTGATAACTCGGGTAATATATACAATACAAATATAAAATATAGCCTATAACACTCACCGATAACGTAGCATTCTACTGGTGAAAGAATTTTTAAAATCGGATCAGTAGTTCCAAAGATTAGCCCCGACGGAACTTTATTTACAAACTTACAAACTTACAAACTTTACCTCTTTATAATAATAGTATAGATGTAAGACGATGAACTGAGATAAAAATCCAAATTGGAATAGTGCTCAAGATAAACAAATTATTCGTACAATGTCACGAGTAATTTGTGCAATATTTGAAATGTGTTCTGCTTCTTCTGCTATTATCCTTGGAAACCTGACACGATAATGCAACAGGCACATACAAAACGTTCTAACAGCGGTGCATATATATTACACGACGATCTACTAGACCGAGATTATACTGTTCAATTGTAATATCTTTGCAATTGAAACAAATTCGATATTCGATGTATACATAATTGTTTCTCTGCCAAGAATATACCGGGGAAAAAATAAAAGTATCACAAAATGTACATTTATATTATTGCCTTAAAACTGAAGCCTGTTTTGAAGTAGTGAAATTCTAACGAAATATCTGATTATCAACTAAAATAACAATCAACGTTGGTATTTTAAGACAAAAAAAATATTAGGATGAAAATCCGAAGTCGATCAGAGTAATAAGCTCCCGATACTTTTTGACAGAATGCAAGCCAACACTTCCCCGTACTCATTCTGTATGAGTGTGTCTGTGAGTCTGTGCTGACGATATTATGTTTGTTGCAGGCGGCGCGAGCACCATGTGCGCGTGCGCGTGGCGGCTGCACGCCTTCACCGCCGCGCTCGTGCTCGCCGCGCACCTCATCAAAGGTACTGTATCCTCCTACACTCACACATCACTCTACTGCGCGAGCACGTGGCGGCTGCACGCCTTCACCGCCGCGCTCGTACTCGCCGCGTACCTCATCAAAGGTACTATAACCTCCTACACTCATACATCACTCTACTGCGCGAGCACGTGGCGACTGCACGCCTTCACCGCCGCGCTGGTGCTCGCCGCACACCTTATCAAAGATGCTGTACTCTCCTACACTCAAACATCACTCTACTGCGCGAGCACGTGGCGACTGCACGCCTTCACCGCCGCGCTGGTGCTCGCCGCGCACCTTATCAAAGATGCTGTACTCTCCTACACTCAAACATCACTCTACTGCGCGAGCACGTGGCGGCTGCACGCCTTCGCTGCCGCGCTCGTGCTCACCGCGCACCTCATCAAAGGTACTGTACCCTCCTACACTCAAACATCACTCTACTGCGCGAGCACGTGGCGGCTGCACGCCTTCGCTGCCGCGCTCGTGCTTGCCGCGCACCTCATCAAAGGTACTGTACCCTCTACAGTCAAAAATCACTCTACTGCGCGAGCACGTGGCGGCTGCTTACCTTCACCGCCGCGCTCGTACTCGCCGAGCACCTCATCAAAGGTACTGTACCCTCCTACACTCATACATCACTCTACTGCGCGAGCACGTGGCGACTGCACGCCTTCACCGCCGCGCTGGTGCTCGCCGCGCACCTTATCAAAGATGCTGTACTCTCCTACACTCAAACATCACTCTACTGCGCGAGCACGTGGCGGCTGCACGCCTTCGCTGCCGCGCTCGTGCTCGCCGCGCACCTCATCAAAGGTACTGTACCCTCCTACACTCAAACATCACTCTACTGCGCGAGCACGTGGCGGCTGCACGCCTTCGCTGCCGCGCTCGTGCTTGCCGCGCACCTCATCAAAGGTACTGTACCCTCTACAGTCAAACATCACTCTACTGCGCGAGCACGTGGCGGCTGCTTGCCTTCACCGCCGCGCTCGTACTCGCCGAGCACCTCATCAAAGGTACTGTACCCTCCTACACTCATACATCACTCTACTGCGCGAGCACGTGGCGACTGCACGCCTTCACCGCCGCGCTGGTGCTCGCCGCGCACCTTATCAAAGATGCTGTACTCTCCTACACTCATACATCACTCTACTGCGCGAGCACGTGGCGACTGCACGCCTTCACCGCCGCGCTGGTGCTCGCCGCGCACCTTATCAAAGATGCTGTACTCTCCTACACTCAAACATCACTCTACTGCGCGAGCACGTGGCGGCTGCTTGCCTTCACCGCCGCGCTCGTACTCGCCGCGCACCTCATCAAAGGTACTGTACCCTCCTACACTCATACATCACTCTACTGCGCGAGCACGTGGCGGCTGCACGCCTTCACTGCCGCACTTTCGCGATCTATTAATTTTTATGGTGTAGCCGGTATTGACGAGCTCTTTACATGCGATTTTTCTTAATGTTGTGTCATTTGATACATTTCTATGATCAGTTGTTATTATTTTTATAGTAGTTGGTGAATCACAAATACATAACTTAAGGCTTCACGGGCAGCGACCGTTGTTTTGTCTCAGGCGATAGTTTTCCACTTAACACCAGATAACAGCTTGTCCCGTCACTTATTAGTATAAAACAAACACACGTGCTAAGTGTGTTTGTTTTATACTAATAAGTGACGGGCTTATACTAATTAGCTACCCAATTCGCACGAATAAAGTAAAGTTATATCGTGTGTCGAATCATTTTAAACGGTATTCTTTCTATAATAAACCTTAAAAATATATATATATCAAAGTGGTCGCGGTTCCGATGTGCTCTCTGGCTAATAAATCAGTTAACATCGCTGTAGTGTGACACGGCGATGGTAATTGATTTATTACATCTGGCACGCGGCGGCTGACGGCTCGCGCTCATTGTAACTTAACAAGCATAGTGTGATTTATTTGTTGAAATGTGCAAGGAGGTTTTAAAACTATTATTGAATCTATCCAATTTCATTGATATTTTTTGTAAAACACAATAAATATATATTATAACTATAGAAAAAAAGGTCTTATTTTCAATTCAAGCACATACACACCCACACTACAATTAGTTTATTTAAAGGAAAGAAATTTTAATTTTAGTTTTCTTTTTCTTTTTTAATTTAAAATTCTTTTATTTAACTATGTATCCTAGTTATGGAAGAGCGGAGTCTTCTAGTACAGGGGTAGTTTATACTACTCCTAAAAGAAAGCTCCTAACTCGCATGTATTAATGTAAGGTAGAAACTGAAATAAACGAATTTTTATTTTTTTATTTTTAAGGTATTCCAAATTTAAATTTAGCGCCATTTTACTTTTTATTCACTTGTGATTGGGAAAAGCGCAAATACTGATTCGAAAAGAAAAATACGTAAACACAAATCACGATCAGGAAATATATTAATAATGTATTTTATTATGTAAACGGAAAATAAATCCACTCAACGTAATTGTATTTGCGTAGCTCGTAGCTCGTTGCGCTCGTGCTACGGCATAGCGGCGCTACGTCACCGCTACGACAAGCAACTAAATTACAATTTAACTACGTTAGTTTTATAATCTAGCTTACAACATTATTATACGAAGAAAATCTCCAACGTGAAGATTTTGTGCTGTTCGTAGGTAAAGAATATTACTTCTGAAACTACATTAGAGTTTTTAATCAGTGCGATAATATATTTCTGTTCTTATAATAGAGCATCATAAAATTGTTTGAAGAATTTTAGTAATTTTCTGTCTTTTATTTTTTAAGCTATTGTATGGCTTTTATGGCGGGCCTTGAGCGTGGAGAGCGAATACAGAAATTCCGTAACGAAAAAACCTAACACCCCCTGAGTATCAAAAACATAATATCAGAAGCACAATTTCGGCAACGACGTCATCGGGGAACGTGGCTTAGCGGTAAGGCGCTCTAAGTGCCCGGATTGCCAGAAAGACACGGGTTCGAATTCCTTCGGTTCCGAAATTTTTTTTTTTTCAAGCATGATATTTGAAAAAGTCATTTTTTTTTAAATTAATGACTTTTTGCAATATCACGCTTTAAAAATAAATGCAGAACTGACGGGATTTGAACCCGCGTCTCTCTGGCAATCCGGGCACTTAGAGCGACTTACCACTAGGCCACGGTCCCGATGACGTCGGTAGGTAAACATAAGTTGATAAAAAATGCTATGCAATAGCTTTATCGCGGCAGTCTCCGAATGCCACACGTCTTTTTTTTAATAGAATATCAGGCATATATTTAAACATCTAAATATCCAATCTAATTCGAATCCAACGAATTTCGTTCTCTCCGTTTATATGTTGATACGGCAATACTCAATGATCAAACCTGAGAATTTTCAAATTTTACTTAGCCGGCATCTCACCATTCACTGTCGATTATCTAAGCCCAATAGACAGCTGCACAAAACTACAGTATTAGAGATATAAATTAAATAAAACAATTTTATAGCTTGAGGTGCAATCGCTTTTTTATTTTACACGGTTTTTTAACCCCCGACGCAAAAACGACGGGGTGTTATAAGTTTAACGTGTGTAAATGTATGTGTACGTGACTGCTTGTGGCATCGTAACTCTCAAACGGATGATCCAATTTTAATGCTGTTTTTTTATTTGAAAGGTATATCAGTCGAGAGTGTTCTTAACTATGTTTGGTGGAAATCGGTTCAGATCTTCAAGGTCATCAGGTCGTTTGTTAGGTGTGATAGAAATGTTTCACGCTCAGTTTACTTGAAAGCATGTGTGTGATCTGACATTTGAAACACTAATGTCTTCTGGAACCACTGAGCTGGCCTGATGATAAGGTTAAACCCATCGAGTTTGGGCTCGTTGAATTTGTCCTGACTGATTTTTTTCATGTGTCTAATTTGGGTCGGGGGTTTTTCAAATTTTTAATTTAATGTTATATACAATATTTTTAGAGACAGACAAGATAAATCTATATAAATCAACAAAGAACATATAATCAATTTACAGTCAATAGATTGATGGATTGCTTAGGTCCGAAAAATACAACAAACGGATTACGAGAATGAGACAGCGTATATTAACCACAGACGATCACCTTTACGCATACAGCCTACCTACAAGCACCAAGTATAAAACCTATGGATTTAATTTGATCATGTGAGAGCAGAGATATTAAAAATTAGGCCTGTGACACAAAAGCTAATTCTTCTTTTTAAATCTTTCTCTCCGACTAGCGAAGGTTTGAGACGCAGCTAGCTACCGCAAACTCCACCATGTTTCGTGTTCCGCAGCGCACGTGACGTATCTGCCATCAGCAGCAGTGGAGCGAACGACAAGTGTCTCAAAGCGATGTCGACACACTTAATGACGACATGAAAACTTCATTTTTTGTCAATTTAAGCTTTAATAATATTAATCAAAGGTTCGCAATAACGATAGATCCGATACTTTTTACGTTATTTATAAATACTGTGTAATGTTTTACGTACTTGAATACTAAAATATTACTCAAATAATAATAATAATATAGGAGATGCTCAGTAAACCATACACTAAACAGTACCGAAACTCCAAATTCTTATAATCAATCATGACTCAAAGATTTTAATTTAAGTGGCATTGAAATTCAGGAAGGATTCAAGTGACTGTTGTATTTGTGTAACGTTGCAATATTCGAGCTTTAGACTCATAAATCAAATAATAATAAATGGATATTAACTGTGTTGTACATAAAAGTGCTGCACGGATACTTTTTGACTCGTTGGAAAGTATGTAAAGATGGCCTACGCCCAACAGCGGACGTTCATCGACAGATGTGATGATGAATGAATCATAAAACTGATATTGGTAATTGACCAAAAAGCACATACCCAGTAGCAGTAACCGCGTAAGATAAACTACCAAGCATCGACCGTAAGTACAATGCGAATAGTATCGCTGCGGTGCTATCGGTCCACAGTCACCGTCACAACTGCTCGCCCGTCCTGTGAGTGACAGCTGCTCGGCTCTCTGCCGGCACCACAGCCTTAAGCTGCCAATCCACCGGAGCGGAGCAAGGCAGCGGAGCTGAGTAACTCCCTTGGTGAGAGTTTTAAATGGTTTTCATATGTTTATGTTGGTTTTTGTTACAACCATCTTGTTCGGTCCGGTGGTTATGGGCTTGAGATCTGGTTTAAATAAAGATCTGGGGCAGACCAAAGCAGTGAGCGGAGCGGGCAACGGTCCATGTGCCGGGGGACTACTGCTCTTCACTGCCGGCACCACAGCCTTCCGCTGCCAGTTCAGAGTGGACCGTACGCAACTCCGCTCGTGGAATAGTCACAGTAGGATTGGCAAAATCTCCGCTCCTGTGGATAGGCAGAGGTAAAAACTCATATAAACGCCGTGCGGACAGGCACAGTACGCAACTCCTCTCTTGTTCATAGGCAGCCTCTCTCCGCATTAGTCCGTTTCTCCACTCACGCTCCCTCGCTCCGCTTTGGTGGACAGGTAACCTTACTCGCCCTTTGCCACGTTCCAGCTCCGGCATACTCTCATCTAATACTTGCCGTTTACTAAATTTTGCAAAAAATTTTCTTAACTTTCATTTATTCATTCGTAACCACCTTAAAAATTTAAAAAGATGCAACAACAAATGTTAAAATATCAATTTGGATTTCATCTCATATTTCAAAATTCTAAAAAAATAATCAATGTACGTATTATAAGCAACCTCAAAGAATATACATTATTATACTACACAATCTATACCAAAATATAATACATTATCAAGTTTGCTAACGAAAGAATACTTGGAGAAGAGAACAATTGACCGTGCACAGTTTAATTGTTGACAAGTTAAGGAGAAAATCGTTTCCTACAAAGTAAACATCGAGTAATATAACTATCAAAGCTCCTCAGCAGTACTCCAGCGCTTACACTGTCAATAGTTTTATTTCACCGGTCAATTAAGCTCGGCGGAGGAAGGCTTCACGTAACTTTGCTGTGACGTGTCGGGAAATTTATTGTAGCTCGGAACAAAGTAAGGCTTAGTATGAATTATAAATATTCAAATGTTGATTAATCTATACATAAGATCTGTTCGTTTAGACTTGAAATATGCGAGAATTTCACTTAGTTTACAGAACATGAATACGTTCAACTACCGTTCCGATTGTATTTTTATGTTGTATTAAAGCTCATGTTCGCTTCATGCGACAATTAAAGAAAACCAGTGGAGGGTGTCGGCGTGTCGGTGGAATGCGCTATCATTTATGTCACTCACAGCGATATAATGCACCTTGCAGTTTTTGCGCCTTCGTGACCGCGTTAAAAGCTTATTAAGTTATAATGCACTCGGGGGACACGTATACTGCCGATCTTACATTTCAACATTTGAATTTTCAACTCTATTTCTTGTTTGATAAAACTTTTATTCGCCTGTACATTTTTATAATCTTTAGCTAAGGAGTTCAATCTTTTGTTAAGGATCCAATTTCTATTTCAAAGCTATATAATAGTGTTGCTGTGGTACAATACAATGTGAATTGAGCTCTATGAGTATGTAGTGAAGGTGTAGTATGGGTCGCGAGGCGCACGATGTGCCGGTGGTCGCGTTGAGGCGCGCCGTGACGCAAATGTGACGCGAGCGCTTCCTGCGGATGTTCCGCGCGGGGCGGACGTGCGGGGCACGCGGGGCGGGGGGCGCACGCGAGGGCAGCACGCCACAGCACAGACAAGCATTTGCATAATGTCTTCTATCTATCAGAATCAGGATTATCTAGATCCAAACCGGTAAATTATAACCTGCGCTATTCAATCCGTCATATTTTTACAAGCTTTACTCAACTTACTGTATTCACTGCTGTATTACAAATATTTATCTTTGATAAAATTGTAATTTCTTTATGAAAATATTGTAGTACTATTAAGCTGTCTAATTTTGAAGCTCGGATAGTAAAAATAAGGATTGCAAATAATAAAGCAATTGAATTATGACTGTATGGATAATGGAATTATGACTCTATTGGAATTATCGGTCACGACGAGTAAAGCACAACAGAACGATTGTAGTTAATTAGATTATTATCTTAGTTTGTGCTTAAAAAGTTTTAGTTGCATATCGCTGTGGTGCTAAATATCTCAAGAAAGTTCACAGTTCTTTATTCACGAGTCTTTCCCCGCGCCGTAAAATTAGAAATTCCATAGAAATAAAAACAAAAAGCGTCGAACTGTGAGAGCCCTCCGCTATTCCCGTCCGGCGGCAGTTCATACAAGAAGTTGGTCGAGAGCCGCCGCCGGCCGTCGTTAGCTGAGTCCGCCTCTGCTCGCGGCGCTCGCGAGGGACTTATTGTGTTGTATTCGTTTATTTTCAGACTATGGTCCGGCTAGTGTTATTATATTTCTAAGGGCTACACGTATGTGCCTACATCTTAAATTTTTCTTTCAAGTTTCTGAAAATTCCAATATTCATGACATTGAGATGCAAAACAAATGCTCTTTGTTTTATAATAAAAACACATATGCCTCACCAACTTTTAAATTTATACTTGTTGTGTTTGGTTAAACTTGGTGTGTTCCTATGATACCTTTAAGTATTTTTAAGTAGGTACAAGGAATTTTAGATACATTGATTTTTGCTGCAAGTAATTTCAACACGCCGTTCACCATCATCACGTGGTGCCTCCTCTGAACGAAGTTTAGCGGTCATTATGCGAAAAGCTTTCCTATTTTCTACAACTTTCTTTAGCTGCGGGTAATTGAGTCCGGTTCACTTTCTCATGTCGTCCAACCATTTCTGCCTTTGACGACTAGGTGCCCTCTTCCCCTTAAGCTTTCCTTCCAAAATTAACCTTGGATAGGAAAACTGAGCTCCCCTTTGCAGGTGTCCAAAGAACTTATCTCTACGTCTCTGCATGATAGTAGATATGAGTTTTCTTTTCGTTCATTTTTTCCGGTACCCGTTTAGGTGTGAAGCTGTTCCAGGAGGTTTTAAGCATTTCAAAACCTTCCTTTAAAAGCCAAGCCTTTACTGCGACTTTTTTAAAATCCCAAGTTTTGGCAAAGATGCAGTTAGTATGACGACCTCCATGGCGCATTAGTATGCGCGGTGGATTTATGAGACGGAGGTCCTGGGTTCGATTCCCAGCGGGGCAGATTGAGATTTTTCTTAATTTGTCTTGGTCTGGCTAGTGGGAGGCTTTCACCGTGGCTAATTACCACCCTACCGACAAAGACGTACCGCCAAGCGATTTATCGTTCCGGTACGATGTCGTGTAGAAACCGAAAGGGGTGTGGATATCGTCCTACTCCTAACAAGTTATCCCGCTTCCATCTTTGATTGCATCGTCACTTAACATCAGGTGTGATAGCAGTCAAGGGCCAACTTGTAGTCGATAAAAAAAAATAGTATACGCATAACAAGCTCGATGATAAGCCCATGTTATACGTTACTCGAAATTTCTAAATTTGCAGGAAGTAAAGAGTCGTTCTTTAGGTAAAACTTAAAGTTAGGATTTATTAGGAGCGGAAGTACTGGGCGGAGGTTATCGCGCTGAGTGCGGCCATTAGTGTACAGCCTGCCCCGACCTTTCCACCAACAGCTGAGGTATTCTCAGCCGCGTTCGGGTCTGAGCCGTTCGTTTAATTCAAATTTGCAAAACGCGAGCCCTAAAAACGTATTAGTATGAAAAGGTCCGCCGTTTAATACGTCTTTAGAAATAAAATCAGCCGGCATTGGGATTCTTTCGAGTGTGAAGAGCCTTTCTGCGAGAATACGCCGAGCTCGGGCGCGGAAATGTCGTGACCTATATAGATGTTCGATCTATATTTAGAGGACAAATTCACATTACGAAGAGCATTAAAGCGTTGGCTGCTGCGATCACGACGTTTCAGATATTGCATTTTTCTGTGCAACGATATTCTTCGCGACAAAAGTGGCCTGCGTAAAGCTGTAATAGATAATATCTGTGCACCGAGCTGCATCTATCTATCTATAGTTATATATTTTTATAACTTTAACATTTACTTAACTTCTTTTACTTGAAACTATATTTATATTAAAAGATTTTTCATATCTTACGAGTTAGTAAGAACCTCGAAGTTATATAAAATTGTTGTTGGAAATTATATTGTTATATAAAACCTTATTCGTAGGTTTACGTAAGATTTACAAAGCTTGTGACAGAATAGATCCTTTTCTTATTAGGTTCTTGTTACATATATTTAAGAATGTGACGTGTATTTAAGAACGAAATCAGTGCGCTTAACGAACACCAGTGTGAAGAGGCCGTTACAGCTGAATGTATATGATTACTTTATGGTAATAGTGCGAGCAAACCAATAAAAACGTAAACAAAGCAATCACTTAATCCATAATAAGCGAGCATGTAATTCCGCTGAAAGCTCTGCCTATTACCCGTCGTTCCGGCGCGTCGTAGCCGGAGCGTCACGCCGCGTCATGCCGCGCGCCGGGCGGGGCGGCCAGCCCGAGCCTCACTAAACACGATTATTCAGCACTTTCAGCGGCGCACATAAATGAGATGCCAATCTCTCCGTCTCTCAATGACTGATTTGCTGTCAATTAAGTACAATTATACTGTTACTTTGTATTGGGTTCCAAAATAGGCTTCACAGTTAAAGCAATACTACATTTCCATAACAACAATGTGATTCATTGGAACACAATTGGAAACCTGTTAGTTTCATTACTTTGCCAAGTTTAGTAAAAGAAATTCGTAAGTTACAAAAAACTATTGCTAAGTGTTGTTAAAAGTTGCAGCCCCTACACACTGGCAGCGGCAGTGGAGCGTGTCGCTGAGCAAACGCCTGTGCCTGTGAAGCGTCTGTTGAGGCTTGCTATCCAAAGAGTGGCAGCGTCGAATCTACTGGAACCAGTTGTAATAAACTTCCTTACTAACGAACATAAGCTAATAGAGGACAACAAAAGCTTGCGCTTGTAACAGTTCATTGTCGAGTATTTCATGTGTGGATGAGCAGAGCATAAAAGTACGCAAACTGTAGTGATACAGTTAGTGAGATACAGCACAGAATGAGACAATTGATCCATCGGAGCGCGCGCCCGTCACACGTCGAGTGAGCAGATTGTTACGTGTTACATTGGTGACACCACTGTATCAATGATACACCACGCTGAAATGTTAACAAGTAGAAAGAAAATGGAAAAAGAAGAGACGAGAAAGAACGAGAATACGTAAGTGGTACGGTACCGGAATATATTTCTGCATGGTCTATGCAGAAATACATTCTGATACCGTACCATTTCTGACGACCAAAGGAACTCATTTTACATGCCATACTGACAGAAGAAGAATTTGGTTCAGGTCAAGCTAGTGGGAGGTATTTTGCCATACTTGTTTGTTTGGACAGGATGTCACCTACCACCAGGTGTGATTAAGGTTAGTCAAGAGCTAACTTGTAGTGAACAAAATAACATATATATCCTATGGGCGGGCGGGGGCGGCCAGGCGCTGGCGTGCGGCGCTACATTAGGCGCGTAACGAGCACCGACAGAGGAAACTACAAGTTTTTACTCCGACGTTATTCCGGCGATCAAACTACGAATTGGAGTAAAGTAGTAACTACGCGCTGTTATAGCTCTATTACGGAAAAATATTACGCAAAATGTGAGTTGATAGGGTCACACTGTCTTACAAAACCAGGCTACGTAAAATAAGAAATTAACGAATCTATACATTTATAAGCGAAATACTATCAGGAACTTACATGAATAAAACAGGTAGTTTAAAGTTGTTATCAAATACGAGTTTTTAACATTAAAACTAAAAATTCAAGCCGAAATTGAAGTGTGGGCTTATTCTTATAGAACTCGCCAGTTCTAGCTTCAACTTTCTGCAAGTATTTACTATTTAAGGCTATGGAATGGCATGGCTAATGAAAAATATTAAATGTAAATTGACTTTATTAAAATAAAATTAAGTTTCAATCGAATTAAATATTATAGATTGTGAGATTATCATGGCGAGAGCTTCGCCATTTTATCAGAGATATATATCACCATTAACTTTTGTCGTCGGTACCTTTAAATCTTTAACAGTGTCTGACGGAAGGTAGTCCCGAAGCTCTGATATGTGTCTGGCTATTGAGAACAGTAATTGTGTTATCATTCCGAACATTATGTAAAAATATTGAAGGTTTGGACTTTTATGATTGTTTGTTAGCAGCAGATGCCATACTTATCTTTCTATGGTAGCAGCATGTGCTGTTAAAGAGTCTACTTTATAATCATTGCTCTGTGACAAAAGCGTTTGTTATTGCATAAGTTGCAAACTATATCGTTTCCTGTCGTCTTCGTTTCTTTTCCGAAGTCCTTTGTATAGCGCGCTTCCGTCCGCCATTAGTGCGCCGACATTTGAGATATTCCGTAACGTATCCCCCCCACCCTACCCCCTGCGCAGCCGAGCCGTGGAACTGTGAGTGGTGCAGGTGATGTTATAGAACTTTGTTTTCTGGTTAAATTTTCATATGCGGCCAAAAAATTCCAACGACGAGTGCTAGGAAAATGCTTTTATACAAAACGCACATATTTTAATTGAATCACGCCGGAGCGGAGTGGAGCGAAAATATTGTGCGAAAATTTGCTAACAACAAAGTTTTGAAAGCTGTGCGTCTGAGCGAGTGCGAGCTAACGAGAGCTGGCGAGGGTCTGCGAGGGTCGAGGAGGGTCGGTGGTGTTTGCAATGGTTGGTGCGAGGTATCGCGTTACGCGGCCAGTTCAAACTGCGCTTCATTTATGCACGAACATTGCACAAGCGGCTGTTTGATTTTTTCACGTTTGCAGTTTTGTTTATATGTTAATCAATTAGTCGATAAATAAAGTTTCCTCGTCGCGGGCAGCTGCCTTTAACTTTATTTATAAATAATAATATATAAAAACTTTATTTATCGACTTTGTGAATAGGCAAATGAACGTGCCGTTTTGATAACATATTCAATATTTAATAGCATGTTAATTATAAATTTGAAATCGCTTTATATTACGGAACACATAGTTATAAAAACCAATAGACGTGGTAGTCCCATAGGAGTCGAACCTTTACTAGATGGACTGACGACATCAAACGAATTGCATGTAGCTGCCTGGATACTGGCTGGTCAGGACAAAAGGCCTTTGTCAAGCAGTGGACGTCCATCTGATAATGATGATGATGAATAAACTAAGTACAGTTTTACAACCTACTTACTCAACTGGAAGTAGAGTAGTAAGAAGAAAGGAAAGCAGACTTGGGGATGTATATAAAAATTAAAAATATATGGCAAAAACAAAATAATATAAAATTCATGCTACATTAATGAAAAGATTGATGGAATCGCTTGGAACATAATACGGAATGACATACTTTAATTGTAAATTATTAAATGTAACCTGATTTCCGAACCGGCGAAAGGGCACTTACACACTTTACCTTCACAAGCGCATTATTGTATGGAAGCCTACTTGATATTAAATTTGATTTTATTTATGACTCAACTTAATAAGTTAACCTATAAATGATGATGGAAGGATGAAGAATTCTCAGATAGGAGAAGTTTTTCTTCTCACTGCGTACCTAGCCTAGTTGAAAGAACAGCTGTGAGCTTTTTAGCAATCCGGGCACTTAGAACACCTTACCGCTAGGCCACAATGACGTCGATACCGAAATTGTTGAATATTATGTTCTTGATATCCAGGTATACGGCCTGAAACGCCATCTTTTTGCATGAATGGCGTTACAGGTTGTTGAATATTATGAAGAAAATAATATTCAACAATTTCGGTGTCGATGTCATTGGGATCGTGGCCAAGCGGTAAGGCAAGTGCCCGGATTGCCAGAGAGACGCGGGTTCGAATCCCGTCGGTTCTGCAATTTTATTATATTTTATGTTTATTCTTAAATATATGTTTATTATTAATCCCAAAAGTGTGGGTAAACACTTTTCAATAAAACTAAAAAAGTGAGCTTTTTATTATTACTACGGAATCTTGTTGATAGTAGAATATAATCCACACCTTTTTGGTTTTTACATAGTACTACTACTATAACTAGCTTTGGCCAAAGTTTTTCATCAGCCCGCTCTGGAACAATTAAGGAAATTGCAAATAGCTCAGCCGGGAATTGGAGCCCAGGACCTTTATATTATTGACAAAGCACATACTGCTACGTGATGGAAGCTGATAAAAATTGTTATATCAGCAGCTGGTGATAGGATTGCAACGAGCTCGTGGTCTTCACTTGAATCGTGACTCAAGTTACTCCAGTACACAACTACATAAATTGAGCTGCAATTCTCGACACACAATGTCTATCTTATCTAGTCTAAACCGACAGCAAACAACCGCCGGTGAAGTGAGCTCACATCACTGCAACTGGTCACAATGACGAGTGTATCCAGTTGCGATCTCTTGGACTATCAGCGCAGATTGGAATGCGACTAGTTTCTACCGAGCGCATTTGCAACGTGCACATAAGCGTTTTTAATTTAAATATTGACTTACAAGGTGACTTATCACGTCTCGATAGACTGTTCAATAGTGTCGTAGTAAGGCTGTTTATCGATTGCTCCGAATACTTAAAATTACCTATTGATATTTTAATAACGAACACAATTAATTAACGACTTAGCGCCGCCGGCACCGCAGCGCTGCCTGTCGACAGACAAACGAAGTATCTAAAGCAGGAAAATTAATTATATTTTCACAAAAAGACGTTCACCTAAAGAATGGAATATTTTTTCCCAATCAAATTTCTCAAGGCACAATTAAACACAAACAATAGAGACAAAAGCTTCGCTCTCCCCTCCCCCTCTTCGGGACGCGTGTGGTGCGAGGGGTCGGGGGTAAGGGAAGGGGGTAATAACTCAAGTGGGCACTAGATACATGTCTCAATACACCCCTCTACACTGCTAGTTGAATATTCAAGAGGAATTTTTACTTGAGGATGGTTATTCATGAGCGTAGTGATGGACAGTTTACACCCGGAGTTTCTTCAATGATAATATTAATTATTTAAGGTTGGCAACTTAATATTTTTTTTAAAGATTAAAAACAATTTATAAAATTTCAAAGCTCGCTGCAAGCAATTTGCGCTTTTCTGAAAAATGAAACCTTGCATAAAACTATTAAATTATTAATCTGAAACAGAAAAATTGTAATCTGCACGTTTTAAGCAAAGACACGACACGAGGGCGTCATGTGGCGCGGGTAGATTATAGCGAACATAAATATTCATTAAATCCGAACTACCCGCGGTTTCGCAGCGTGTTGTTAATTAGTTCTTGCGCCCGCCGCCGCGCGCTGCCGTCGGAATGTGCTCGAGGAGCCGCCATTACTGTAACAGCGTAACGAGGGCACGCCGCGCACGCATCGCAGTACTAAACACTAATGTTACATCATATTTGCCAACAGATTTGTAATCTAGTGAATTTTTATACGTATTTTATACAATTTAACTCACAGGACGCTAGTTAGCACAAATTAAGTTTAAATGTTGCAAATGTCTTTACTTGAAGCATGGCAGCGATTAGGGAAGTTGAATTATATCAAAATGTTGATGTTTTGAATTCTTTTTTAAAACTGAATTTAATAACAAATTAAATTATGAAAAATCTAATTAAATTGATCAAATAACAAAAAAGTTACAACACTTTAAATATTAATAACTAGACAGAGACAGTCATAAACTGCTATTGCGTCATAGCTTGCCACGTCATAATATCTCAGTTCAAATTTTGATTTTTCAACAAAAGAATCGAAGACCGCTACTCCAAAATGTAAGCACTCAGAAGTTTGGATATTTCTGACGAATTTTAATTTTATGTTACGTCATTACCTTTACTCTATAAAGAATTTTTAAAAAAGAAATTACAGTAATTTTCCCTGTTGTAGGACGTGATCTTGTGGTATTTAATTTTAACGTTTTTATATTGCTTAACATGTGAACAATCTGATCCTGTTAGTTGTCACTATTGTAAACAATGTTATATACCTAGGTATATTATATGAAATACCAATGTTATATTATATGGAATCCCTTTAACATATCAACATATCATTCCTACTCTGTGTGTATGATCTTTATAAATGAGTACTTGCAGGTTGCCATTTTGTCGATGTGTGTTCTGAATTTTAAATTAATCAAGACGTAAAAGGATAATTTGCTTTGTTTTATTTTGAACTTTATGTTAGTTGTGCGCGCACTCAGCGGCGGACGCCACTGGTCTCCACTGTGAGTCGCCCCGGGCGCGGCACTACAACAGTTTTTGTCAGTTTTCACAAGTTTTCCGAGTAATAGTTTCTTACACTATTCACTACGACAATAATGTAACTTATAGCATGCGCTAGGTTCACTTCATTCAATTCATTGTCTTCTCATATGCATATTTGAAAACCGATTAAATATTGTTCCTTTTTATATTCCTATTTCTTTAATATTGAACTGAAGGCTATAAGAGTTTCAAAATATACTTCAAGTAAATGTACCACAAGAGCCTCCGCGCGGCGTCACTAGTCGTCCGCACAGCTCGTAAACCTGTTAGCAGGCTGAATGCGCCAAATGAGGGCCTTTGATACTCCGCAGTACACAAACACTTTTCATTTGAACACTAACTATATGCAGTATTTATTTGACGTTATGTTTTATTTGCTGTCGAGTTGGCGCTGCGTGTGCTCTGCGGCTTCACTGCTCGGACAGAGTTTGTGCAACTTTACCACTGCACTCAAATATACCTAATATGTTAGAATCAAAAGTTTTTCAATTGCATTGAATTTATAGTGCTACATGTAGCCCGAAAAACGGATTCGTGGTACAAAACCGTCTTCAAATGGCGATCATGGGACTTCTAACGACCAGTGGGACGACTACAAATGAGGTGGAAGAATGACATCATTAAGATAGCGAGTAGTAATATGATCTTGACAGCTCAAAATAGAAAGAAATGTAAGACCTACACTAGAATGGCAGAAAATAGAAGAACTTATATTAATAAAAACACAGTCAGTAGTTAGGGATTTACTTATTGACTAGGGCAGCACCTGCAAAGAGATGCAGATAAAACGACACGCCACTGTGGTCCACATGGTGCACGTTCGATGTTGAGAACACAGACTGTACAATAGCTTGGCTGTGGAGGCTTTCAATTGTTCTGCAACTGGCTGTAACGAGCGATCAAAGGTTAGTGACAGTGATATGACGAGTTACTGCAACACTGGCGAGGTGTGCCAACGTCGATATATTACGTAGTGCGAAAGTTCTTCCCCACATACAAATAAAAATGACATGAAAACGCTTCATTACAATGAAAAGATCAACGCGACCAATTCATACGACCAAAAGAAATCTATACTAATATTATAAAGAGGTAAAATTTTTAAGTTTGTAAATAAAGATCTGTCGGAGCTAATCTTCGAAACTACTGATCCGATTTTAAAAAATCTTTCACCAGTAGAATTCTACGTTATCGGTGAATGTCATAGACTATATTTTATATTTTTATTGTATATATTAACCGAGTTATCACAGTTTTTGTCGCGCAAGTCGGATCGCAAAAATCTGTTAAATCGGCTTTATGCGTGTACGCTGCCATAACTATAGGGAGTTTATGTATCTTAAAAAGTTCTACAAAAAAGCCCGCGACAGCATATATCTATCTTTTACATTTTAACAGATATTTAATGTTAATGTACTGAAATATCGTACAATGTTTAACAAAAATATAGATCTTTAGTACACGGAACGGGACAGAGGATATTGCTTCACGGAAAACTATAAAAAATTAAATTGAGGGGGGGACCGCGGAATGAGCACACTTTATATGAAAGTCTGTCTTAAAAATTGGTACTTAAGAGGATTTCACACGGACGAAGTCGCGGGTGATTACTAGTTTGAAATAAAGACAGAAAAAGCGACGAAATAGTCAAATATTAAAAATTCGATAGTTCTTTCATTGCTGAGAAAAGTGATATAAGTTTGAATAATTTGAGCGCCCACACACCTCGCACAAAGCTTTCACAAAGCTGTATCGAGCGATATCAATCCAACCTGGAGCTATTCATATTATTGTACGAGGTAATATTCTCATATTGCAATAAATATGATGTGCACTTCCGGTGTAGCACGAGCGCATTGTAACTCAGAGCGCCGGAAGCGCGCGCGGGCGATGCGCCTCCGCCGTATAGCACCGTGTAGCGCCGCGCGGGGCGATACAGCCTAATAAATATCGAGCGATAATAGCTCCTGGCGCCGATCCAACCGTGCCGCACCGCCAAGCCGCCTAGACAGATATTCGGCATGCCGTCTTCTGCAAGAGCCGCAGTCCACCACACTGCTGCGTGCTCGCGCGGCGGTCACGCGTATTTGCATTGTTCGGATCTCATTAGCAGCTACCACTTAGGTAATGAAACCCGCCTCGCCCCGCCCCAGCTCCCCCGCGACCTTCGTTAGCGCCTCCTAGAATCCCTTCATTCCGAAAGGTCTCTCTGAATTTTTTCACTCGTGTAATTTTGTAAATGTTTACTGAAAAAATTGGCGGCTTTCTCGAGATCCCTCAATTTAGCTTCGCGGCGGAATTTTATAATTTTGTTAATAAGAACATCTAATATTGAAGTATTAATTAATTAGGACGGCCCCGCACAGTCATTTAATAACGTAAAATTTAACTCTTCATACTGAGCTACACGCCACTTGTCTACTCACAACTCGACGGTTAATCTCTGCATTCGTTAGCTCTCTAAGTTTACGACATCAGGTAAATACATATTAGCTTACATCGTGTTAACGAACCAGACGCGTCGCTATGTAAACACACTATACATAGATATCTCTATAGTAAAATCTACGATCGAATTCAGTCTACCTGCGACGATTAAATAATCATTGGATCAGCGTCACGTTCTCAGTTATACTAACGCCCGAACTTTTAAGTTTTACGCTGTTTATAGGAGAAGTGTCAAAGAAAGTCGACTCAAGATGTATTTCAATTTGATTTGTGTTAGGTAGTTACGTAATTCATCGATAGTGTGGTCGTAGTGATAAGGTCCTTATCCGTCACCGCAAGGGGTCGGCCGAGTGTTCCGGCTCAGACCCGCGCGGGGTTGACACGAAATCCGCAAACTTCTGCCAACGAAGTTAGGAGTTGGAGTATCGCGGACACGGAGGGAGCCACTGCGGCGCGCGGGTAATGAGATTGACCCTCTCCTGTTGAGCTCGGCCAAGTTTAGCATTGTTGCTCAGCTCGCCGCGACCCATTTATCTAAAAACAACTTAGTCCCAAGTTGCGTACATTATGTTGGCGAGTGAAGCTTCCTTTCGTCTTCATTGCAAAACTGTTGCAGCTACATTAACTCCTACGAACCGTTTTGATTCCCATTTGACAGAGGCAGTATAATTATTATACATCATCATCATCATTATCAGCCTATTAACGGCCCACTACAGGGCCAGGCCTACCTCCTTATACGAGAGGGGATATGGAGCATACACCCACCACGCTGCTCCAATGCGGGTTGGCGGGCTTAGGGTGATAATGTTTTATTTATTAACGATCACTATCAGATGTTGTTGATAGTGACCGGGACCGACGGCTTAACGTGCTCTCCGAGGCACGGGGGTGTAACACCTCCAACTTCCAGAATCCGGGCTTGGAATGTACTGAACATTTCATAGAAGAATGAAAAAGCCCAGAATTATTCCATGACCCGACCCAGGAATCGAACCCAGGACCTCGTGATCGAAGCCACCACTAGACCAACGAGGCAGTCATTAATTATACATGAACGTGTAAAAATACTGAAAATCTTAGACCGTTTAGTGTAACACTAAAAGGCGACTAGCTAACTTAGTATTGTCATATATTTGACTAACTCGCTGAGTTTACTCATTAGTCTAGAAAATTTAAAATTCAAACTTCTTTTTAATTTTTTACATATTTATAATTTGTCTTCTACTCATCCAGTAGCTGAGTTGCATATATTCAATAACGAATTACAATTGACTTAAATTAATTATTTCAAAAATTCTAAATTAATTTTCTACCAAAAAGGTGTTTGAATTTTTTTTTGGTAGAAAGTTGGTTTGGTTTGGTTTTGTTCCGAGCTACAGAAAGAGACTGTTAGCTATAATTCTACCGATGAAATGCCAGCTATGAACAAATATCACATCTTTCCGAAATCAAAGTTTTATAAAGCGTTGTTATTCCATCTTGTGTTCTCTATTATTCCATTTGGTGAAAACGCGAGTGGAAGTAGTTTGGACTAAATATCCTTTTATATACCTAGATATAAAGTCCATTTTATTTTATATTGAAAACATTAAAGTCATTATATTATTGGCAATATGAAGCTGGAGCAGGCGTTCGATATCTTAGCGCGGAACATTAGATAACAAGGAAATCATCCCTACGCGGCATTGATATACTCGTATGTGGGTCGAAAGAGGAAGGAGGTCAAATAGTTTTTGAGTTTTAGTTAATAACTTTCAACACAATCTACTAGTAAAATATATGAAAAATAAAGCCTCCTTCACACGAGCGTTGTTTCAAATAAGTGTTGTTATAATATAATATACTCTTACATTCTTTAACCGGCGAAAAAACCGGAGGGGACTCTCAAATCGACACGTATATTTTTTGTTTTTTTTATGTATGACCACGTATAACTTTTTACAGAGTCATCCGATTATGATAATTATTTTTTTATCAGAAAGGGCACACTTACAAAATAGTCCTGTCATATTAGGATCTGATGATGATATCCTGGGAAAATCGAAGGAACTCTTCAAATTTTATAGGCACACTTGCAGCGTTTTCAGTTCTTGTGTAAGTGTCGACAGCTATTTGGCTACAAGTGCCACTACTATGAGAGTATAGTACGAGTTAGTAGTTGGTTACGTGTCTTCTGTTTACCGCGTGAACTTGAACAGAGTCAGATTGGAGTTGGAATTGGAAAGTCTATCATTTAGCCAAAATGTTTTAATATACATATAAGATATTAATTTATATTATTAAGTGAGTATTTAATATTTTTGTATGAAATAAATGTAATTACTTAACTTACGAAATATCCTCCAAAATTTTCGAAAACCCGAACCCTACATGCGGGGTGTGGTGCGGGGTGAGGTGCGGGGTGCGCGGGGGTTCCATCTCATTATTTTCAGTTCCACGGTAGAGTGTTGTTCCTCCCCTCTGTAAATACTTTTCTCTATTTAGATGACTTTTCAAAGCACACTTTGAATAATTGATACGTGACGTGTTATGAAATATTCCAGAGTTTCTGTCCTTGTCACCTACATGGCTCTGCTGTCACATACATGGCTGCTGCTTAATGCTGGCGCTAAGCATAGTCTTAAAGACTTGAATGACTATATATGGCGCGGTGTTTTGGCACTTTTTTCATAAGTATACAAATGCAATTTACCTTAAAACGTCTTCCTGTGGAAAAATGCGTTCGCACAACAGTCTGGCCGACTGTAGCAAGTGTACAAGTTCGTCGTTTAAATATTTGAAGCTATGTGGGACGCGGATATTACAACCGTGATTAGCAATTAAAAGTCACTAATGTACCTATACTCTCAGCTCAGACTGCAATTCACAAACAACTGTATCGCCGACAGAGCCGTGGCGATAAACGCCAAAAAACGTCGGCTCTCGTGTCATAATACAGCCGCGGCGCCATAACAGCGACTAATATACGCGACAATAAAAGAGGATTTATTGGCGAGCGATGTATCGACAACAGTATTATTCGCGTTGTTTATTGCAGCGCCCTGCTGCCCTACTGCGACATATGTGGACGGTAAAACCGAACTCGATGTCCAATAGACGCAAGTGACAGGGTGCTATTGTCCTATAATATTTATTTATATTTATTTATTTTTTGTTATACAAAATTTGTCTCTTTCGCTAATACCGTGGAAGACATCGAGAGGTAGACACGAATTAGAAATTCATGGTAACGAACTCGTTAGACAAATTTTAAACTCATTCTGTTGAGTTACCGTTATATACAGTTACAACATAGCACCAACAGGTAGAGATAGCTTTTTAAAATTCAAAATTATTTTATTTAAACTTTGTTCAATATTCAAACACAGACATTATTCTAGACTATGTGTCGTGACGCTTCCGATTCAGAAGTTTAGTCTAATAGACGTAAAAACTGTTAAACCGTTCAGTTTGTTTGACTCGTTTACTATTTGTTCATATAATTCTAATTCGACATTTGAGTATTTAGATAATATTACCTGGTCTCTGGTCAGAGTTACAGAAAATAAGCAAACTGAATGCCTAAAAATAATTATGTCCCTTCACAGGTAAAGCACATTACCCGACCACGTAGGACTCGATATTTACGTCATAACCTTCACTTCGATACGCTGACTTCCTTATTCATGAATTGAAGGAGTGGCGCGCAAAGCGCAATATCGTGTGCGATTTTTGATTTCCCGTGAGGTTATGGTCCTATTGCTTAGATATCTCACTGCATCTGTTAGACGACAGCAATACGTCTAACAAATCATTTTATTCATATCTTCTAAACTTTGAAAAGAATTTGAAGGAAAAAAATGAAAATTTGAGCCTAAATTTCTAAAACACGGCATCATCTGACACCTATACTATGATTATTATTTTATTTTTAAACCAGCGTCACAGCTCGCTGTGGCTTCGTGCTGAAGCGGGGACCTTGTTTGTCCACGACGCAACTTTTTTTTTAACAAGTGCTGTTATATTTTGTTCTTTTGTAATTGTGTTGTGTTGTGTTGTGTTGTGTGACAAACAAATTCTATTCTATTCTTTTCAATTCTATTACATTCTATTATATCCTATTCTATTAAATGCAGCTGATGCATCGTTTCGCACATTCGTACGTTTCTAAATTTTATTTATGTTCTGTTTTGTTCTCTGCAACACCAAGCAATAATAAAAGCTGTTCCGACTAGCGCCTCACAAAACCAACACTATATTGGTACATTATTTAATATCAACCAGTAATTATTTAGTACCGTACATTTTACTGACAAGAACAAGATTAACATGAAATTATTATAACCACCTGACTCTAAATATAATTTTAACACTGTACAAATGATATGTTGTAAAAAGACCATTTCTAAAATATAAATATCATATTATGTTTATATTGCCGTTTTAACAAAAAATGGCATAAAGGTCTCGTCTATACCATAAACTTAAACAAGGAACAAATAAATTGACTGTTAAGTTTGCAAGATTATTATAAAGTCGTTAAACTTGTGTGAAACTCTTTTTTGTATATTTTGTTAGAGGACGATGACCTTACAACACAGTTTACAACATATATATGTGATCATCGTTTTCATTAAGTCAGTTAATTCTTTACAACTGGGGATAAAAATTTACGTATTATATTTAGCATACATAACAAAAGAACACATAATCACGATATCAAACATTTAATGTTTATTACGAAAAAACCGGTGCGTTGCGGCGCAGGTGAGTCATTATCTTTACGGCGCATTTTGCAGCAGTGCAATTTCAGTGCGCTAAGTTCAGATAGTGAAAAATCTGCGGCCATATTTAATTGTTCAGCGATCGCTTCGCTCTGTGTAGTGTAGAGTGCGGTGTGCAGGGTGGCGAATAGTGAGCGAGCCGTGAGTAAGAACGCACAGTGCTCGTCGTGATCATAGATCATTTGAGAGTTGTTGCACGAAAGCAATTTATTATATCTAGTTAGTAAGCTTCAGTTAACAAAAGCGGTGTTGTTATGTTCATCAAAATAATTGGATAATTTTATGTATATCTATATTCGCTGCTTCCTAACAAACATTAATGTTGAGATACCAATTTCATGAGCTCAACTAAAATTAAAAAGTTTATAAAAAAAGAAGTACAAATAAATCATTGTTTATTTTTCTTCTGAGCCGCATATTAAAAGCGGCCCGTTCAGCAAACATGCAACTGCTTCTGTTTTTTACATTATTATTTATTTTTCATTGTATTACCAGTTGCATAAGATCTTCGTTTATATATTTGTGTTGGAAAAGTCGATGGGTACGTAAACGCAAATATAACCTTTGTTCTTAAAGATTTTGTACACGTCGCTTATCGTATCATTAAAAAACAAAATATATAAAAATTTTACTAAACAAACGGTAATAAAAATGAGAAATATAAAAATAATGTGGTATAAACGAATATCGACAGTGACATGAGATCACGGGCCGCGCGGCTGCGGGCCGGCGTGGCGGACGCGGACGCTGTGTCTATATTACTGATACAGCTTGTTTTGGTGTCTGGATGTAAAACTGGGGATAAGTAACCCGCAGTGGAATTGTTTCAATTAGATTACTTGTTAGTGAAGCGGTCTCAGGTCACAGTTCATCTCCCCCGCGGGGCGGTGCGGGGTGGGAGCGTGAAAGAAGGCAATTTCCTGTGTCGGGTGGTGGTGTATTTCTTTGTCCGTCGTAATTGTCATTAGACACGAGCGCCGCCGCTAATGCGCTAAGCAAACAATTCGTCACTCTGCCTGCCGCCCGCCGCCCGCTGCCGGACACAATCGCGCGTAAGACGAGCGCATCTTCAACTTGTGTTTACCTACAACGACAATTTCAGCGTAACTGTACCTGATTACGTCTAATGTGCTGCCTGCGCTTAATTGCAATTAATGTTGATTTTGTTGTAATGAGCCCGATAGCTCGAGGCGCCATCTGCCGAGTGCTGATAGCTCACGTGCCTTTTAAACAAGAGTATGTCAACTTTTTATTAATACTTACGCAGCGCTCGGCTCTGTTGATTTAATGTTACAAAACACTGCAATTAAGCACAAAATTAAGAGTAACCTACGATAGTCTTATCAGATAGAGTAAGACAAGAGTACGAGTAAGGTACTCATCAGTGAAAGTGTAACCAAAGCCAAAGTTAGCCTAAAGTTTAACTCCCGCAGCGGCGAGCAACGCGCACGGGAAAGGTAAAATTAAATACATGCTCATTCAATAGAGCTGATGAAGCGCGGCGTGATCCAGCGCTTTATGTTTTGCATTAATTACTTCAATCTATTGCCACTCGCGGTGATTACTCACTGAAAGCGCTTTGAGCTTCTCGACTGTTAATGTTCGTATCAATTACCACATTGAGTGTATAATTATTTAAATAACCGATCAAAGCGACCGACGGCGGGACGCGTGTTCATTTGTATTTCTTCAATAAAAGCAAGCATCTCATTTAATTTGAGAGGTTATACATATTTAAATTAACTGTAATGGCACGGACAGACATGCTCATCACTAGCACGAAAGCATGCTTTTATTGAGCAAGTGCTCATTAGTAGCACGTGTGTCATGTAATGAGCATGCTTATTTAGAGCGTGCTCAAAAATCAACCGCCGTTTGCTTTTCGGGCATGCTACCTGTGGCGTACTGTAAGCTGGAATTTTTCCTTTGACGTATGTCCGAAAAGCCGACGCCGCGATGATTCATTGATCATTGGGAAGTACAGACGATTATGTCATTTACACGCTCTGGGTAACACGTATTGGTCCATGTATGGTCATGGTATAGAGAAGACATACCTACTAATGTAGCACTATGACATAAGCTGCCGAAACCACCCGCCTTCTCAACAGCACACGGCATCAACGCAAGAGCCCAGCCACCAAGCGCAACACAAGACATAAGACATAACTTCACTCCGATTTTTGTTAAGCTATTGCATAGCTTTTATCGCGGGCCTGGAGCATGGAGACCGAATCCAGAAATTCCGTAACGAAAAAACCTAACACCCCCTGAATATAAAAAACATAATATCAAAAGCACAATTTCGGCAACGACGTCATCGGAGAACGTGGCCTAGCGGTAAGGCGCTCTAAGTGCTCGGATTGCCAGAGAGACGCGGGTTCGAATCCCGTCGGCTCCGCAATTTTTTTTTCAAGCGTGATATTTCAAAAAGTAATTTTTTTACAAGCGTGATATTTAAAAAAATATTTAAAAAAGTATTTATCGATAGATGGAAAAACTAAACACTTTGGCAATCCGGGCACTTAGAGCGCCTTACGGCTAGGTCACGGTCCAGATGACGTCGGTAGGTAAACATAAGTTGATAAAAAATGCTATGCAATAGCTTTACCGTGGCAGTCTCCGAGTGCCACATGTCTTTTTTTCATTTGCCGGGCTATTGCAGACTCTACTTTCAGTAGCCTAAGTCCAATAGTTGTAGTAGCCTGAGTTAGATTTATACAAAGTGAAACTGCCGCGATCTTCGTAATTGCATTGCGTTATACAAACGTAGGTATTACACTCCTGATGACCGCATCTTAGTGCCACAAGCTACTGTGTACACATTCTCACACTAAGCAACCCCGACTCGACCCACTTCCATTAAATATTTAATTAAATGTATTCAAGTTCGGACAACGAACAGCCGCGTATGTTTCACTGTACATGTTGCCTGGCTTGAAACGTTGAAGGTCTTGACGCAACTTCCTCTGGAAAGCACGCATACTTGTGTCCCGCCGAAACATATATCAAACTGTAGTTTATGTTAC
This sequence comes from Mycalesis mineus, assembly GCA_034621355.1. Classification (NCBI taxonomy): domain Eukaryota; kingdom Metazoa; phylum Arthropoda; class Insecta; order Lepidoptera; family Nymphalidae; genus Mycalesis; species Mycalesis mineus. Next base: position 1,520,914 of record CM067897.1, read on the forward strand.
TTCACCAGTATACCTGCTAAATATCGAAAATGGAAATACTTACATCTTATGCTTACATCTTATACATTTTTAGTTTCATGTTCTTAAATAGATATAACCTTCACATAATTCATAATATTTGTAGATGGGGAAATGTTACCATAAACAAAGCTTTATAAACACAATTACAGTAAAGTATTAATTAAATAAAAATTAAAACATGGTACATACATTCTAAACATGAAATTCAAAATTGCGCATGCTGCTGATCTCATCATCAGAATGTAAGTGGTCCGCACACAATCGTCCCTGATGAATATAGAGTTTATCATATTATAACAAAACGAACATATTACGAGTGTGGGCTAAAAATTAAACTACATAAAAGACAGTTAGTGACGGTTGCCTTTAAAACACGGCTCTAATCACGGTGGCACACATAACTATTATATTGTAGGCATGCGCTAAGAAAAAAATTTCCGAATCTCATCTGCTAAAGAAAGTACAACAGGAATTTAAATATTATATTACACTAATTTTCCCGCTGACAAAGTCGCAAGCGTCCGTTAGTTTTATTATATAAACAAAGTTTGCCAATAAAATAAAAAGACGTGTGGCACTCGGAGACTGCCGCGGTAAAGCTATTGCATAGCATTTTTTATCAACTTATGTTTATCTACCGACGTCATCGGGACCGTGGCCTAGCGGTAAGGCGCTCTAAGTGCCCGGATTGCCAGAGAGACGCGGGTTCGAATCCCGTCGGTTCCGAAATTTTTTCGGCAATTCGGGCACTTAGAGCGCCTTACCGCTAAGCTACGTGCCCCGATGACGTCGTTGCCGAAATTGTGCTTTTGATATTATGTTTTTGATACTCAGGGGATGTTAGGATTTTTCGTTACGGAATTTCTGTACTCTCCACGCTCAAGGCCCGCGATAAAAGCTATACAATAGCTTAAAATAAGTGCACTAGAATTTCTGTCTCTACGACACATTCGCTCTGCTCGAGTTACACACTACTACTGTACACACTCAAACACAACATCCGCCGAACTCGAGCAAACTGTTCCCCTCGCCGTGCGACATCCAGGTGCGCCTGTTAGCTAAAAATTACTGTATGTACATTTTACGAGATTGTCCTCTCAAATTATTTTAGTTAATTTAGATATTACCAGCTGAGTTAGCGCTACCTAAAATTGCCGAAATTTAAATTGACATAAAAGAATATTAAATTTTATTTCTATTTTTTACTGTTCTCCTGAACTCAAATATAAACGAGACTTTATTTTTAAAATAAATATTTTTATTTTAAATGCTAAAAAGTACATATCTTATTTTTCTACGTAATCTTGTTAGAAACACATTTTTCCGCAGCTACCCAATACCTTCCATGTAGAAAGATGCAGGTCGTGTTCTAGCCAATTGCGCACGTAGGCTTCTACCTCAGCATCATTGTCGAATCTTTAGCCTCCCAAAGCTTTCGGTAGGTCTCGTCTTTTGCGGCGATATGCAAGTCGGACCTCAGTCAAAAGGGCGCAATTTTAAGCCGAATAATTTCATGCAAAAAATCGAGGTGCAACAAACCACGCTGGTCAAAAAAAACCGTAGCCAAAACTTCTCCTTTTTTTCTCCACCACCCACTACCACCCACGAACTGTTTATGCCATGGGGATTTCGGACGGTTTTACGCCTTCTGCAGGGAGAAACTTGATTATAACACGTTGCGCAATGAATACTGAAAGGGTCGCGGGGCCAGGCTAACGTGCTTTCCCCCACTCCTGATAAACCTACCCATCACCAAACGAAGCGGGAACGTTCTCCCTCCACTATTGTGCCTGAAAGGCCAGAAGTCTCGTTTATATTTGATTCACCCTCGTATTTTCCTATTTGAATCAGTCAAAAGATAATAATTATGGAAGATAACAGCAAACCAAACAATATCAAATGTATATAAGTCAAATCGGTCAAACCGTTTTTGGGTCTTGCATTCCTTCACCATCCTATAAAATAAGATGAATTTACTATTTGATCAAGTATGAAATTATATGTTAGTGTTTAATTGCTAAATACCTAATCGATTAGTTGTAGTGGATTTCTACGGTCCCTATCCCTGATAATGATGATACAGCCAGTCTTTCCTCATTATGGGAGAGAAAATAATATAGAAGTAGACGGGTGAAAGGCGATTTAAGGACCACTAATGTAAATAATGATAATATTGATAGTGACGGCCTAACGCGCTTTTCAAAAAGTCACTATTTTCTACAATCCGATCCAGGATTCAAACCCAAAACCTCGTGCTTCGAGGCCACGTAGTCTAACCACTATACCAATGTGATATTAAATATAAATACTATACACACGTATTTGTCCGTGTTGAGTGGCTTCTCAGTAGGACCCTTCCCTTCGGCTCGCAGTTCGCACGTTATGTATTAATGCGGCCATGATGAAGTGCCGACACTCCCCGCCCGCTCCCCGCTCGCCCACCCACTACAGGGTTCAGAGTTATTATGTATATACAGAACCCTTTGCTTACCTAATTAATAATATAATCTTCATTTAGAAAGATAAATTTCTAAAGTCACAGTAAAGTACCAAATAGTTACCGAATAAGTTACAATTTAAATCATGTTCTACCTTTAATTCATAGAACTATCCGAGAAAGACTTTGACTGACGGCCCCCGGGCAAACGAGTATGCGCGGTTTTATAAGACGGAGTTTCTGAGTTAGATTCCCGGCTAGGTTGTTGGAGAATTTCTTAATTCATCCAAATCTGCCCAGTAGGAGGCTTCGGCTGTAACTTGTTGCCACCTTGACGTGAAAGACGCGCCGCCAAACGGATAAGCGTTCCGGTACGATGTATAGAAACCGAAAAGGGTGTAAATTTCATCCTACTCCTTACAAGTTAGCAGGCTTCCATCTTAAATTGCATCGTCACTTACCACTAGATGTCATTGCAATCAAGAGCAATCAATCTTCTAGTAAATTAAAAAAGCTGCAAATATGCTTTGGGTATATTATTTTGTTTAAGTGCTACAGAGCTACGTCGCAGTGCTACGCTGATGCTACGGCCGCTAGGGCGCTGCCACGACGTAGTGCGACTACGCGCCGCAGGCGTAGCTCGTTAGCGTCGGTTCTTCGTTTGTTCGTAGCACTAGTGTTCGGATTGCACAAGAAGCTCCCAAACAAAGCGACGAAAGTCTCCTTATCTTTGTCGCTTTGATCGCTTCGACGCTTTGACTGTCGCCCTAAGCCGATACTCTGTGCAAGTCCACTAAGGCTTCTACACTAATACGCTGAGTGAAGTTTTAATAATATTTATTGCAGTTAATATTTTGTTTATATGAAATACGATTAAAAGTATATTTGGACGTAGAATTAGCAGCAAGCTTTGTATACTACATTATGCCTATAATTTTATGACAGCAAAATATATCAAAATCATCCAACCATTGTCAGATTGTGGAAACATTGAATGCCACGCTGCGCAAGCCATGACTCCTATATCCAATTATTTACATAAACAGTGATATATTGAGTAAAATCTTTGTAAATACAACAGATTTGATACGGTGGATAGCTTCGGCCATGGCTAGGTGCCCCTACCCCGCAGCAGGGTCGCAGTCGTCAGCAGTCGCTCGTGAAGACTAGCCTACGGCCCGTCCGCCCCGTTCGCCCCGCGTCCGCCCCGCTCACCCCGTTTAATTAATTCCACTCCGGGGCGCGTGTTCACATTGTTTTTGTTACAACTTCAGAATAAATTGTGCTTTAAAAATTACCACCCACCCGTTTCGGTAATTTGTCGACCGTCGTACGGAATTACCGAGATATATATCATTTTTATTAGGAGTAGAGAAATATACGATGAACTGAATTGACGGTTGTACAGCGAGGAAAGTGCCAGTCATTGGTTTTGAATTTTTGAAAATAACAATTCTTCCTCTCTAGAAAAATCTGCCATACTGAAGCAGCAACACTTCCCATCTTCGACAACAGTTCATCTTACTGCACCGTCTCACTGCAAAACCGAACCATTCTCAGACGAAGTTTCTTCTACAGTAGTGGAAGTCACTATCGGTAATGATTTTTTATGAAAATGAACAGTAACAATGTAGCGCGTTACGCGCCGGCTGTTGGCAACTCAATGAGCGTATTCTCAACGGGTGTGGAGAGCTTTTGTCGCGCGAACTCGTACAAAGTATAATTGACGGTTAACAGCGACCGATCCGAACGTTGCGTGGAGCGGTAGGCTTATCTGCCGGGCCTGTTGTTGATATAACTGCCTCATCGGTCTAACGATGGGCTTGCGCAGCTACTGATCGTGTATTCGACTCTTGGCAATACGAATATCTGTGCGACCACTAACTAAAATGAACTACCTATCTTTGTACTTTTAATTGTGTTATAATGAATATATTAGGAACTGCACACACGCGCAGATTGTTCGCGTGTTTGCGTCACCGCCGCGAGTGCTCAATAGTGGCACTTTACATAATATACTCTTGAATATTTGAGTGATTTACATTATGAACGCAAAGTGTGCAGCGAACGCAGCTCCTTGCGTGGCGTTGTCTTATATGAATTGGAGTTTGCGGACAATCACTAATTTAGTTCAAATTCCTGTCGTTGTAGTTGAAAATGGAGAGTAATTTCGATGCTGAAGTTGTTAGTCTACGTACATGTAATCACAGTAGACTGTCGCGCAAAAGTCGCGACAGCTGCGCACGTGTCAGCGCCCTATGGTTCTATGAATTATACGTCGATTGAGAAATGCCTTCACTTTGTCGGCCAACGACACGCTGTCGTTATTTATTGATACATAGCCGATTAGCGCGATACACGGCGGCGTTAAATCGGACCCCTACCAGCACCACCACCCCGCGCATTAATTCGCGATGAGCGCAGTACGGCGGATGAGCGATGGCGCTATTATTTGCTGATTCGCTCGCGCGGGTCATTTGTTTTAATTGAATTTTAATTTCGCGCTGTACCCCGCACCCCCTTCCGCACGTTGCCCCAGGACCCCTTGACTTTTGCAGAAATTATTTGATTACAATTACGTTAGTGTTTTGACGCTGTTTGACGCTTTGACAATTCGATACGCTGATCTAGAGATTAGACCGTTTAAACAAACGAACGAACTCTGCCGCATTAAACTAGTAGTATAGCTAAATATTAAATACATAGTCTATATGGTCTTAAAATTATGGCAAATAAATTGAACAAACTCTTCCGCATTATACTAGTAGTATAGATATGGTCTTTTATGGCAAATAAACCCCGTTACCATATTATCGTTTCTATGAAACAGCATACTTACCAAAATGCTGACACCTATTCACGTACTCGTACGTACGTAGAGTTTAACTTGATTTGGACTTAATAGCGGCAGTCGCGCTTTTTAGAAATTTTGTATTATCTCCTAAACTATGTAACTAATTAACATCCTGTAAAAGGCAAATCTTATCTCTATAATACCCTTGTGCTTATTAAATAATTTATTGATTTGATTGATATGGATTTGAGTTTAGTTGTTTAAATAATGACGTAAACGTAAGCAAATGAATTAAATGATTTTTAAAACACAAAAAGTTCTATATCTGCAAAATATAATAGATATTTAATATTGCGGATTTTTGTAAAACTTTTAATGATACATAAAGTTTTAATACAATGTTTTCAATTATATCCAATAGCTAAGGCAGCGCACGCGCATAAAGCCGATTTAATAAATTTCACGGTCCGACTCGCGCAATAAAAACTGTGATAACTCGGCTAATATATATAATACAAATATAAAATATAGCCTATGACACTCCCTGATAGTGTAGCATTTTACTGGTCAAAGAATTTTTTAAATCGGATCAGTAGTTCCGAAGATGCCCCATTTACAAACTTACAAACTTTACCTCTTTATAAAATCAGTATATATTGAAATTGTTTATCTGGATGCTGAAGCTGAAAGGGCATACCAGATTTTTGCAAGGCATGTCAGGAGTGAAGAACCAGATCATTTGATACCTATCCTATACATAAATCGACTATGTAATATTGCAAATCAAACCAATGAGTCAATGAAGGAGAAGTTTCATCAGCACAATTGACAGGCAACCTTTCAGCGATGCTTTAAAATATCTTAATTTGCATTTGACAACAAAGTACTTTAGTCAGGTTTACTCTAAAATAGATGAGATCTGCATTCAGCCTCCAGTTCATTCAGTTAGCCGCAGTAATCAACCTGCGGAGAGCATCGCGACTGACGTGTCGTGCGGAGGTACAGTGTCGTACAGTGTGGACGAGTGATTGAGATTACTACAACGCAAATGTTTACCGATAATAATTTAAGTGGATTTCATTTAACTAATTAACAGTAATGAAATGCGATTGATCAATACACATTAAGAAGAAAACTGCCGCAGAATGGCGAACTACGACGACGAGAATAACGTTTAAACAACATTTTCGGAACAACTATCACTCTTTGAGCAATTCCTCAGATTTTCTCAAGTGTTTGTGTTCTCTTCATTGTCTATTCTTTATACTAATATTATAAATGTTAAAGTAACTGTGTCTGTTTGTTACTATACCACGACTGAATTACTGAACCGATTTAAATGAAATTTGATACAGAGATAGTTTGGAGCCTATCACAAAACAAAATTTCTCGCAAAAAGCAGGCATCTGCAAGTAAACCGTATATTGAACTTTACTATAAACTTAAAGAGCAGTTCTGTTATAATTACAGTTTATGTATAAAAATAATATATATTTATATTAACCTAGGTAGTATTTTTATATCAGTCACTAGCAAAAAAAGGTTCTTTTCAAGGAATATTTGTATTATATATGTACGGCACGTGATTGTATTTTGTCGACGCTAAGAAAATCACACGAGCACATTAAAATTTGCTCGAGTGTGCTCGTGTGTCACGGACAAAAGCTCGAGCTCGAGCCGCACTCGGGCATATCGGATCACGTACACGTTGCGCCGTACAGCGGGACTTTGTTGCTTAATCTTAAAAATATTATATTTTAGTGGTGGTGGCACCGCACATCTCACACACTAACGAGGTAACTGCGCAAGTGTTGTTCACCTTTCTTTACCATCGCAGACTGTGAACGCCATGTTCAGCATTGTCATTGAGTTCACAGTTATAACAAATGGCAACGTAAATGCCAGCAGCGGTTTGCTCGAGTAAGAGATTGCAAATATAAAACAAAGATACATTTCCGGCAAAACGTACTCCTGTAAAGGTGCCTATTACGATGAAATTAGGAGCATGAAATTGCGAAACTTTTGCGATTGTTATAGGAATAGCGCAGCATCTTGTTCTCTGCTGGAAGAGGGTAGCGGGGCGGGAAGAGGAAAACAAAAGGTTTTAATGATAAATATTTGCAGTTGGCTCGAAAGCGCGGTGTGTGAAAGTCCTTGCGAGAGGCCTGACTCCAACAGTAGACGTCTATCGGCTGGCGAATACACATGCTGTGATCCATTCCAAGCTATAGAGACTAATGTCGCGGACCTGAATACTGATATACAGAGTCTCGAGCACAACACGACGCTGTGTTTACAATCAAAATGTAGTTAAATGTTTACTATATGCGGTTATAGGAGTGATGTATTTGTTTTCTCTTCGTGCAGCGTCAACATCCCGCACTCACCATTGCTGTGGCTTTGTTATTCAGTTCCATACTTGTAATTGAACTTTAATTTTCATTTTATCACAATAGCATCCTGTGCTGTCTCTCAGCTAGTGGACCCCTATCTTACGTAGTCGAGTAAAACTAGTTACACTCTTGGGGTTAAAATGAGACAAATACACATTTCCTCCATATGTGATATCCTATCTTTCAACAGCTCAAAAGCCTACGCCCTGAGTGACGATACGACATAATATAAAATATTAACGCGCCCCTTCCCTTTCACTATTAGTTTCGTGCACAACGGATGCTGCGCACGCGCACGCCGTCACTCATATGGACTCGTCTTGCGTCGCAGACGTGAAGGGCAAAGGAGTGAAATCGCGATATCAACATTATCCGTGCATTAAATGGTCTTATTGCAAATCGCAACAATATTATTTATATTGTATTGCAATAGCGATGGTTAGAATTTAAATACGAGTACGTTTCAATTTAAAGTGCAATTGTAAACTCGTAGACACTCGAGACGTCCGCGCCGCAATTGCAGTCTTAGTCGTTATTAGCGAGGCTTACCGACACCTCGCCGCCCCACCCTGCCCCGCACCGCCCCGAGCTGCCCCCGCGCTGCCCCGCAATGCCCCAGCGCCTGCCGTCTTCAAACTAGGCATATTATTTTGCTTCGCCCGCTCGGTGCTGTAATTCATTAGCATTATACAAACTTAAGGAATTTTATTACATTTCTGTGATTTATGCATTTATAACAATAACAAATTAAAGAATTTACGAAAATGTAATCGTTTAGCATTAATGTATGTACGAGGTATAAAAGCTATTGCAGACTTTGTGGGAAGAATATTGTTATGAACTTCAGTCTTTTGACGTCACTAGCACGCGTATCACACGCTTCGAGAGTGCGATCTCTCTCATCTCCCTCCGGACATCGTTACAAGTCTAGACTGATGACTGATGACTAAAGTGGTGGAGAGTAGGTCAGTTGGACCAAACACGTCCAGGTGCACGAGTCGCTGGAGCACCTACGGCGCGCCATCTATAGTATGAAGTCCAGCAGACCTGCATCTTACCACTTTAATCAATACAATGCAATAGATTATAGAAACTAGATTCGACTTCCCATCATCGGAATAATAACTGAACATTATAGAGATGCTTAATATAACATTGTCAAGCACTGTACAAGTATGGGCCACTATGAACCGACCACCAAAATTGACTCCTGACCCGCTGAAGTAACTGAGCAATGGTCCCTACTCTATTACTCAAACTTCTAGAAATTAATCATTTTCAATACAATATCAGAATTTTATAGTTAATGTAGGAATCCGCAGCGCGTCTCACACTGTTGGAGCGTTAGGTATATAATTATTAAATTTTGTACCTGACATTGATGCTTCAAAGCCGATTTCGGTTACAGCGACGATTCTGGCTATTATTTTGTACCTATATATTATATACGTTAGGTATATATAGGTATAAAATAAAGTAATATCGACACATCCTGGCCGCGGACGCAGAGCACTTCGCCGCGTCTTCGCACGGCTCATCTCCGAGCAGGAGCAGCGCGACGCGTGCGTGTGTAGCGTCGGCCGGACGGAGCTTGGTAGTTACGCACTCCACGCTCGCGAACTAGCTATTACTTGAATACATTTAGAATACATCGTTTACAAACTTCGTAATATGTGTATTAGTAAAGGTTTTATACATGGCTCCTCACGCTGGCGGGATGTGTGTTGCAGTGCTCTCGTGCGGCTCGGCGGGCGGCGCGGGGTCCGGCGCGGGGTCGGGGCGCGCGCGCCGCTACGTGGGGCTGTACACGGGCCCCTACTTCGACCCCGCGGCGCCCAACAACCTGACGGCGCAGCTGGGCACGCACGCGTACTTGCCGTGCAAGGTGCGCCAGCTCAGCAATAAGTCCGTTTCGTGGATCCGGCGCCGCGACGCGCACATCCTCACCGTGGACCGCTTCACGTTCATCGCAGACGAGCGCTTCCAGGCGTTCCTGGTGGAGGCCACGGACACCTGGACGCTGCAGGTCAAGTACGTGCAGGCGCGTGACGCCGGCGTGTACGAGTGCCAGGTGGGCACGGAGCCCAAGATGAGCCACTTCGTGCAGCTCAACGTCGTCGGTGAGTGCCTCGACCGAACGACGTCAGCTCTGTCTGTTCCGTGTAACTTGACCGCTAACATTAACCGTGCCGTCGGTTGCAGTGCCCAAAATCGAGATAGTGGGCGAGGCGGACCTGTACGTGAAGGCGGGCAGCACGGTGAGCCTCAAGTGCGTCATCACGCAGGCGCTGGAGGAGCCCGCCTACATCTTCTGGTACCACAACGACGAGCGCGTGCTCAACTACGACCGCAGCCTCGTCGAGATCCGCATGGAGCGGCGCGCGCCCGACACCACGGTACGCTCCCCTAAGCCCCTTCCCTGCCCCCGTGCCACCTCCCCCCGCACCTCACCTGACTGACCGCTCGCTGTTGCAGATCGGCAACCTGATCATCTACAACCCACGCCGCGAGGACTCCGGCAACTACTCGTGCTCTCCCTCCAACCTGGACTCCGCCTCCGTGGTGCTGCACGTGCTCAGCGGTGAGCTCCACAGTCGCACAGTCATAAATACATTACTATCACTTCTCGCTAACAATATAACACTAATGATTTGCACTCAGGCGAGCAGCCCGCCGCCATGCAGCACGGCAACGCCGCCGCGGCAGCACGCGTCACGCCCGCGCTACTTGCCGCGCTGCTCTCCGCGCCACTCGCCGCGCCGCTCGCCGCGCCTGCTCTACGCATCATGCTGCGCGCCGTGCTCGTTACTCGTCCTGTGAGTACTGGTCTATTTTTACCCAACTGCGTCAGAAGGAGGGTTATGTTTTTCGAGCGTATGTATGTATGTATGTCCATTTCTTCGGCACGCGCTACAGCCTAAACGACTGAACGGATTTTGACATGTGAGGTGTCGTTGAATTTTTCAAAATTGTGGTAGTGACATAGGCTATATAAATTTTCAAAATGGCGGCTGTAAATGAGGGAAAAAAGGGGGGATGTGTGTATTTTTTTTTCTTATCTTAGCAATATGGGTACCAATTGAAAGGTCGTAAAAAGACCATTTCATAAATATAAATATCATATCATGTTCATATTACTTTTTTAACAAAAAATGGCAAAAAGTGTACTAAGTGTACCGTCTCATTTCTATACCATAAACTAAAACTAAAAAGTCTCAAATAAAATTATTATTATAGAAACAAAAAAGGTTCCCCGCAGGTTAAAGTATTTTGTCCCTGTTTGCAGCACCATAAAGTATTTAGAATTGTATACAGATATAGTGATCCTTGTTTTTCTCTTTTCAGTTCATAACTTCTAAACAGTCGGGTTTTTTGTTTTTATAATAATAATTTTATTTCTCTTTTTTGTTGTGACAATAATTCAATACAAAAGCTATTGAATTATTGAAGGTATATGAGTAACTTAATTGTTCGAGGATAAATGAGGATTCAATAACGATAAGAAGTAGAGAGATAAACTGAATGAGCTCTATGAAGAGAAAAAATTTAACCAAACTACTAGTTAATTTAGTTATTTTAATTTAATTAACCATATCTATAAACACGATACACCGACTTCATAGATGTTGTTAATTAAGTTAAAATAACTAAATAACTGATTTATTTTATACTTTGCAGTGGGTTTTGAAATCGGTTTAATTTTTTATTATTTTTTTTAATAATAATCATTTACTTCATCCTGAGCAATTTGACTTCACAAAAGGTCGCCACACTACAGACGCAGACGCTAAACTGCTAAGACATGTTCATGATGCTTAGGAAAGTTCGCAGAATGCCATTGGCATATTTTGTAACCTGTCTAAAGCTTTCGGCTGCATCAATCACGAAACTTTGTTAACTAAAGTTATTAAGGTATAAGAGACGTTGCACTCAATTTCATTGCTTCTTATCTTTAAGATCCCCGAAGATTTGCATAAACAATGTCGATTCGAAAGGTACAATCGGTGTTCCACAGGGTTCAATCTTAGGATAGGAATAGTAGTAGTCATTTTGATATCATAGCTTGAATATTGAATTTAAATTTAAGTCACACTTTTTCTATTTTTATTTTTAAAATTTATATTAATTTTTTTTATTTACATCACGCTTTCAAAACTGAGAAATGCGGAATCGATGAAAAGGGGATTTGATTAGATATTCTCAGAACTAGGTACAAATGACAAGCGATGTGGGGGGGAAAAGAAAAGAGCAAAGGGGGAATTGATTTCTAAATATAATCTTTAGATTATAAACCATAATATGTGTACGGTAGAACTCTATTTATTATTCCAGGCTCCAGTGCCACGACGAGGATGCGCCGAAATAGCGCACAGCTCGTCGGCCCCCGCCGCCCCGAGCCCCGCTGCACCGAGCCTCGCCGCGAGTGAGCTCGTCGCGTCGGTGAAACGCCCCTCCTGACCCGAGGGGTTCTGTACAATTTGTAAATATTATTATAAATAATAAAGTATATAAACTCTTTCGATAGGAGCTCGACCGCCGCGAGTCGCGCTGCATCGCGTGGCGTCACGTGGCGCCGCGGCGGACGCGCTCCGGGAGTGCGCCTGTCGCGTCGGGTGTCGCGAGTATGGCCGGTACCGGAGCGCGTTCGGTCTGTTTTGACATCGAAGTCGTTTGATTCCGATCCCTATGTTTGTCCCGGTCGCCGCTCGTTGCGTCGCGCGGCGCTGCAGCGAGCGGCGGCTGCGGTCGACGTTTGTTAATTTGTCGAAGAGCAGTGATACGGAGTTAAAATAAGTTTGATTCGTCGACACTGTTACTGCCTCACTTGTAAATAATATATAAATGTAAGTAATATAAATAAAGATGAGATCGTTGAAACATTTACGACTGTAGTATTACTTCAACTCCCCCTCCGCACCGTGAATTCCCTTCGGAAATAATGTGTATAGTTTAACTAAAACATCATCTAGTATCATGAGGAAAAGTAGTTATGTGCTATCTAACATTGGCATCCCTCCGTGCCTAACCTTAAAATATATTTTTTGTAAAATATGTAATTAAAAGCCAAAATAAGTTAAATTTTAAATATAAACTGTATGTTATCGATACAAATATATTAGTGATTAGTGAATACATTATTTTACTGAAATATTTATTAATAGTAATAGTACATATTTAAAATACAAGCTATAGTTAGAAAATATGTGTTAAAATCTTACTAAATTATAGTACAAACATGGTACGTTAATTCGTAGTAGCGAGAGTTTGTTGTTGCTTTGTCAAGACAACACTATGTAAAGATTTAATAATGCATTATACATATTACTCCAACACGAGACATTCGAAAATCAGATCAGACAAATTACATAGAAATTGTTTTGTTTTTTGAAAAAGTTGGTTTGAATTCTCACTTCTACTTAAATTTAAGCTGATCCTATGGCCTTCAAGTCATTCAGTAGCCAATCAGTCTAGTACCAATCTCAACAAAATACGTTATGTTTTTTAAACATTTTTCGCATAAGCAGAAGGATTTATATCTATTCTATGAAGGCGATGACACCATATGAGTATGTCCAGCCGTATGCTCAGGGCTTCTTATCTCAAAACATAAAACGGTCACCAGAAAGGATCACCTTGTAGTTTGTCTGTTTGTCTGTCTGTCTGTTATTATTACTCGTGTTTGTAATTATTATTATATATATCTATTATTCGATCTTAGTGTATCGGTACACCACCTATACATACTGACATTAAATACGATATCAACTGCACAAAAATCACTATTAAAGATTTAAAAATATCCAAAAAAATATTAACTGGATTAAAATAATGTAAATGTCAAGCTAGATGTAAACAAATACTCTGTTATAATTCTATACAGATATTAAATAAATTACATAATCTATACTAAAGCCAAACTCGATATAGAATACTTATCAACAAACAAATTAAAAATGAAGGTAGAAGTCACTAATCATTTTACACCTATTTTTTTATTTAACTTGTTAATGACGAATTCTTGACAATAAATTAGATTAGTAAATACTAATTAATATATTCAATATCTTTTAAATAAGATTTTATAAAAAACAAAACATAAATAATTTTAAAGGTTTTTCATTTCTGGTCAGATCTTTGTAGGGTATATCCTAAACTATGCCTCGATATAAATGATGCAATTATTTTTACTTTTTAGTGCGTTTTGAAGTTGGTTAAATTGTTTCGTTATTTTTTTGCGTTCAGTATTGTATCTTACACAAACTCTGTATTTGATATGAGCAATCAGAACACTTAAAAATTTTGCAGTTTTACCTAACAAATACTTGACTGTTTTTATGATAAAAAATTTTCGCAGGAGATTTTTCGAAAACACCAAAATTTATTATTCATTATTCACTATCGCCACCACATTACGAACTTTTTGTACGCCCAAAACCGACGATGCGTGATGTGCTGTCTCTAACAGTCGCGCGGCTCGGTGGGCGCAGGCTCCAGACGCGGCCAGCCCACGAATTGCCGCAGTTCCTCGCGCACGCCATAGTTGGGCGCCAGCAACGCGCTATGCAGGCGTCGCCCGCTCACCGGCGACCGCAGCTCGCCTGCACACAGACGCAGTTACTATCGCACTTCGGGCACACTACAGCACTGTATGACTGTGAGTGAGTTGGACTCCCACTCACACATACTCCCACTCAGACTAACCGGGGCCGCTCGCCAGTTGCCAGTGCAGGAAGTTCTGCCGCTCGTACGTGTACCCGTCGGCAGCGCGCACCGGCTCGCGCAGCACGCGGTGCGTCAGCGGACAGCGCAGCGAGTGCGGTGCGCGAGCCTCCTGCGACACGGACAGTTCGGTGCTATGATGAAATCAGATAAAGCTAAACAAAATAAAGACTGCTTGAATTGCGATGCGACGATATATATAGTACCCTCTTGTAGGCTCATCTGTAAATCTATATCTTATATATAAAACTCTTTACAGTGTTAGTTACCATACTCCTCCAAAACGGCTTGACCGATTTTTATGAAATTTTATATACATATTCAGTAAGTCTGAGAATCGGCTACTATCTATTTTTCATACACCTAAGTGATTAGGATTGTCCACCCCTGACATAGTATTTTAATTTTTTGGACATTTTTTTATAATGTGGCAGTATAATTTTCACCCTTACACGATCAACCCCTATGTAAAAAAATGTTTTCTAGAAATAATATACATGGCAAAACAACATTCGCCGGGTACAGCTAATTAATATTATAAACAGGTAAAGTTTGTAAGTTTTTAAATGGGTTCGTTGGGGATAATCTGATCCCATTTAAAAAATCTTTTATTTATATAATGCAACATTATCGAGGAGTATTATTAGCTATAAAGTCAAAGTAAATTTTTGAAGAAGCTGATAACTGGTGATGAAAAATAGATCACGTACGACAAGAAGGTGCAAATAAGGTCGTAGTCAAAGGCCGGTCAGGCTTCATAGACTGTGGTGAAACCCGAGTTAACTCGGAACAAGGTGATGCTGTGTGTGGTGGGATTGGAAGGGCATTATTCATTATGAGCTGTTGCCACCAGGTAGGACTATCGATTCTGATCTCTAGTGCAAACAACTGATGAGATTAAAGCAAGAAGTTGAGAGAAAACGGCCGGAATTAATCAACAGAAGGCGTGTGCTTTTTCATCATGATAACGTTGGCCTCACACATCTTTAGCCACTAAGCAAAAATTAAAAGAATTTGGCTGGAAGATGTTAATGCATCCGCCGTATAGTCCAGACATGTTCAAATCTGAAGATACAAGATCTTCAGTTTTGGACATGTTTCGGTCTCTTCAGAATTGTTTAGGCTGTGTCAGGTTAACATCACGAGAGGACTACCAAAACCACTTGTCGCGGTATTTTGATCAGAAGTCCCAAAATTTTTTATAGCAATGGGATCATGTCCTACCTACAAGATGGCAAAAAATTGTCAAACAAAATGGTACCTACATACTTTAGTTAAATAAACTATATTAAAATATGTTTCGTATTTTCTTAAAAATGTGAAGAAACTTTTTCGGTTAGCTACGGTCCTAGGAAGCTTCGACGAATGTCACCGGGCTACTAAAAAAATATCAAAAACCAAAGGACGAACCAGCTCATCGGGTACATCGTCTCTTCGCAGCCACAGAATTTCGTCTCTCAGCCGCTCCAGCAGCGCGCTTGTCGCATCTGCGTCCGCTGCGTCCGTCGCGTCGTGCGCTTGCGTCACATCTACCTCATGCACTCCGTCTGCCCCTTTGCTCTCACCCGGCACGTCTGCTGTGTCGGGTTCATTTATGGCATCGGTCACATTCATGGAGTCTGTCGAATCAGTGTCGTCCGTCGCACCGGTCGCGTCGGTTGCGTCGGTCGCGTTGGTCGCGTCGGTCGCGTCGGTTCCGAGCTTAGCATCGTTTTCGGTCGCTGCGTTAACAAATTCCACTAATTTCATGACGACAAAGATTCTTGGAAGCAATCCGCATTTTACACAGGACAGGTAACCAAAATTATAAATTTTCAAAATACAAATTGATTGTTAAAAGAGAAAAAAAAGTAAAACCTCCATCAAAAATTTTAAAAAGTAAATAATAATTGTGTCATTTAGTTCTTTAAATAGGAAGCTTGGGTGCCACCGACTTTATAGATATGGTTCAATATAATAAAGTGACTGAAGTTAGTTTTATTTTTTATAATTACAACCAACGAGCTCCTCTGCAGACCTCTAAAATTTGTTAGAAGTATTGATGGCAGGATGGTAAAGAGCCACGACTGAACCCAACCTCACTTTGCCGGACCCAGGGGCCTCGATACGGAGGGGATGGTTATGGCCCCCACCGACTTCGATGTTATGAAGTTGCCTGCTATCTTTAGCGGTGCTACTTTGTAGGTACATAAATTTTTATTCCCCCGTCCGTACCTCGGCCCCCCGTCCGTCCGTTTATAATATCTAAACAGTTAGAGAGTACCCTTAACTGTCCGTGGTCTTGATCACCAGACCCTTAATAACAGTCACAGTCCATCTAAATGTAAATTTCTAATCGAGACAATTTAATCAAGCCCAAACACAATGTAACTGCAGTAAATAGTTGAGGACTTCCATCATCTGTATTTCGACTCCATCATCAGATTGACTCCAGACCTTTATTACATTTTAGACCTTTAAAATACTTAACGGAAAAATTTACAAACGGTCTAGTTGTCCATGCAATTTTTGAAAGTTCCCCAAAATTTTCCGTGATCCCATCATCAGATCCTGGTTTTGTTGACATGGCACTACCATCGCACTATCTGCTTTTCAACAAAAAAAGAATGATCAAAATCGGTTTATAAAAGACGATTTTATCCCCGAACATACATAAAAAAGTAGCTAAGAACACTCCTCAGACTTTTTTCTATAAGGATATGTCATCATATTGAGTTGTAAGGGAGCATATAAATAGTGCGAACACATAGACAGACAGACAATAAGAATTTAAAGCATTTCGCAGGAATGCAAAAATTTCAATCAACCCAGTCGGGAATCGAACCCAGAGTCTTCGTCTTGTATATTTACTGCACATACCGTTGCGTCTCGGAGGCAAACGAAAATTGTTCCGCACCGTATCCAAAGAAGTGTAGCAGTTCTCGAAGTGGCGCGTCCAGCAGCCGCGCTCCGTCCAACTCTCGCGCCGCTCGCTCCACGCGCGCCGCCTCTGCGCTCACCTCCGCGCCCGCCTCCGCGCCCGCCGCCAAGTCCGGCACGCGCGTCACGTACTCGCACAGCCAGCGCAGCACGCCCGCCGAGACCCACGCGCGCGGCTCGGCGCCCTCTTCCGCCGCGCGCTCGGCCGGCAGCGGCCACAGCGCCAGCACTCCGCCCAGCGAGCCCACCGCCACGCGCCCCGCCACCATACACGTCGCCACCGCACCGCCCGCCGCTGCCGGCAGCGTCGCCAGCGCGCTCAGCTCCGCTCGCCCCTGTGCCACCGCCACGCGCCAAACGCGCGCCCAGCGGTCCACACCACCCGTTGCCAGCAACGCCGCCGCGCCGCCCGCGCCCCAGCGCACGCACTGCGCGCCGCCCTCGTGCGCCGCGCGCGTGTCTTCCGCCGCTAGCGCGCCGCCTGCTGCACGCCACAGGTGCACGTGCCCGTCGCGCCCGCCCGTCGCCAGCAAGTGCGTGCCCGCACCCGCCGCCACGCCGCGCTCGAAGTCGCAGCTTAGCACGCCTGCGTCGTGCGCGTCGGCGCGCGCGCACAGCACGGTGGCGGCTGGCGGTGGCGCCAGCAGCTGCAGCTCGCCCCCCGCGCCGCCCACTGCAGCCGCGAGCCCGTCCCGCGTCCACGCGCAGCACGTTGCCGCGTCCGACAGCGCCGCAAACACGCTGCGCAACACACCAGTGAGACTCCCGCCGCGGCGCCCGATCCCCCGGCCCCGGCCAGACACTCACTGCAGCGGCTCCGGCGCGAGCAAGTCGACGCCCCAAATGGCCGCCACGCCATCGTCACTGGCCAGCAGCAGCAGCCGCGGGCGCGCTGGTGACAGGCGCGCGTCGCGCACGGCCCCGCCACCGTCGTCCGCGCCTGGCAGCCCCGCGGCCGCAAGCGCCGCGCGCGCGCCGCCCTGTGCGTCCCACAGACGTGCGCGTCCATCGCGGCCGGCACTGAGCAGCAGGCCGGAGCGCAGGTCCACTGCCAGCGCGGCGTATGCGTGCGCGGCGAGCTCGAGTGTCAGGCGCAGGCACCCGCCGCCCACGCTGAACAGTCGCACGTAGCCGTCGCTGCAACACACGCAAGCGACGTGAGTAGGTAGAGTCAGTTCGCGGTTGCCATTTACTCTTTTCCTTAGCACTTGTAATTTTGTCCTTTGTGAAAAAAGTTCCTTCAATTTCCCCAGGATATCATCATCAGATCCTAACATGATGACAATGGGACCACCTTGAAAGTATGCCCTTTATAGTAAAAAATAATATCGAAATCGGACAACTCTGTAAAAGTTATGCGTGGTCACACATAAAAAAAAATATACGTGTCGAACTGAGAACCTCCTCCGCTTTTTTTCGTCGGTTAAAATACCTATAGGTTTGACGACCTTCGTGGCGCAGTGGTATGCGCGGTGGATTTATAAGACGGAGGTCCTGGGTTCGATTCCCGGTGGGGCAGATCAAGATTTTTCTTAATTTGTCTTGGTCTGGCTGGTGGGAGGCTTTCGCCGTGGCTAGTTACCACTCTACCGACAAAGACGTATCGCTAAGCGATTTAGCGTTCCAGTACAATTTCGTGTAGAAACCGAAAAGGATGTGGATTTAGTATGCCCTTTATACTAACAAGTTAGCCCGCTTCCATCTTAGACTGCATCATCACTTAACATCAGGTATGATAGCAGTCAAGGGCCAACTTGTAGTGTATAAAAAAAATATGTACGGTGTTCTTTAATCATTATTCCGGTAATTCAATCAATATTTCAACTTAATATTACGTAATTAAAAACTTTCATTTATTTTTTTAACTGACGCAACGGGTTCCGTGCGTTACACATGCCGGTTTAAAATACAATTAGTTGTACAATTTACGGTTCATTTTAGTTCCTTCTAACTAAACGAGTAGCATCTTCGTGCTTAGGCCGTGTTTCATACTCTGTCTTTGTTTTTTCGAACATTTTGTATTTGTGCACTATATATTATACTAATTAAGTGTCTTCTCATTGAAGACCTATTTCGTTAATTACATTCCAAGTAAAACGACAACATTAAGTAAGAATTTGATTTTTTACAAAAGACTGCACTGACCTGCACGCGGCCGCCAGGAGTGACCCCGAGCTCGCCAGGCAGTTGATGGCGGCACCGCTCGGCGCGCGCCACACGCTCGCCGGTGCGCCCGCCTCCGCCTCCGCGTCTGCGTGGCCAGCTGTCGTGTCCGGCGCCTCTGCAACCGGCCCGATACCCTGCAGGTCGCCGAGCGCGAAGTGCTGAGCGGGCGCGCACGCTGGCTCCAGCTCATCGCACAACGCTAGCGTGGGCGCACCCAGCGGCCACGTGCGCAGCGCCCCATCGTCGGCACCCGTCACCGCGTAGCGCAGATCGGCCGCCAGCGCCACGCACGCCACTGGCCGCTCGTGCGCCGCCAGCACGCGTAGGCACGCGCCCGCCTCCGCCGCCCAAAGCCGCGCCGTGCCGTCCAGCGACGCGGACGCGAGCACGCCGCGCGCGCTCGCCAGCCCCGACACCGCCGCCGCGTGGCCAGACAGCGCGCCGCGCGCCACCAGCGAGCGCGCCCGCCCCGCGCCGCGCACGCGCCACACGCGCACCAGCGCGTCGCGCCCACCCGTGGCCGCCCCGCGCGCCCACGCGCAACCGCACAGCGCGCCCAAGTCGTGCGCGCCGTCCTGCCACAGCAGCGGCGCGGGGCCCGGCCCGCCCGCGACGCCGCCGCGCGCCAGCTCCACCGTATCGTACGCTTTCAACACACCCTCCGAGCACGCCGCCAGCAGCAGCGCGCCGCCCGCCGGCGCCGCCAGCGCACACAGCGCGCCCTCGTGCGCACGCACGTACGCCAGCAGCGCCCCGGCGCGCACCGCCCACACGCGCAGCGCGCCGTCGTCGTGGCCCACGCACAGGCGCTCACCGCCAGCCCAGCACAGCGCGCGCGCCGCCGCCGCGCCCGGCGCCGCGAGCACGCGCCGCTCGGTCAGCGCCTCGGCGGCCCACACGCGCGCCACGCCGTCGCCACCCGCGGTGGCCAGCAGCACGCCAGACGCCGCAAACTGCACCGCGGCGACGCCGTACAGGTGCGCGCGGCGCCGCTCGCCCGCCGCCTGCCAGCCGAGCGCCGGCCGCCAGCGCCACAGCCGCAGCGCGCCGTCGCCGCCGCCCGCCGCCAACCGCGCATCGCTGCACGCCACGCACGCGAGGCGCGCGCGCCACTCGCGCACCGTGAGCACTACCACAGGCTCGTGCTGTGCGCCGCCCGCCGTCGCGTGCTCCTGCATGCCGCCGCCGCCGGACACGCACTGGCGACGGCGGGCGTGCTGGGATCGATCGAGCGACCTCGAGCGCCGAGGCCGTGACACACTCGTGTCTGTTTACATCGCCCGAGTCAAACAATAATTTATTTGTAATCAATCCATCATAAAAATGCGACTGTCAAGAGAGCAACCATTTTATGTATTAAGAAATAAATAAATAATAAATGAACTGCACCAATATTATTTAATACTTTGACGGACGTACTACGTCACAGATTGTGCGTGCTGCAATACATTGAGAGTAAAACATGCTCTTCCTTACAATTGCCTAGAAAATTATACGTTCTGAGGCGTTCTGATTTATTGAGCAAAGAAACTTAGACGTCGAGGGGCATGCTGTCATAATACTTTTGACTACTTGATGTCCACAGGCGGCACTGTCTTGTTACGTGTTAATAACCGTCGTTTAGATAGATACGGGATACATTCATACAAACATAATCACATCGCGTTCCCATAGGGGTAGGCAGAGACTACATCCTCCTATTTGCCACGGTCCTAGCATACTTCCTTAGCTTCTTCCACTCTTATTAATTCTTACATACAAGATCGTCGGTTTAGGTTACTCTTGACCTGGCCATCATTTAAAATTTGGTCCATTCACTCTGGACTCATAAATCTCTTTTATTAACCTTGTTTCCTCTATTCGCTCTACATGCCCAAACCATCTAAGCATCCTATAATGCAGTAAACCATGAAAGTAAGCATTTAACCTGGATTTCATTGTTTTTTCTACGAATTTTGAAGTAGTAGATATTAGTGAAATAGGGCAGTAATTAGAAATTAAATTAGTTAACCTTTTTTGTGTAATGGCATAATTTTAGATGTTTTTAAAGATTGTGGAAAAACTCCTTTGTTGAAACATAAATTGATCGTAATAAACGCTATGGGAAAGGGAAAGAAATTTCAGACTAGTAATTTTATTATATTGGATGTTATGCCATCGTGTCCACAGGATTCTGAATTTTTCAAAGTTTTTATACATTTAGCTACTAGTAGAGGATTGGGTGGTGTAATATTATAAGATTTTTCAGATTGATTGGGGCTAATTATTTTTATGTATTAAGGAAACTTCCAAAGTTTAATTCCAAAAACGAGGTTAGTTCCAAAAAGTGGCAAAATTAATTACAAAATTTGGGAGTTGACGCAACCAACTGGATTACTAGAGGATACAATAAAAATAAATGATAAGAGATGTACACAAAATTAGATAGAAGATTATTATAACACACTAGCAGTGCCCGCGGACTCCGTTCCGCGTTAAAAATATTTTTGTCCCGGCCCGTTTGTCCCGCATAATACTTCAGATAGAAAGTTCGGGATAAATAAAAATTATGATGATAGCAAGTCTAGTATATGTACTTGCTCTTTCGCTGGCAAGCCACTGTGAACGTTCGGTGCTAGATTCCCTATCACGTATGTGCGACGTATTATGTTTGTGGTTAGCCAGTCGCTGAGACCTTTCAGTGCTAGACTCTCTCACACCTCCTGCAGAGATAATAGCTCTTCGGCTGTTAAGCCGCTGAGAACGTTAGGTGCTAGATTCACTATTACGTATGTTCAACATATTGAGTCTGTGGTTCGACAGTCACTGAGACCTTTCATTGCTAGGCTCTCTCACACGTCCTGCAGAGGTAGTAGCTCTTCGGCTGGCAAGCCGCTGCGGATGTTCGGTGATACAGTCTTTATTACTTATGTTCAACATTTTGAGTCTGTTGTTCGACAGTGGCTGAGACCTTTCATTGCTAGGCTCTCTCACACGTCCTGCAGAGGTAGTAGCTCTTCGGCTGGCAAGCCGCTGCGGATGTTCGGTGATACAGTCTTTATTACTTATGTTCAACATTTTGAGTCTGTTGTTCGACAGTGGCTGAGACCTTTCATTGCTAGGCTCTCTCACACGTCCTGCAGAGGTAGTAGCTCTTCGGCTGGCAAGCCGCTGCGGATGTTCGGTGATACAGTCTTTATTACTTATGTTCAACATTTTGAGTCTGTTGTTCGACAGTGGCTGAGACCTTTCATTGCTAGGCTCTCTCACACGTCCTGCAGAGGTAGTAGCTCTTCGGCTGGCAAGCCGCTGCGGATGTTCGGTGATACAGTCTTTATTACTTATGTTCAACATTTTGAGTCTGTTGTTCGACAGTGGCTGAGACCTTTCATTGCTAGGCTCTCTCACACGTCCTGCAGAGGTAGTAGCTCTTCGGCTGGCAAGCCGCTGCGGATGTTCGGTGATACAGTCTTTATTACTTATGTTCAACATTTTGAGTCTGTTGTTCGACAGTGGCTGAGACCTTTCATTGCTAGGCTCTCTCACACGTCCTGCAGAGGTAGTAGCTCTTCGGCTGGCAAGCCGCTGCGGATGTTCGGTGATACAGTCTTTATTACTTATGTTCAACATTTTGAGTCTGTTGTTCGACAGTGGCTGAGACCTTTCATTGCTAGGCTCTCTCACACGTCCTGCAGAGGTAGTAGCTCTTCGGCTGGCAAGCCGCTGCGGATGTTCGGTGATACAGTCTTTATTACTTATGTTCAACATTTTGAGTCTGTTGTTCGACAGTGGCTGAGACCTTTCATTGCTAGGCTCTCTCACACGTCCTGCAGAGGTAGTAGCTCTTCGGCTGGCAAGCCGCTGTGGATGTTCGGTGATACAGTCTTTATTACTTATGTTCAACATTTTGAGTCTGTTGTTCGACAGTGGCTGAGACCTTTCATTGCTAGGCTCTCTCACACGTCCTGCAGAGGTAGTAGCTCTTCGGCTGGCAAGCCGCTGCGGATGTTCGGTGATACAGTCTTTATTACTTATGTTCAACATTTTGAGTCTGTTGTTCGACAGTGGCTGAGACCTTTCATTGCTAGGCTCTCTCACACGTCCTGCAGAGGTAGTAGCTCTTCGGCTGGCAAGCCGCTGCGGATGTTCGGTGATACAGTCTTTATTACTTATGTTCAACATTTTGAGTCTGTTGTTCGACAGTGGCTGAGACCTTTCATTGCTAGGCTCTCTCACACGTCCTGCAGAGGTAGTAGCTCTTCGGCTGGCAAGCCGCTGCGGATGTTCGGTGATACAGTCTTTATTACTTATGTTCAACATTTTGAGTCTGTTGTTCGACAGTGGCTGAGACCTTTCATTGCTAGGCTCTCTCACACGTCCTGCAGAGGTAGTAGCTCTTCGGCTGGCAAGCCGCTGCGGATGTTCGGTGATACAGTCTTTATTACTTATGTTCAACATTTTGAGTCTGTTGTTCGACAGTGGCTGAGACCTTTCATTGCTAGGCTCTCTCACACGTCCTGCAGAGGTAGTAGCTCTTCGGCTGGCAAGCCGCTGCGGATGTTCGGTGATACAGTCTTTATTACTTATGTTCAACATTTTGAGTCTGTTGTTCGACAGTGGCTGAGACCTTTCATTGCTAGGCTCTCTCACACGTCCTGCAGAGGTAGTAGCTCTTCGGCTGGCAAGCCGCTGCGGATGTTCGGTGATACAGTCTTTATTACTTATGTTCAACATTTTGAGTCTGTTGTTCGACAGTGGCTGAGACCTTTCATTGCTAGGCTCTCTCACACGTCCTGCAGAGGTAGTAGCTCTTCGGCTGGCAAGCCGCTGCGGATGTTCGGTGATACAGTCTTTATTACTTATGTTCAACATTTTGAGTCTGTTGTTCGACAGTGGCTGAGACCTTTCATTGCTAGGCTCTCTCACACGTCCTGCAGAGGTAGTAGCTCTTCGGCTGGCAAGCCGCTGCGGATGTTCGGTGATACAGTCTTTATTACTTATGTTCAACATTTTGAGTCTGTTGTTCGACAGTGGCTGAGACCTTTCATTGCTAGGCTCTCTCACACGTCCTGCAGAGGTAGTAGCTCTTCGGCTGGCAAGCCGCTGCGGATGTTCGGTGATACAGTCTTTATTACTTATGTTCAACATTTTGAGTCTGTTGTTCGACAGTGGCTGAGACCTTTCATTGCTAGGCTCTCTCACACGTCCTGCAGAGGTAGTAGCTCTTCGGCTGGCAAGCCGCTGCGGATGTTGGTGAACAGTCTTTATTACTTATGTTCAACATTTTGAGTCTGTTGTTCGACAGTGGCTGAGACCTTTCATTGCTAGGCTCTCTCACACGTCCTGCAGAGGTAGTAGCTCTTCGGCTGGCAAGCCGCTGCGGATGTTCGGTGATACAGTCTTTATTACTTATGTTCAACATTTTGAGTCTGTTGTTCGACAGTGGCTGAGACCTTTCATTGCTAGGCTCTCTCACACGTCCTGCAGAGGTAGTAGCTCTTCGGCTGGCAAGCCGCTGCGGATGTTCGGTGATACAGTCTTTATTACTTATGTTCAACATTTTGAGTCTGTTGTTCGACAGTGGCTGAGACCTTTCATTGCTAGGCTCTCTCACACGTCCTGCAGAGGTAGTAGCTCTTCGGCTGGCAAGCCGCTGCGGATGTTCGGTGATACAGTCTTTATTACTTATGTTCAACATTTTGAGTCTGTTGTTCGACAGTGGCTGAGACCTTTCATTGCTAGGCTCTCTCACACGTCCTGCAGAGGTAGTAGCTCTTCGGCTGGCAAGCCGCTGCGGATGTTCGGTGATACAGTCTTTATTACTTATGTTCAACATTTTGAGTCTGTTGTTCGACAGTGGCTGAGACCTTTCATTGCTAGGCTCTCTCACACGTCCTGCAGAGGTAGTAGCTCTTCGGCTGGCAAGCCGCTGCGGATGTTCGGTGATACAGTCTTTATTACTTATGTTCAACATTTTGAGTCTGTTGTTCGACAGTGGCTGAGACCTTTCATTGCTAGGCTCTCTCACACGTCCTGCAGAGGTAGTAGCTCTTCGGCTGGCAAGCCGCTGCGGATGTTCGGTGATACAGTCTTTATTACTTATGTTCAACATATTGAGTCTGTTGTTCGACAGTGGCTGAGACCTTTCATTGCTAGGCTCTCTCACACGTCCTGCAGAGGTATTAGCTCTGCGGTTGGCAAGTCGCTGCGACCGCTTGCTGCTAGGTTCCCTATTACGTAGGTATGTTCGACATATTCAGCCTATGGTTTGCCAGTCGCTGAGTTCTTTAAGTGCTAGATTCTCTTACACGTCGTGCAGAGGTAATAGCGCTTAGGCTGGAAAGCCGCTGTAAACGTACGGTGCAAGATTCCCTATAACGTAGATTCGATATATTCAATCTGTGGTTAACCAGTCGCTGAGACCTTTCAGTGCTAGACTCTCTTACACGTCCTGCAGAGGTAATAAGCTCTTTGGCTGGCAAGCCTCAGCGAACGTTCGGTGCTAGATTCCCTATTACATATTATGTCCGACATATTCTGTCTGTGGTTAGTTAGTCGCTGAGACCTTTCGGTGTTAGACTCTATAAGATGCTTGTGATTTCATTTTCATTTCGCTGTTTCATTCGCAAGACGCCGTGTGTTTACTCAAAGCTCTGCATTGAAGCGCTCAGTCTTGTAATATTTGGCAATAAACATTCAAAGAAACAACACGCGTTTCATTCAGAGAGAACCCTGCTAGCTAATAGTGCACCTTATTACCGAGACATATGGTCGAAATCGAGCCGAATGCACAGATTCATCATTATCAGTCTATTACCAGCCCACTACAGGGCCAAGCCTCCCTCCGTACAGGAGAGGGGATATGGAACGTACACCCACCACGCTGCTCCAATTCGGGTTGGCGAGGTATCAGATGTTGATGATAGTGACCGGGACCGACGGCTTAACGTGCTCTCCGAGGCAGAAAGAGGCTTGGAATGTACTGAACATTTCATAGAAGAATGAAAAAGCTCAGAATTATTCCGTGACCCGACCCAGGGATCGAACCCAGGACCTCGTGATCGAAGCCACATAGGCTAACCACTAGACCAACGAGGCAGAATGCACAGATTACTGAAAGGCAACCAGTGAAGGTCAACGTGTTGACGTACAAGTTAAAGTGAACCGAGTGCTGCTCTATTTAGAAAACATTGCATTTACGCATTTTAGACATTTATTAATACTTGTTTAGTGGAAAGTGAATAACAAATGCCTCCTACACAAGATCAAACACACGTTTTACTACTAAAACGGAAGATTTAACCCATTACTTCCCAAGGTGAGAAATAAATGCATATTTAATGGTTTTATTGTTTATTATGTTTATAAGTACATCAAAAAAGAATAAAATAAAGACAAAACAAATATTGATGAATTAGTTTACATTCCGTGAAATGTTGCGTCTACGCAACGTTGGGATTACTGAACTTCAATTTTACCAACAGTCTAATGACACTAGAGTAGTAGCGTGAGTGAAACATTTTAAAACAATCAGCATGAAGATGCACTTGACATTTTTTACACATAAATTGTTGTACTTCTACATTGTCGACATCTTCTTCGACGTTTATTTTCGTGCTCCTCTATGACATCACCAATATTATCGAAGCGAATATTGGATGGTAACGCGGTTTTCAATGGTCTCCGTAGATTTATATTACCAGTACAATTGCGTAGCAGGTAAAGAATGATATCCAGACATTAATAATATACCAATAAATCTTTTGAGTTCTGCCACCGTGAGAGTAAATAAATGACGGTTATGGCCATGAGCATACTTTTCCGAAAAACTTACAATCTGTTTCCAAACTTCATCGCTAAAAAATAGGGAAAATACTTCAAAAGGTGTTTTTCCACTTACACGTTCTTCAATATTTTGTGTCATTGCTATTTCGTCACTTGTTGGAAAGTTTGTATAAGTTGGACGTTCTTTTTTCCAAACTGGAACACATTTTGGTGAATATTGTCGTAATCACCTAGCGCGTCATCATCTAGGCCTTCCTCGTCTGTAACATTGTCAACCGTCGGGGGTATACACGGCATCGATTTGATTGGCATTTTCTAAATCCTCTGCCTCTTCTAATATACTCAAAATTTCTTGAGAAGATAGTGCTTGTTTCCAAGACATAAAGTTTCAACTTTTCACTTTTTATTTACTAATTTTTGTACATTTACTTATCGTTTTTTTAGTAAATACTATGAGACACTGTTAGCTTGACATTCTATGATCGACTAACTAAACTAATAAAAGAGCTTCTACTCTTTGAATAGCGAGAATTGATTGTTTGTAATAAATTTCTAACATAAATCGCAAAGTGTGTAACAAGAACCACTTGGTTTGTCCCAACGTTGCGTATACGCAACGCTTCCTGGAACTCTAAGATAAACAACGTGTGGAAGTAGTTTGGTCCAACTAAGTGATTTATATTATAAATAATATATCACTAAAGCTTTATACAGTGTAAAAAGTTTAGTTTTCATTCAATTAATATTTTTTATGATTGGATGATTATATCGATCTCTAGATGACTGAATTAGCAGTTTTTGAAAAATAAAAATTAAATGTATATTTGTTTAAAAAATCATTTAAAAAAAAATTAATTCATCTCTTAGTTCTTGTTCTTGAAACTGGCTTACATTTCGTGGATGTATTTCCTTGTTATTATAACAAAAAAAATCCAATATAAAATGTTGCGTTTGCGCCACGTTGGGTAAAGATGGGTTAAACAACTTTACTACGAAAAACTCAAGCGAATTTAAAAAAAGTGCCCCAAATCGCGTCCAACGAGAGGATATGCAGAAGCGCGTATCCAGATAATAGAGGATTATTGGACCACCATTAAACGCGCACACCACGATTTGATTGAAATTACACCAAAGGAATACAAAGGAACGTTGCCATATTTCCTAAATGAAGAATTTTTTATATACGAGGAGCTGTACAATGTATCATAGGGGGATTTAAACGACATGTTGTCTTCCATGGCCGATGTAAATAATACATCCACATCCTCAACGAATATAGTAGGTATCAAAACAAATCATTTCGGCGTGCAAATATACAGTATTCATATTAATTATTACAATTATAAGCCCTTAAATCAGTCTTATTAAATAATTAAGTACAATGTCGAAAAAAAAACAATGAACTAAAATATAAATCCATAGATTAAAGACTACTAGATGGAGTCATAACGCGGCTGTAGGTTCAAGAGCGTGACAGACTTATTTCATTCGGCCTTTATTAGAAAGTGATACAAGATTATTTTTTGTCCCTTTCAGCGTGTTCGTTTTTACTGTTTGTCAAGAATGGAGTTTGTGACAGACAAGGGACATATCTGAGCAATTATTAGCTTTTTATTAAATTTGCTGATAAATAATATAACTTTGCGGTTACGATATTAATTTAAACGTTATCGTGCTATGGTGGGTTGTAATATTTTCGGCTGCAACAGTCGCAGCGAACAGAAAATCGAAGGAATTACGTTTCATACGTAAGTAGGCATAAACTTCATTGATTGATGATTTAAAGCTTAGATATGTTATTTTTTAGCAAATTTCATGTATTATGCGTTTACTAAACTATCTTATATAAAGTAATATTTCGTATTTTACGATATTTTAAAACAACGTTTTATGATGTACTTTAAATGTTGACTTGTCATGTCAATAAGGCTGATTTGCTGTCTCACGAGTGGACACGCTATGGGCTCTATCTAGTTGTCTTTAATCTATGTATAAATCAGTCAATAGCTGCATTTAAGTCATTGTCATTGTCAGTTGTCATTAAGGTAATCTTTAACACAGTAATAATTCTTTTCTGGTACTCTTTTAAGGCAATCTCTTACAACATGGTCTCAAACTCATGACCATCCTACACCAAAAGGGACATCGCCACACTTGGGATTCCAGATTCGCCATAGTTGTAAACCACTCTCACTGAAAGAGCATGTATCTCACTTAAGCTGACCAAGTTGGTGAAGACATCTTGTACTTAAAGAGAATGTATCTTAATTATACTAAGATGCCTTTAAGCTTAAATGTCGTTTTGTGTTTCTGCAAATTACTCGTATATTCTTAGACCAATATTCCGTTACTGTTATCCGAGTACGTCGAAAATATTACAACCCACCATAGCACGATAACGTTTAAATTAATATCGTGTCGTGTCGTGAACAGTAAATTTATAGTAAAGTTATTTTAACCGTTGGTTATGATAACCGAAATCTTGATGCACAAAGGCCTGAGTACCTACTGAAAATTACTAGGATAGTAACATGAAGGTACTCGTTGTAATTGTGCCGAAACAAATTCTCGTAATTTCGATATGACTGTTTATTGTTAACTCGTTCTTTTGTTCTTCAATTACCCTCATTCGTAAAGAGTTTAACATAATTAACTTTTCTTATTGCAATAACTCAAACATTTAGGTATACTATACTATATACTCTTCATAGCAAATCGACTTGTAATAAAACAAAATATGCAACTGCACACAAAATATCGTCGAACACAATGTCTTTCTTTTTTAACCGACGAAAAAAAACGGAGGAGGTTCTCAATTCGACACGTATATTTTTTTTATGTATGACCACGCATAACTTTTTACAGAGTTGTCCGATTTTGATAATTCTTTTTTTATTAGAAAGGGCACACTTCCAAGGTAGTCCCATTGCCATCATGTTAGGATCTGATGATGATATCCTGGGGAAATTGAAGGAACTCTTCAAATTTTGGAGGCACGCTTACCGCGATTTCGGTTTTTGTCTCGTTATCGGTAGCTTTTTGGCTACTAGTGTCGTATAATATACTAAGACAGTATATTACGAGTACGATACGTGGCGATAAATGACTAAAAAGTAAGAAATAAAAATAGAACCGACTCAAAACGCACTGAAAAGTAAGTAAGTAAGTATGTCCTTTGTAATAAAAAAATTGGTTGTCTATAAAGTCGGTTTACTGACGATAGTTGAACGTGACAACGTCTTAAGAAAATACTGATGGAATGGTAGCATTTAATTGGTTATTAAAATTTTTAATTTAAGTATATTACACGCTTTTTATTAGCTTCACTTGTATGTCAGTATGTCAGTTTGTCAGTATGTAACTTGTATGTGTGTTCGCGCATAACTTCGTCGTTTATGAACCGATTTTGATAATTCTTTTTTTGTTGGAAAGTAGATAGTCCGGTGGTGGTACCATGACAAGGAAACCAGGATTTGATGATGGGATCCTGGAGAAACCGAGAGGAACTTTCAAAAATTGTAGGAACAACAAGTACGTTTGTTAGTTTTTCCGATAAGTATTTAAAAGCACTACAATTCGATGAAGGTCTGGTGTCGATCTGATGATGGAGCCGATCTACATATAAGAGAATTCCTTGACGATTTACTGTATTTACCTTGTGTTTGGGCTCGATTAATTTGTTTTGATAAGAACTTTACATTTAGATGGGCTGTGACTGTCATTGAGGGTCTGGTGATGAAGACAAAGTACAGTTAAGGGAGCTCCGTAACAGCTTACAGTAGCTACCTTGTGTTTGGGCTTGATTAATTTGTCTCGATGAGAAATTTACATTTAGATGGACTGTGACTGTCATTGAGGGTCTGGTGATGAAGACGAAGTACAGTTAAGGGTGCTCCGTAACGGCTTACAGTAGCTACCGTGTGTTTGGGCTTGATTAATTTGTCTCGATGAGAAATTTACATTTAGATGGACTGTGACTGTCATTGAAGGTCTGCAGATGAAAACGAAGGACAGTTAAGGGAGCTCTTTAACGGTTTACAGTAGCTACCTTGTGTTTGGGCTCAATTAATTTGTCTCAATGAGAACTTTACATTTAGATGGGCTGTGACTGTCATCAAGGGTCTGGCGATGAAGACGAAGGACAGCTGAGGGAGCTCTTTAACGGTTTACAGTAACTACCTTGTGTTTGGGCTCGATTAATTTGTCTCAATTGTTATGTTTTAAATATTATAAGATTTAGTTGTTACTTTGGTGATGATTTAGATGTTAATAAGATTATGTTATGTTTTAAATATTTTAAGATTTAGTTATGATTTTGATGATGATTCAGATATTAATAAGATTTAAAAGTATGGAATTTTACTTAAAGAATGATTTATGTATTTCGTTTTGAGGGTACCTACGTTTTTCATTGTTCGTGTTGTTGATCGGTGAATACGAGGGGAGGGGAACTGAGTGTTCTAAAGGCGGCTAGTTTTTAGTTATTATTAAGTGGATAGGTGCGAGTGGAGCTCCAGAAGTTATCTTGTAATATTGTTAAAGTACATAGATATTGTTTAGAAATACGATATAGAATAGTGAGTGAAGAATATATAATTATTGATTTAGAAGGAGGTGTTTTATTATATTTCAGAAGTGACACGGACCAAAAAGGGTATGTAGACTATTTTTATTTCATTTTAAAAACACGATTGCTATAAACGCCCACTTTATAAATCCTACCATGAAGCGCACGAGCATTTAAAATTTATATTGTTATTATTTTTTAAATACACACAGTTAGGACAACAATTCACAACTGTGTTTACAATTTACATGATACTGTACATTAAATCAGGGCTGCTCGCTAATTAGGTGTTATGTCACGTGGATTGTGTGTACGTGGCTAGTGAAACTTTTTGTATTTAGAACAAAACAGAATCTTAATCTCATAATATGTAGGTACTCATCACTACTATTATGATATATGCTCATAGTCTTCTTAATATATTTAAGTGAACATAATCCGGGTACAATTGTTATTCAACGTCGTAATTGTTTACCTACAAAGGCAACGTAAGGCATGATAATTGGATATGTTTATTGAAATGATGATTTTTACCATGGATGAGTGAAAGATGATATGGTTATGGAGGTACAAATTGATTTGTTTTATTTATTTATTTTCTATTGTTTTATTTTTTCATGAGTGGGTATGTTTCCCACTGGATGTTGAGGATGTGGGTATGTTTCCCAATGGTTGTTTAATAAGGTTAATGGGCGTACTATGCGATTTCACTGGATTTTTTTTTGAGTAGGTATGGTTCCTACTGGTTGTTGAGTGAATCGTTTAGTCGTCGGATAAATTATTTTCTGAATCTTTAGTAATTTAACATACCATGGTATAGTTACTTTACCCATGATAACCAATACGTTTCACGAGTATGAATTATATACCGAGAATATATGCATTCATATATTTAATACAGTTATTTTTTTTTTGTTCTTTAGTGCATAGATTTATAAAGTTAAAAGGCGTATGAATTTATAAAAGTATTATAAATATTATGTCAAAATGGACTTGAGTTTGAATTCAAACATATTTTCCAAGCTTATGTAATGATTGTGTATGGATTACCTACTTTCCAAGTTATGTATATGTTTTAGTGAGGTGTGACGATGACGTCTGATGATGAGCCCGGCACTCCGCCTGGTACACCGAGGAGGCATCGGCGTAAATTTAAGAAGGCAAAGGGTAGACGGAGAAGCCCGTCGTCATCAAGTTCGAGTGAGGACGCGGTACCTAGGAAGATCCGTAAGCGTACAAACAAACTTTCTACTAAAGATATTCTGAAGTTGGTTAAGCACGTTTCAAATGATTCTCCTAAAAACGCTTGGAATAACAACAATCTCCACAATGTTATTCCGGAGTTTGATCCGTCAAATAAAATTCAAACTATCGAATGCTGGTTGCGAAAAGTTAATGAATGCGCTACTATTTATGGATGGAATGAGAAGCAAATTGTCCACTTCTCTCTACAAAAGTTAGTCGGTCTAGCAAAGAGATGGTTCGAAGCATTGTCAACGGTTGTCTTCACTTGGGATGAGTGGCAGGTTAAACTCAAGAAGGCCTTCCCAAGTGAACAAAATTATGGACAACTTTTGGAAGAAATGTTGAATCGTACATCACGCAGTGATGAAAGTCTTCGTGAATATTTTTATGATAAGTTAGCATTATTGAACAGATGTGAAATTAATGGTAGAAAGGCTGTCGATTGTATTGTATACGGTATTAGCAACCCCTCGATTAGGAATGGGGCACAGGCGCAAAATAGTTCGGAACCCGAAGATTTACTTAACTTTCTTGCTTCTCAAAGACACCAACTAGTACTTAATAGTAAGTCACGTGAGCATACGACTCAAAAGCCAAGTTCTAGTAATCCCGGTGCAAGTTCAAGTGGTGTTAATAGTTTAATAACTTGCTACAATTGCCGTTTAAAAGGCCATCCTTATTATAAATGCACAAAACCTATTATTAAATGTAAAAGGTGCTTTCGAATAGGCCACGATAACGACCGATGTACATTAGTACCCTTAGTTTCTTCAGATTCTAAATCTAACCAAGTAGGAAATACTGCAGAAAAGAATACTTTAAAAATTGATTGTTATAATGAGGGTAATGCTAAATTTTTTAAGTCCGTTATAATCAATGATGAAACATTTAAAGCGTATATTGATTTTGGTAGTGAGTGTACTCTCTTTCGTAGAACCGATGCTGAACGACTAAATTTAATTAAATGTTTTGATAAAGTTCCAATAATTAAGGGTTTTGGTCAATCGTCAGTGATGCCTCTGTACAAGACGACTGTGTGTGTTAAAGTCGATGAAATTGAATCAGATATTGAAGTATTAGTTGTCGACGACGTTCACATGCAGACATCGCTTATTATCGGACAGAATTTTACCGAATTACCGTATATTACCGTTCTAAAAGATAGTTCTAGTCTTACATTTTATAAAAGTCCAAGTTTATCTCTTTCCGAAGATCCAAAAGATATCTTAAAGCTATATGTTACTGAAGCGGCAGTAGTCTCGGAAACAAGTACAGTCCCAGTTCATTCAAACTGTAATTTCACAGGAGATGTACTTATTAAAGGTTATACTGCAGTTGAAATTGGAAAAGAATTTCGTTTATTACAGGGTGCTTTTAGTATTTCTAATGGTAAGGGAGCGGTTATTATAACTAATTTGTCACCTTATGCTGTGACCCTAAAACCAAACATTTTAATAGCTAGAGCAATTCCATTTCATGAGCAAAAATTGTGTCAGATAAATCGAATAGTAAAAGATCCCTCTGCTGTAGAACCTCTCAATAAAGATGACATTCAAATTGGATCAGGATTAAATAGTGAGCAATTTGATAGATTGTACAAGTTATTGCAAAATTACCGCGATTGTTTTGCAACAAAACTTAGCGAAATAGGTTGCGCGATTGGCGTAAATATGAAGATCGATTTAATAGATAATAAGCCAATTTTTTACCGACCATATCGATTGTCACATCATGAACGTCAGCAAGTACGGGACACTATCGATGAGTTACTTCAGAATGATATTATTCAGGAATCGCAATCAGACTACGCCAGCCCAATTTTAATGGTTAAAAAGAAAACTGGAGAACAACGACTATGCGTGGACTTTAGAGCTCTGAATAATAAGACTATTAAAGATCGTTTTCCGTTACCGCTTATAGAAGACCAAATCTCTAACCTCAGTGGCAATAGTTTCTTCACGACTCTGGATCTTGCTTCGGGTTACTATCAAATTCCCATGGCTAAAGAAAGCCAACATCTTACTGGTTTTGTCACACCCGATGGGCATTTTGAATTCAAAAGAATGCCCTTCGGTCTAGCAAATGCTCCAGCCGTGTTTCAGAGAATGGTTAACAAAATACTAGGAAATAGGCGGTTTGAATATGCTTTAGCTTATTTAGATGACGTTTTAATTCCCTCAAAAAGCATAGATGAGATGTTCCGAAGACTTGAAGACGTTTTAATACTCTTTAGGCAAAATGGCTTGACCTTAAAACTGACTAAATGCAGATTCTTTGACAATACCGTCAGCTATCTTGGATATGAAATCTCTCCACAGGGCATTCAGCCAAGTGAAGCTAAAATTTTAGCGGTCAAGGAATTCCCAAAACCAGAAAATGTCCATGAAGTTCGCCAATTTCTAGGGTTGACTGGTTACTTCAGGAAATTTATTAAGAGTTATGGGGAGATTGCTCGTCCGTTAACGTCTTTGTTAAAAAAGGACCGTGTTTGGCAATGGTCTATTAAAGAAGACGAAGCATTTTCAGTTTTAAAGGAAAAACTGGCCAGTCGACCTGTCCTAGCCCTTTATGATCCGACCCTTGAAACCGAACTCCATACTGATGCAAGTTCATTAGGCGTTGGAGGTATACTTATGCAATGGCAAAAAGATATTAGGGTTTTAAAACCAGTAGCTTATTTTAGTCGACAAACTACCCCCGAGGAAAAGCATCTGCATTCGTATGAGCTGGAAACGCTAGCTGTCGTAAGCTCCTTAAAGAAATTCCGTGTTTATCTCTTAGGAATTCATTTTAAGATTTATACAGACTGTGCTGCTCTTCGCACTACACTAACCAAAAGGGATCTTGTGCCACGGATAGCAAGGTGGTGGTTACAAATTAGTGAGTTCACGTTTGACATTGAATATCGACCCGGTGTTCAAATGTCACACGTCGATGCATTAAGCAGAAACACCCGATTATGTGAAGAACCAGATAACACTCCTTCTGTTTGCGTGTATACCATCGACAAAGAGAACTGGCTTTTATCATTGCAATTAGCAGACCCTGAAATATCACGCATATTTAAAATTCTTAAGCCTGAAAATGACCAAGAAAGCAAAGACATACGCAAAAGTTACGTTATAAAAGACCATACCGTGTATAAAAAGGTAAATGATAAGTTATATATGGTCGTTCCGCGAAGTGCTCGATGGCAAATATGCCGAGCCAACCACGATGAAATTGGCCACCTAGGGTACGGAAAAACTCTAGAAAGAATACAAAATGTATACTGGTTTCCAAAACTAAGAAAATTCGTTAAAAAGTACGTTGCGGCGTGTTTAGAATGCGCTTATAATAAAGATAATGCGTCAAAACAAAAGGCAGGTCACTTGTACCCAATAGAAAAAGTACAAATACCATTTCACACAATTCATATGGATCACCTTGGACCTTTTGTTAAGAGTAAAAACGGTAATACCCACATTTTAACCGTAGTAGACGCGTTTACAAAATACGTTTTCGTAAGGGCGGTTAAAGATTTGAAAACGAAAACTACGGTTAATGTTTTGGAGAAACTATTTTATGACTTCGGTGTTCCAGCTAGAATTGTATCTGACCGAGGCACTACTTTTACATCAACAGCTTTTCAGACCTTTTGTAATGCACTTGGTATTAAGCATATCTTGAACGCAGTCGCTTGTCCCAGAGCTAATGGCCAAGCCGAGAGGTTTAATCAAACCATCTTAAACTCATTAGCAACACAAAACTTTTCAAGCCATGAACGTGACTGGGACAAGTGTCTGGGAAAAATTCAATGGGGCATTAACAATACTGTAAATGCCTCGACACAGAAAACTGCGACAGAAGCTATGTTTGGAATCAAACTACGCGATGTTCTATCAAATAAACTTAACACTGAACATTGTTCAAATACTAATTTAGAGTTACAACAAGTTAGAGAGCAAATTGGTAAAAATATCGAAAACAATCAAGCAAAACAAAAAGAAAAATATGATGCAAGTCGAATTCCCGCAGCTAAATATGAGATCGGGGATTTAGTAAAAATTTCTCGTAATAATTTTGATAATGATAAGAAAAGTACAAAGCTTCTGTCGAAGTTTGTAGGTCCATACAAAGTCACTGAAGTTTTAGGCAATGACCGCTATAGAATAACAGATGTTCCAGGCTTTAATAAGAAGGGCAAGCCTTATAAAACTGTTATTGCAGCTGATAGAATCCGACCTTGGATACATATAAAAGCATTACAATTACATAGCTCCGATGAGACTAGCTCTGACGATGTTGGTAAAAGTAACTTTAAGTAGTATTAATTATTTTCTATTATTATTTTGTATGTAAGCAATGTTTCACTAAAATATAAGCTCATATTTTTGTATCTTTATATAGGGATTCGCATTTTGTATGTTCTGTTAAATCAAAAATTACTAGTAGCTAGTTATGTGTGTGTGCCAGGAGGCAACACAGTGTCGGATGGCCGAATGTTATGTTTTAAATATTATAAGATTTAGTTGTTACTTTGGTGATGATTTAGATGTTAATAAGATTATGTTATGTTTTAAATATTTTAAGATTTAGTTATGATTTTGATGATGATTCAGATATTAATAAGATTTAAAAGTATGGAATTTTACTTAAAGAATGATTTATGTATTTCGTTTTGAGGGTACCTACGTTTTTCATTGTTCGTGTTGTTGATCGGTGAATACGAGGGGAGGGGAACTGAGTGTTCTAAAGGCGGCTAGTTTTTAGTTATTATTAAGTGGATAGGTGCGAGTGGAGCTCCAGAAGTTATCTTGTAATATTGTTAAAGTACATAGATATTGTTTAGAAATACGATATAGAATAGTGAGTGAAGAATATATAATTATTGATTTAGAAGGAGGTGTTTTATTATACAATGAGAACTTTACATCTAGATGGGCTGTGACTGTCATTGAGGGTCTGGTGATGAAGACGAAGTACAGTTAAGGGTGCTCCGTAACGGCTTACAGTAGCTACCGTGTGTTTGGGCTTGATTAATTTGTCTCGATGAGAACTTTACATTTAGATGGGCTGTGACTGTCATCAAGGGTCTGGCGATGAAGACGAAGGACAGCTGAGGGAGCTCTTTAACGGTTTACAGTAACTACCTTGTGTTTGGGCTCGATTAATTTGTCTCAATGAGAACTTTACATCTAGATGGGCTGTGACTGTCATTGAGGGTCTGGCGATGAAGAAGAAGGACAGCTGAGGGAGCTCTTTAACGGTTTACAGTAGCTACCTTGTGATTGGGCTCGATTAATATGTCTCAATGAGAAGTTTGAAAGATTCCAGTTGGTTTAATGTTAACTAAGTCATGATCTGATGATGAGATCTACGAAAACTCGAGGAAACTCTTCAAACTTTATTATTAGCTTCACTTGTATGTCAGTTTGTCAGTATGTCAGTATGTCAGTATGTAACTCTCCGTGGGTAATCTGCGCGCCTGCGGCCTTCCTTGGTTCTGGTAGCCGTTTCTCAGGCTCCCTCTCCGAAATTGAACCCTGATTCCCCGTATTTATAATATTTATAAATAATTATTTTATTCTCACTAATAAATAAATTACTAGCGAGTGTGTGGCCGAGCGGTTTAAGTGCTAAACTGCCCGTACAACAGTCGCTCAGGCGTGGGTTCGAGCCCTGGCAGTCGCAGTTTTTCTGCGACTTCCAAGGCTCGCTCCCGTGCCGACTGTACTCTGGCCAGGTTTCTGTGGTTTCCTTGGTCACTGTGCTAAGGGTGGGGCACAGGCAAATGCGGGTACAGATTGTAAGTCGGCCACAGCCGCTATAGAGGTAATGAGAGTGTAAATAGTCAAAATAAGGAGGGATTCAATAATCCCACGTGTCTAGGCCAAAATAGGCTGATGCGTAAGTTCCAAAAAAAATCACGCTTTTATAAATAAACCAAACTAAAAAGTAAAAAATAAATAATAGTTTAAAAAAACTAAAAACACGCTTTTTATAGAAACCCAAACTAAAAAATAGAAAATAAATTTTAATAAATTTAAATTAAGAATAGTGTTCAAAATTTCATTAACTATAAATTAATAATAGTGTAAATAAAAAAAAAATTATTTTATTTTAAAAAAAGCGTGGGGTGCTTTTTAAGATATTATCAAAATGATAATCACTCTACTCATATCTGTCAATAAAATATTTATAACTATATTGACACCATGCACCCCACGCTTTTTTTAAAATAAAATAATTTTTTTTTTATTTACACTATTATTAATTTATAGTTAATGAAATTTTGAACACTATTCTTAATTTAAATTTATTAAAATTTATTTTCTATTTTTTAGTTTGGGTTTCTATAAAAAGCGTGTTTTTAGTTTTTTTAAACTATTATATTTAAAAATTTTTATATTATCAGGCATCCAAGCCACTATATTACTACGTTACTCACAACTCCTGGTTACTTTCCGCCACGTGAGTACTTAGCTGCAGCAAACCATGATGTTTGCGGCAACGTGCTAATTAGTACCAAACAGTAAAATAACGCCAGCACATCTGGAACCAAACTCAGGCCCGCAGAGGCTTGCCAATAAGGACCTAGACGTACACAAAATTACACTACACTCCCGAATCATTACTTTTATAAGATTTACTTCATTTTGATTTCTATTAACTTTTTGTGGGCATTAAGCTTTTTATGCCACTTCTGATGTTAACAAACAGCCTGAAGGGAATAAAACTTAAAACACCAAAATACAAACTTAATCGGAACAATTTATTTACAAAGACATCAAATATGATCAAAATGAAACATTCTTACAGTAATCACATAATCAGGGTGCACGGCAGTTCCCCCGCTAAGTCGATCGCGAAGCAAGCACTGCCTGTATACCTTTACAGGAACCATTTGGCCGCATTTTCAGGCCCTATTTTGAGAACCTTTGATAAAGACAATAATGCAGAAATTTTCGTCATCCAGTAAGCTATAATCACATACTTAAAATCCAAAATTTCAAGTCTGTAGGTCAATCAATTCCTAAGTTAAACGAAAGCAAAGTTTCGCATTTATGACACTCACTCACTCATCATCAAAATAGAACTAGTACTTCCCATAAACTCAGAGAGCTGAAATTTGGCACAGAGTTAGGGTTTAATAACCAAATAAAGGAAAAACTATAAAAACTAGGATAATCGAAGATCTGGAGAACCTACCTGGTGAACCTGTTTAGAACACACAAGAGCCCAACCAAACTATTAGAGATCGACATATACCGCCTTAACAAAAATGTTCAACTGGTGGGCCGCTTCATTTGATGTCAAAAGTCGAAGGTCTGAAGTATCTGATGAAGAACCCTCAGCTGGTCTCAGCTGTATTAGAGATCTGGTAATGCCTCCTACTACTATTGGTACATAAAAAATAGACTGTCATTAGAAAAATCCAGCATAGTGGGAGACACATCTCATCCTTGGTGCAATGGTATGAGAGGTGGATTTATGAGACGGGGGTCCTGGTTCGATTCCCGGCGGGGCAGATTGAGATTATTCTTAATTTGTCTTGGTCCACCCTACCGTCAAAGACGTACCGCCAAGCTATTTAGCGTTCCGGTACGATGTCGTGTAGAAACCGAAAGGGGTGTGGTGACCTCCGTGGCGCAGTGGTATGCGCGGTGGATTTATAAGACGGAGGTTCTGGGTTCGATTCCCGGCGGGGCAGATTGAGATTTTTTTAAATTTGTCTTGGTCTGGATAGTGGGAGGCTTTCGCCATAGCTAGTTACCACCCTACCGTCAAAGACGTACCGCCAAGCTATTTAACGTTCCGGTACGATGTCGTGTAGAAACCGAAAGGGGTGTTTTATCCAACTCCTCACAAGTTAGCCCGCTTTCCATCTTAGATTGCATCATCACTTGACATCAGGTGTGATAGCAGTCAAAGGCCAATAAAAGGGTCGATAAAACAAAATTTACAAGTTTACAAGAAGGAATAGTGGAACGATTAACTTTATTCTACTCGAACATTAGACAACTTCATCATTATCAGCCTATTAACGGTCCACTACAGCGCCAAGTCTCCCTTCATATGGAGGGGAGCTTTGGAGCGTAGACCCACCACGCTGCTCCAATGCGGGTTTGCGGGCTTAGGGTAATAATGCTCTGAATGCATTTATTATCGATCACTATCAGATGTTGGTGATAGTAACCGGGACCGACGGCTTAACGTGCTCTCTGAGGCACGGAGGTGTAACACCACCAACTTCCCGAATCCGAGCTTGGAAAGTGCTGACAAATTGATAGAAGAATAAAAAAGTCAAAATTATTCCGTGACCCGACTCAGGATTCAAACCCAAGACTTCGTGATCGAAGCCACATAGGCTAACCACTAGACCAACGAGGCAGCATTAGATAACTTAAATAGACAAATTACACTAAAATATTGATTTCGCTCAAAATTTGTTCAAAATGGTCAAAATACAATGTATTGGACTAAGATTGGCAGTAAAACCCAGACACGTCGCTAAATGGCACTGACTGTATTTATTTTAAAACGCGCTTACGTATGTTTTTACGATAACCTTATGTGGCGAAGTGGCAACCGGCCGCGTTAAAGTCTTTTACGACATTCTTCTACTGTGTGTGTGTGCTTGAAAATGTTTGCTACAAGAAAATCTAATAAACTGAATCAATATGCCCATGTTGCTAGTTTCTACAAAAAGAAGTGAAATCCCACCAAAAACATTCTGTAAAATACTAGCCAAGTCTCGATGGAGCTGCTTGGTTATCTCTAAAAAGTAATGAAATCTGGACAAAGTCGTGCCAAGTCTAAAGTTCCTTACTGCAATTTCTTTATTATAGTTAATGTTGTGAGTTTTGGCCGTTGAACATTCTTTACACCTTACATTATACCCTTCAACGGCCAAACGGCCAGCCAAAGAGCTATTACCTCTGTAGGGCGTGTGAGAGAGTCTAGCACTGAATGGTCTCAGCGACTGACTGACAGACAGGATATGTCATACACACGTAATAGGAAATGTAGCACTGAAAGTTTGCAGCGGCTTGCCAGCAAAGGAGCAAATACATCTACTAGACTTGCGATCGTCATCATAATTTTTATGTATTCCGAACTTTCTACCTGAAGTATTATGCGGTACAAACGGATCGGGACAAAAATATTTCTAACGCGGAACAGAGTCCGCGGGCACTGATTGTAAGATATAAATAAACGTTATTAAATACTAGAGTTTTATTCCCCATAGTTTAAGTGACATATTTCATATTGACGACCTCCGTGGCGCAGTGGTATGCGCGATGGCTTTATAAGACGGAGGTCCTGGGTTCGATTCCCGGCGGGAAAGATTGAGATTTTTCTTAATTTGTCTTGATCTGGCTGGTGGGAGGCTTTCGCCGTAGCTAGTTACTACCCTACCGACAAAGACGTATCGCCAAGCGATTTAGCGTTCCGGTACGATGTCGTGTAGAAACCGAAAGAGGTGTGGATTTTCGTCCCACTCCTAACAAGTTAGCCATCTTCCATCTTAGACTGCATAATCACTTAACATCAGGTGTGATAGCAGTCAACGGCCAACTTGTAGTCGATATAAAATTTTTTAACAAAAATAGAACCGACTCAAAACGCACTAAAAAGTAAAAAATAACTGTGTCATTTAGTTGCATTAATTTACTTAAGCATATCTATCAAGTCGGTGCCAGTCAAGTTTAAGGAATATTTATTTTACGTAGTAAAGCAGTTTGTGGGTTCTAGGTAACGTCCTTGAAAGTAGAAACCTTGGCTGGCACCGACTCCTAGATATGCTTAAGTAAATTAAAGCAACTAAATGACACAGTTATTTTTTACTTTTTAGTGCGTTTTGAGTCGGTTCTATTTTTGTTAAAAAATTTTATTTCTTACTTTTTAGTGATTTATCGCCACATAATGTACTCGTACTATACTGTCATAGTATATTATATGGTACTAGTAGCCAAAAAGCTACCGATACCGAGTCAAAATCCGAAATCGCTGTAAGCGTGCCTCCAAAATTTGAAGAGTTCCTTCAATTTCCCCAGGATATCATCATCGGATCCTAACATGAGGACAATGGGACCACCTTGGATGTATGCCCTTTCAAATAAAAAAAGAATTATCAAAATCGGACAACACTGTAAAAAGTTATGCGTGGTCATACATAAAAAAAAAAAAAAAAACAAATATACGTGTCGAATTGAGAACCTCCTCCGTTTTCTTTCGTCGGTTAAAAATAAAATCTATACTAATATTATAAAGAGGAAAACTTTGTTTGTTTGTAATGAATAGGCTCAAAAACTACTGGACCGTTTTTAAAAATTCTTTCACCATTTGAAAGCTACATTGTCCACGAGTAACATAGGCTAAATTTTATTTTGGAAAAAATAGGGTTCCGTAAAATATTGGTTTTTCGGACACAAGGTGTAAAAAATCAACCAGAAAAGTTAATTATTTTGCGTACGCTGCCTAAACTATAAAAGATAGAACCATAAAATGTTCTAATTAATTGGAGATCTTATAAATATCAACAAAAAAG
Source organism: Mycalesis mineus (assembly GCA_034621355.1). Taxonomy (NCBI): domain Eukaryota; kingdom Metazoa; phylum Arthropoda; class Insecta; order Lepidoptera; family Nymphalidae; genus Mycalesis; species Mycalesis mineus. Next base: position 1,564,474 of record CM067897.1, read on the forward strand.
TCCGCGACACACTATACCTATCTATGTCGAGTGAGGCACAACAACCATTTTTTTATTTAAAAATCTTAATTTTTTTTTGGACTACATTTAAACGCATTTATTTTACTCATGCTATTAATCCTTATCAAAATAAATTATTTCATCACTAAGTACAGTTTATGTAGATAATATTTGGTATTTAAAAAAATTAAAATATTACTATATCTGCGTTGCGAAGTGAGCGTCACCAAGGCGGGGGCGCGCGTGCGGGAGGGGAGTTCAGATCTATGTTATATATACGATGATGAATTAAGAATTCGATCTTTGTTCAAATATCTATTTAGTACATGGAACAGTTTGTTCGTTTGTTTTAACGGGCTAATCTCTATCTGCGTGTCAGATTGTAAAATTATTTTTGTTTATTCTGAAGGTTAGACTCAAGAGTGAAATATACTATTTAATATCAATTTATACCTATCAGCTTGCCATAAATATATATTTTTAATGTTAATGTACTGTAATATCGTACAATGTTTAACAAAAATGTAGACCTTAGTACACGGGACGGGACGGAGGATATTGCTTCACGGGAAACTATAAAAAAATTAAATTGAGAGGGGGAGCGGGGAATGAGCACACTATATGTGCCTTTACAAATTTTGTATGAAAGTCTGTCTTTAAAATTAGAAGGGTACCTAAGAGGTTTTCACGCGGACGAAGTCGCGGGCAACTGCTAGTAAATAATACAATTGTTAACTGCGCAAAGACTCTGTACAGACTGGCATATTGCCGCCCATAGAGTAGGATGTATATTGAGTACTTATAGAGTCGTCTCTCTCTATATAGAACTGGAACAAGGAAAGCAGCGCCTCTGGTGAACGGTGGCGAAACAACTTTTCTGATATATATAACTATAACTGTAACTATAGGATGTATAGTAAGTAGGTACCGAGATATATAGCTCTTATTTTTTCATTTTAGATATTTAGGTACAAGATACTAATTTTTTTTTCCCCCTTTGTATCTGCAATCAGTCGCTAGACTATAAGCAGATTTGTTGTGCTGATTCTGGCAGTTTAAGACAGTAAAGCCATCGCTCTACTATCTGCTAGTTATCGAGCACGTCGGCTCGTTTCAGGCGTTTTACTCGCGGTGCTACAACCAATGAACTGGCGAGGCGGTTAGGATGTCGGGTCAGCCGTTCTTTGTGCTTTGTGCAATGTTTTCTGATTTCCTCACAGATGGTTGGAAGATTGAGGTACTCGTGGATTTCTTCGTTGCGAGAAAACCAGGGGGCATTACAGATGTTCCTTAGTATATTATTTTGTACCCTTTAGATGCGCATTATGTTTGATTTGCTGCAGGTGCCCCACAGCTGAATGCCATAGAGCCAGATTGGTTTTAACATTGCACAGTACACGAGCACTTTGTTGTTAAGCCTTAGAGTCGACTGTCTGCCGAGCAGCCAGAGCAGATTTCGGAATCTAGTGTTGAGCTCATTTCTTTTATTATCTATATGATATTTCCAAGTCAGTCGACGGTCCAGATGGAAGCCCAAGTACTTGACACATGTTGTCGGGGGTAGGTCTTCAGACCCTAGCTTAACAGGAGGGCAGTCCCCTTTTCTTAAGGCAAATGTTATGTGGTGAGATTTGGATGCACTCGCTACTATTCGCCATTTTGAAAGCCAGAGGTGGGTTGCATCTAGTTGTTTTTGGAGGCTAAAACTGGCTCGATTTGCATCTTTATTGCAGGATAGGAAGGCTGCATCATCTGCATATGTTGCGATGGTGACGTCAGATGATTGTGGTAGATCACAGGTAAATATATTGTACAAGACTGAACCAAGAACCGAGCCCTGAGGTACACCTGCTGAGATGATATAGAAACTGGATCTAGCGTCGCGCTGTTTGACTTGGAATATTCTATTTTCCAGATAAGATGCAAGCAACAGGAACATAGAATGAGGTAAGAGTTTCTTTATTTTTACCAAGAGTCCTTTGTGCCATACTCTATCAAAGACCTGCTGGACGTCCAGGAATGCCGCGGAACAATATTCCTTCTTTTCAAGGCACTGTCGGATTGTGTGGTATACTCTGTGTACCTGTTCGATGGTCGAGTGTTGCTTACGAAAGCCGAACTGGTGAATAGGGATAGTTTCATTTTCTTCTAAGGCATAGTTTATTTATTTATTATTTATTTATTTATTATTTATTTATTCTTTATTTGTACACCACATAAGATAACATAAAAAAAAACATACAGAAACAATATTATGGAGGAAGTAGGTACAAAAGGCGGCCTTATCGCTTAATAGCGATTTCTTCCAGGCAACCTTGGGCTTAGGAAAATAACAGTACTAAGCTGCAGGTGGTGTAATTTAATAAGATACATACATTCAAATAATTACATACTAATACACAATAAATTACATAAATAACACAATAAACATTAAAATAAATATCATAAGACAAACTAATACATACATAATAAGACATACAGGAAATACAAACCAATAAGTCATCAAAAGTACTTACTCGCTAAGAAAGTTTAATCTCGCTAAGAAGATTATTTCCCAGATCTTCGAGAGTACAGGAGTAAGGCTAATCGGTCGATAGGAGCTAGCTTCTTCCTCAGGTTTCCTTGGTTTATGTATCATACTTATTTGTGATACTTTCCAAATGTCAGGAAAATAATTTATTTGAAAGATACGGTTAAACAGGCTTGCCAAATATACCAGGCATTTTTTTAGGGAGCTCTTTAAGGATGCGAGGAGTGATCAAATCAAACTCTGGAGCTTTTTTTGAGTCCAGGGATGCAATTACTTTCTTGATTTCTTTCGGAGATGTTGGCTTGAGCGGTAGGCACATCTGAAGGTCTTGCTGGAAAATTTCATCAACTTCAGGATCATCTGATTCAGGATTAGGTTGAAACACAGTGACAAGGTGAGCCGCAAAGGCCTCTGCTTTTTCAATATCACTGCGAGCCCAAGTAACGCCGGTTTTAATGGGTGGAAAGTGTGGCTGAGGTTGGTTTAATGATTTTGTGGCCTTCCATAGTGATCGATCCCCACGTTCTGTTGGAGACAGTAATTCAAGATTTTTCTTGATTATTCTGTCAGATGAATCTGCAAGTATCGTTTTGAGTTCTTTTATGGCACGGTTCAGATTTGTTTTATCTTATGTACTTCGTGAGCTCTGCCAATTACGTCGAAGCCTCCTTTTTTCTTTAATTTTAGCCTTAATCTCTGATGGAAGATAGATGCCTTGTTGTTTAAGGTTTAGATGTGGTGTATTAATCCACGCTGCCACTTGGATTAAGTTTGTGACATATGTTGTCGCATTGTCAATGTCTTCTTTACTCTTTAGAGGGATTTTCAGATCAATGTTTCTATTTATGTAATCTCTAAATGAGTGCCAGTCTGTCTTATGATTATGCAAATAGGCATCATTTTTTCTCGTCAGTATAGACGCCCTGCACAGGTCTAAGATTATAGGTGAGTGATCAGAGGATCCATCAAGATTAGATTCGATGTTAGTGTAGAGGTGGGAAACATTTTTTGTAACAAAGAAATCTAGAAGATCAGGCCTTTTGTTAGTATCTGAGGGCCAGTAAGTCGGTTCACCAGTAGAGAGAGTAAGTAGATTATTATTCTCAAGACTTTGTTTGAGTTCTCTTCCACGCGGAAGTGTACAGCGGGATCCCCAGAAGGTATGTTTGGCATTCCAGTCACCTCCGGCTATAAAGCGATCACCCAGAGATTCAAAGTAACTTGAAAATAATGTCTCATCGATCTTGTGACGAGGTGGGCAGTAAACAGCCGAGAGTGTTATGACATCTGACTTTTCTTCTACTTTTATGGTTGTCGCTTGTATATGGGGAGTTCTGTAATGATCTGAGAAATGGTGCTTTAGGTTATTTTTAATTATAATTGCCGTTCCACCATATGCACCAGCATCAGGGTGAGATGTTAAGTAGGAACAATAGCCTGGAATCACAAATAAGCTTCTATCATTAACATGGGATTCAGATATAAGAACCACATCTATTTTGTTAACGGACATAAATGCCAACAATTTGTCTTTACGTCTAGTAAGACCATTAATGTTCCACGCAGCAATGCGTAGATGGTTCATTTTGTGACTTTAGTGATGAGAGTAGTTATAAGTCCCAAAAGAGTACTTATTTGTTGTAAGAGCGTATCAATTTTTTCGCTTTGTTTGAGCAGTAAGTTTTCTATGGATCCAAGGGGCCCATTTGTTGGTGGAGGATTTTTATCCTTTATTGGAGAATTATGAGAGTTCACTGCTTCCGCGTATGTTTGCGGTGCTTTGTTTGTGGAGCGCGGGTTCTTGGTGTTAACATCTATCCTTGGTTTTGATTGATGGAATTTTGGAGCACCATTTTTTCTTGTGAGAATTTCCTTGTACACCTGGCACCCTTTGTAATTCGCAGGATGATCGAGTAAGCATAATGCACATTTGGCTGGGGAGTTTCTGTCTTTCTTGTGACATTCAGAGGTTTTATGTCCCTCGCCGCATTTCACGCAGCGATACGGCCGCATACAATTATTTTTAGAGTGCCCATATTGTTGACGTCTATTACACTGCACAACTGTGGTTGATTTTCTTGGCGTTTCTATTTTTACTTTTTGGTGGAATACAAATTCTATGTTTCTGAGATTTTTATTATTTATGCTCGGTTCCACGTTGACAAAAAATGTAGATGTAGGTTTTTTGTCAGGGCCGTATCTGGCATTAATTATTTCGCCTCGAACTTTGTTCCCAGTGCATTCAACAGCTTCAACTATAGCTGAGTGGGGTGTTGTGTGATGCAAATTCTTAATAACTATTCTACAACACTTAGTATCCTTTCTAGTAAAAGTGTGGCCAATCAAACCATTTCGTCTGGTTACTTCGATTATCTTCTTGTACTCTTCGACACTGTCAATGACAATACGAAGGTTGTTTTTGTTGACAATTTTTAGTTTGAAATACTCAGGCTTGCTTGTGGACTCTAGTAATTTGGACAATTCAGTTACGTCCTCAATACCATATAGAATGATGGGAGGGGGTTTAACATGTGGTTTGTTAATGCTAGCTGTAGTTTGGCTCTCATCAGGTGGGTCTAATGGAAGATCACTGAAACTGTTATTGGTCTCTACAATAGGGGATGTTGGGGGGGAATTGACTCGTTTCCGTTTAGGTCCTCTTGAGGTAGGAATTTTTTGCCAGCTAGGGGGTTTTATTTGTTCGTTCCCATATTCCTGGATATCTATTGAATTTTGATTGATATAGGCATCATTTTCTTGTTGTGTTGCACCATCTCTTAAGGGTGAAGGTCTCTTTTTCAATGTATTTTCAGTTGAACATGTGGCGGGATGGTTCAGTGTTGATTTCTGTTGCGCCTTACAACGTTCGTTCTTGTTCTCTCCTTTTGGAGGGGAGTTACAATTCCGTTGTTTGTGAAAAAGACTGGGATGGAAAATTTGTTGCGTCATTTTCTTTGGAGCTTGTTCCATGGTAGGGCAGTTTTGATGAGGGTTCTGTGTAAGTTTCTTCATTGGTGGGGTTCGCTGCAGTCCTCTTCTTCTGAACGGGTCTTCTTTTTCTTCTTTCTTCTTGTCGAATTCTCTTCTATTCTCGGCTGACGATGATTTGGGTGAGCGGGTTTCGCCCCCCCCAGAATACGTGGGGCAGACTGTGTCACGTTGTGTAAGCGACATCTGTCGGCAGTGCAGCTAAGCTCGTGATCGATTTCTGCGTCAGCGTGGATCGTGAGCGGAGCACGGCAAAAAGTTGGAGATTAGCGCCAATAGAGGGCTCTGTCGTTAAACACAGCGGTGTCGTTTCTATTTCGTATTTCTTTTGGATTTAAAAAGGAAAAAGAAAAAAAAAACAAATAGTTAGTATTTTGGGAAAATAAAGGTTTTGTGTTTAGAAAGTTTAGCTTATCCTCTATGTAAGCATAGAGGAAAGTCCCTTTCCTGACGTCTAACTTCATGATGGATGTCTATGGCGGAAGGTGGCCATTTTGAGAGAGGTCTTTCAATCAGGGACGCGATGGCGTGAGGACGAAATTTTGGCCGATTGAAAGGATTCGCTTCGCCCATGGGTTCAGGGCTTCCAATTTTGCAAAAACCCAGTATTAATGTTATAAATAAAATATAAGTTATGAAGTAACAACATTTCGGTGAGTTTGGCAAACCATTTCGTTTGACTACAGGGCGTGCTCACGCGGAAAGTGTTGTATAACCTTTTCCGTTTCGTTTCAGGTTCCCTAGCAAGTTAATTATGTTTATTTTCGTCATCGGGAGGGAATAAGCGAGTGCTACTTGGCTAGGTAAATATGGGTGACGATCACCAAAGTATTTTTCGAAAGCGTGGCATGACGTCAGAGGTCAGCGAACTAATAATTGTTTCTTTGTTTCAGCGGGTTTATATTTATTCTACGTTTATGTCTATAGTTATCTACATTCATTATTTTATCGTTATTCGTCCAGTTAGACCATTCAGTTATTTGGGTTGTGGATTTGGAACATTCGAGAGAAGCCTTCGTTGGAAAGGATTTGGTGGATACCGGCGTGGAGGGCTCCAGTCCTTGTTTCCGTGCGACACGACAACGGAGAGGATTTGCTATCCATGGTTTCGAGGAGCGCCTCAGATTCGCGACGTCGGAAAATCGGAGGAAGTGCCCTATCGCACCGTACCAATGGTGAGATGAGCTAACAGGTCAGTGAACTCACATATTGTCCTACGTAGAGGCCAACAATCTAGCGAGGTCAATGAACTCTAGGATTATGAAATAGTTTGTTCAAATAGACAGTAAATACAAATAGCTTAAAAGTATGGTGGTATTCTGTTCCATTACTAGTCGTTTATATTAAAAATGTGGTATTAACTTTGGGTTGGTTTTGGACTGACGGCTAGATTTGAACCCAAGCGCTCTGCCGCTAAGACTGTACTAGACCGGAGTTCCGGAAACCACGGTCAGTCCTGTCCATTAACTTAGATTGGTATGACACAGGAGACCGGTGAATACAATTAGGTTCTTTAATTTAGTATGCGGCTCTTTAATTTAGTATTTAAAATAATTTCTGTAAACAATTCAGCCCACCGAATAAACAGACTCAGGAAACGTTTTGAATCTTTTATTATTCTATTTCCTTGCACCAGGCTATGTATATATTAACCCGTACCAAGACTCAACACTTATGAGTTGAATGTGTGACCAAGAGACCCCTTTTTCCGATTCTTTGCGGCCGTTGGCTCCCAGCACCAACCCAGGGGGTTCACGGTGTCGCAACTGACATATAGTCAGTGAGGGACTCTCCTTCCGCGATGCGGTTGGTACCCTCCTGGGGTAGTGAAGATACTAATTTGACACAAGTTTTATAATCCTTTCATGATAATTACTTTTTAGTGAGTATAATAAAATAATGTCAGTTAAGTGAAAGAGCTTAAAACGTGTGCCAAATTATGTGCAAAGTGAAAATAAGAAACAAACATTGACATAACAACGAATGATCAATGACAAAGTATATTTAAAAGACAGAAGTATTTATTGTAAAATACGTATCCTAAGTACATGAATTATAATAAAAATTCAAAATAAATTAATTTTTTTTTTATAGACAAGTTTGTTTAATAATAATCATAAATCTATATTAATTGCAATGCTGCGTGAAACTAAATGAAAATAAAATAAAAATATCTGCCACAAAAGATATTACCGCCATCTAGTAAACAGTGGCGGAACTATACCAAGTGTAATTATGCTTCTACAGAAATACTCTAAGGCCTATGTGCACCAAGATTTCGGTTATCATAACCAATACATAGGTAATTGTTTTTTTTTTAATTGTTTAATATATTATATATAGTTTAGGATATTCTAGTGTTTAAGCTTTTACTTTTTTATTTATTTAATTGTAAATATTTAATTTAATGTACATATTTAACTGTAAACAAAACCAACGGTTAACATAAGCTAACTATAAATTTACTGTTCGCGACAACCCGTACGCCGGTTAAGGACGTACACGGGGCGGTAATCTTAACCGAGCTTAGGTCGGTGCCAGCAAGTTTAAGGAACATTTATTTAATTGTAGTAAAGCAGTTTGTGGGTTATAGGTAATGTCCTTAAAGTAGAAACCTTGGCTGGCAACGACTCCTTAAGTAAATAAAGCAACTAAATAACACAGTTATTTTTTGCTTTTTAGTGCGTTTTAAGTCTGTTCTATATTTTGTTAAAAAAATTTATTTCTTACTTTTTAGTGATTTATCGCCACGTAACGTACTCGTATTATACTGTCATAGTGTATTAAACGGCACTTGTAGCCATAAAGCTACCGATACTTACACTAAAACCGAAATCGCTGCAAGTGTGCCTATAAAATTTGAAGAGTTCCTTCAATTTTCCCAGAATATCATCATCAGATCCTAACATGATTTATCAAAATCGGACAACTCTGTAAAAAGTTATGCGTGGTCATACATAAAAAAAATAATAAAAAAAATATACGTATTTTCGTTCTTTCTTCTTTCTTTCATACTCGTAAATAAAAAAACACAATAGTTTCATATCTTTATATTCTTCATTAAAAAGACAACAGGAGTAGCGGCTCAGCGTGGGAGCAGCGGTGGCCCGGTGGTGGCGGCGCGCTCCGCACGGCACGCGTGCGACACGCGCGCGACACGCGCGCGACACGCGTGCAGCTCACGTATGCAGATGTGCGATATGATGAAAGTAAATTTTCTTTAATCGTACATTACTACTGGAATTTGTGTACGCAAGAAAAGTTGTCAACGAGTTCTGGTGTGCTCTTTGAAATTGTGAAATATATTTACTATAGATATTGTTAGTCTGATTGTGTTCTCGCGACTCTTCTGCGCCGCTCACTGCACCGAGCCGCATGTGTGCTTGTGGTTGGAAGTTCAAATTTAAAAACGTCAACAAGGAAGTACGTGAACATGTGACGTCACGGTCATCACCACGGATTGTACCGCGGGCCCGGCGCCGCGCGACCGGCGTGACGCGGCTTCCGCGCACAGCAAGCGAATGACCGGCGGATAAACTGCTTAACTAACACAGTGGACAAATATAATATTGCTTTGATCCCATAAATGTCCTTTCATAAAGTGACATCGTGATTTTTTCTGAAGGAATGGGCGTTAATAAATCATAATGAACAGAATGCCGCAGCCAGAGCGGGGACTGCGTGTGTTCGACCTCGACCGGTCGCCGCGAGCGCGGTTTTCTGAGATATGTTTTACGACCGTGTTTCATTAACGACAAATTGGTGTAACCCTACCGAAATAAACTATTTATATAATAACAAGGCAAGTTCGATCTATCGAATTAAAAATACATAATATAACAATTAGCTATCTACACGATCTTTCCATAGATATAATTTAAAATATACTCAGTTCTGATTTTATACATTATACTCGGGCGTCGCACAGTCCGCAGAGTTGCACGACGCAGCCGGCGCACGACAGTCGCACGAAGCGGCCGGCGCACGACAGCCGTGCAACGCGACCGCCGCACAGCGGACGCGCGACGCGATGCGCATTGGTCGGCGAGCGCTCCGAAGAGCGCGTCGGGAGAGAGCATCGCATTGCGGACGTGAATATTGTGTTCATAGTTCTCGTTAGGTGTATACAGTGTCTTTATATATTTTTACAAACTCTTATATATAATCTAAGTATATATGTATAATATTATCGTAGTATTGCTATACAACAGTGCGACGGGCGCCGGCGCGCGGGGCGGGCGCGGCGCGGCTCGCTCCCCGGCAGGCGGCAGTATTCAAACCTTATTATTATCTAATAAAAAGCAGAATAAAGCTTCTCAAAAACGAACTAGTCAAAGCGAGGAATCCACAGCGCGCACCCGCGCGTCGCGCCGCCCGCCCCTTGCGCTCGCCGGGCGCCCACCAACTACACGACGGCATCGCGAGAATCGTCCGTGGGCCGCAGCGCGCGCACTCACGCGACTCCAGCCAGGAGCCGCCGGTCGCGCGGCCAGGGCAGGCGGCGGGCGACGCGCTACTGGGCGCCGCCCGCCGCCGCGCGCTACACGAAGTCGCGCCGCCGCGCCGCCGCGCCCGCCACCGGGCTGCCGGGCGACTCGCCGGGCGTGGTGGGCGTGGGCGCTTGCGGGGCAGCGCCCTTGCTGCGCGCCTTGGTCCGCCGTTTCCTGGCGAGCGCCCCGCCGTCGGCGCGCTCGGGCCGCTCGGCGCGCTCCAGCCGGTCGGGCCGCTCGACGCGCTCGACGCGCTCAGTGCGCTCGGCGTCGGGCGCAGCGTCGGCCGGGTCGGCGCCCAGGCGCGCAGCGAGGAAGGTCAGCAGCTCCTCGACGCGACCGAGCTGAAAGTGGTAAAATTAAATTTTTTAGTGAGTAATACAAGTCAATTTTGTTTACACCTAATATTGTAACTACCTATGTTTGTTAAGTCAGATATTAGCACACACTGGTATTGGTGATTGGCAGCTATCACGCTAGTGTTGTAGATCCTTGTGTAACCTTCAACGGTCAAATCAGACAGCTTTAACTATAATAATGAATGAATCGCAGTAAGGAACCTTAGACTTGACACGACTTTGTCTAGATTTCTAAACGACTTCAAAAAAAGGAGTTTCTTAATTCGACAGATATCTACAGATAAGAGAACTCGTTTACAGTAGCTGCCTTGTGTTTGAGCTCGATAAATTTGTCACAATGAGAACTTTATACTAGAACTTTATGTATACAGTAGCTGCTAAGTCTAACCAAAAGGGTTAGACTTGATTGATTTGTATTGATGAGAACTTTATACCTAGATAGATTGTGACTGTTATTAAGGGTCTTATGATGAAGACGAAGTACAGTTAAGGGTATTCTTTAACTGTTTACAGTTAAAGAATACCTGACTACTCGAAGACAGCTGGACGAATTTGATAAATTATTTTTTGTTTGAATGGTTATAGTTCCCAGTTGGTTTAATGTTTAGTAAGTCATGATCCGATGATGAGATCTTGGAAAACTCAGGAAACTCTTCGAACTTTACAGTTACATTTGCAGGGATATTGGTACTTATGGCTTACTTCCAGTAGGTTTTACGTATGTTCGTTGTCGATAAATCACTTAAAAGTATGAAATAAAAAATTTTTAACAAAAAATAAAAACGCCTTCAAAACGCACTAAAAACTAAAAATAACTGCGTCATTTGGTTACTTTAATTTACTTACAACATCTAGGAAGTCGGTGCCATCCAAGATTAGGTAACGTCTTTAAAGTAGAAAGTTCGGGTGGCATCGACTTCATAATTATGGTTAAGTAAAAGAGTAAAAAATAACTGCGTCATTTAGTTACTTCACTAAATGACGCAGTTATTTTTTACTCTTTTTAGTGCGTTTTGAAGGCGTTTTTATTTTTTGTTCAATTTTTTTTATTACTTTTTAGAGATAAACTAGCAGCTCCGTCGAAACTTGGCTAGTTTTTTACAGAATGTTTTTTGGTGGGATTTCACTTCTTTTTGTAGAAACTTATAACGTCGGCATATTGATTTATTTTATTAGATTTTGTTATCAACATTTCCAAGCACAATAGAAGAATGTCGTAAACGTTTGTACAGCGGGCGGTTTCTACTTCGCCATAGGAATAAGGTTATAGTCCAATGCATTGTATTTTGACCAAATTTTTAGCGAAATTAATAGTTTAGTACAATTTGTTTATTTAAGTTGTCTAATGCTGCCTCGTTGGTCTAGTGGTTAGCCTATGTGCCTTCCTATGAAGCCTATGAAGTCCAATAATCGCCATATTGATTTTTAACAAAAGACTGAACTACAGAACCATACACATTGCCGGTACCTTTTGCTGAAGCCGTTGCACCTCGTTGCGCACATCTCTGCGCAACTCCGCAAGCGCAGCGTCGTGCGACGCGGGGGCGGGCGTGGGGGCGGGTGCAGCAGCGGGCGTCGGCTGGGGCGCTGGCGCGGGTGCGGCGACGGGCGCGGGTGCGGCGGCGGGCGCAGGCGCGGCGGCGGGTGGAGCGGGCTTGCGCTCGTCGGCCTCCTCGTCGATGGGTTCGCGGCGCGCGGCGGCACCCAGCACGCTGCCGGCGCGGCCGCGACTGAAAGCAGGCGGCGCGGGGCGATCGCGCGCACTGAGCGAGCGAGTGAAGGCGGCGCGTGGCGCGTCGGGCGCGTCCAGCGAGCCGCCGGCCAGCAAACGGCCCCACTTGCCGCGCGCCGCTCCGCCGCTGCCCGCGCGGCTGTCGGAGCCGCTGGTGGTGCCACTGGCGCGCGCGTCGTCGTCCTCGGGCGGCGGGGCGGGCGCGGGCGCGGGCGCGGCGTGCAGCGCGGCGGCCAGCGCGGCGGGCGGAGCGGCGCGCGGCGGCGGCGCGGCGGCCACGCTGCGCTCGCGGCGGAAGCGCGAGAAAATCTTGCGCACCAAGTGGTCCTGCGCCTGCTCGAGCTGTGGCTCGCGCTTCCGGCGCTCCATGAGCTCGCGCTCGCGTCGCACGTCGGCCACCTTGCGGAAGATAAGGCGGTGGCGCAGGTTGTAGGTGAGCGTGAGGTTGCGCGCGAAGCTGTTGGCGAACGCCTGGTAGAAGTCCAGCACCTCCAGCAGGCGGTCACGCTTGATGGTGTGGAGATCGCAGTAGGTGAGCGCGCGCACGTTGGCGGCCGACTGCCCCACGGCGCTGTCCTTCCAGAACGAGTCGCCGAACACGTCGCCCTTGCCTGCGGAGCGAGCGGAGCGTGAGAGCGAGTAGGAGCGGGAGCGGGGCGGGCGACGCGCGGCGCACTCACCCAGGATGGCCACCACCTCATCGTCCTGGATGACCTCGAGGCTGCCGGTGACGATGAAGCACAGCGAGTCGATGGACTCGCCCGTGTGGTACAGCAGGTCGCCGGGCGCCGAGTGCGACATGTGGAAGTGCATGGCGAGCGCGCGCAGGCAGCCGTCCGACGCCAGGCGGAAGGCGGGGTGCTCGTTGAATACCTTGCGGTTGAGGTGCACGCAGATGTCGGCCTTCATGTCCTTAGGGCAGTAGTTCAGCACCTGCAACGCGAGCAGTGAGCGGTGAGTGACGACGTGGGCGGGCGCGGGCGCGGGCGGTCGGTGCACACCTTGTCCGTGTCAAGCCCCTTGGTCATGGCCCAGGTGGAGACGACGTAGTCCATGACGCGCTCGCTGAGCGCCTTGGGCACCTCGTGCAACTTCATGAACTCACGCACGTTGTTGAGCATGTCGTGGTACTTGGCCGTGGCCGACGTCATCTGCTGGATGATGGTGGTGACGTGCCCGAAGATGGTCGCGTACAGCAGCGCTGCGAACACAAAGCTAACGCGTCAGAAGGCGCGCGCCCGCCACGTGGCTCGAGCCGGCTCGAGCCGCGCGGCGGTGTACGTCGCTCGCTGTATCTCTCCCTGTCACCGCGACGCTTCGTGGGCCTGCACGGGGGGCAAGGGCTCAGGGGCGCAAATCATAAGAGAGTCAACTGAAACCGCAGGAAGAAGCCTGGGGGGAGAACGTCTGCGGGAGGGGGCGGGAGGCGCGGCGCCCGGCGCAGGGCGCTGCGGACGCAGAGCGCTGCGCGGACGCCGCGCGCGTGCTCCGGCTAATAAGAGAAGAGGTCCGGCACCTGCCACGATCATCATGCAGATGGTGAAGATCTTCTCGTTATCGGTCTCGGCGGCCACGTTGCCGAAGCCCACGGAGGTCATGCAGGTCATGGTGAAGTACAGCGCCGTGACGTACATGGTCTTGCGCGACGGGCCGTTGACCAGCTCGGGCCCGTCCGACTCGTTGGACCACACGTAGGCGTAGGGGCTCTGCGTAACGTTGGCCAGCTTCCACAGCCAGGAGTACTGCAGGCCGGAGTCGGCGTCGGAGCGGCCGATGCTGTACCACACGCACGCCAGCCAGTGCGCCACCAGCATGTAGAAGCACAGCAGCAGGATGAGCATAGCGGCGCCATACTCCAGGTAGCGGTCCAGCTTGCGCACCACGCGGCCCAGGCGCAGCAGACGCACCACCTTCAGCGCCGAGAACAGGCTGCCGATGCCGTCCTCGTCGTGGTCGAAGGCATTGAACACGTCGTAGGGCAGGCACGACAGTAGGTCGATCAGAAACCACGACTTGAAGTAGTTCTTGCGGATGACGCGCGGATCGCTGACCACCTCGCCACCCGCGCCCACGAACGTCGTGTGGAAGTTCAGCACGATGTCGATGAAGAACACCACGTCCACGATGGAGTCGATGACCAGCAGCGACACGTCCTCGCTCGTCTTGTTCTTGAACGCCACGTTGTACGGGACCATGATGGCCGTGTAGAAGGTGAGGCACAGAATGATCCAGTCCCAGATGGCCTTGAAGGCGCAGTAGTGCAGCAGGATGTGCGGCGGCGTCTTGGGCGCCTCCTGGCGGTACTGCGGCAGCACGTCGCCCGACAGCGACATGACATGCGCCAGCTGGCTCGTGCGCGCTGGCTCCTTGAGCGCCGGCAGCGCCGACACCAGCACGGAGCGCGAGCGCGTCACGCTGCGCGCCAGCTTCGCGAACTTGGACAGCCCTGCAACACGCGGGGCGATGAGCGGCGAGCGGCCGGGGGTGACGCGCCCGCGCCCGCCCCGGTCCGTACTCGCCTCCTTTGGGGTCGTCCGCGTCGATGGGCTGCTTCAGCGCCGTGATGTCGCGGAACGTGAGCAGGAACAGCACCACCAGCTCGCGCTCGTTGCGGATGGGCGCCACGTGCACCAGCAGCCACAGCGGCGTGCCTGCGCAGCCGCGGCCCGGGTCACGCGCGCACCTGCCCGCGCGCGTCGCGCACGCCGCGCGCGACCAGGTGGCGTCGTTTAATATTAATGAAACATTAATTTTAACGATTTACATTTCGGTAAATTAGATGCTTTTTGAACCGCAATTTAAAAAAGCTATTTAGATATTTCGCTTTAGAATTACTTATCTGTTTGACGTTATACTAAAACATAAATTACAAACTTTGCAATAAATTTACCGATTACTTTTTGAATCTTTCTCAAGATAAAAAAAGCAGAGTTTGCAATTGACAGAATATAGTTAAAGTATTGTTCGAGGTGGTTATCATTTAGCAAAGTATGTGTGGTGTGGTGTGGTGGGGAGTGGTGGGGGGTGGCTCGCGGCTCACGTACGGTTCTTCTTGTAGAGCAGGATCTCGAACTGGTCGGCCAGGTGGTGGTCCAGCGCGCGGTCCACGCGCTCCACTGCCTCCTTCTCCGTCAGCTCGCCGTGCATCCAGGTACACCTGCGAAGAGCAGGGGTCAGCGCGCTAGAGGCGGCGCGCGGCACGGGGCCGGGGGGCCGGGGTCCGAGGCGATACGCACCTGCACGACTTCTGCATCACCTCGGCACGGTTGTAGCCGCTCATCTTGCAGAAGGTCTCGTTGCAGTACACGATGGGGTAGTCCACGATCTGCGCGTTGGCCAGCAGGAAGCTGCTGTCTGCTGCAACAAGCCCTCGTATGTGCGCGCGTCGAGCGAGCAGGTATCTTATAATATCTACATGAGCGCATCAGCATAATGTTTGCGTCGCGGAATGCGTCTGAAAGCGTTTCATCTCATCTGAAATTATGTGCCTATTTGGATTCTGGAGGAATGTTTCCTCTGATAAAAATGACTAACAAACGGTCTCGAGTGTCAGTGACAGTAGAAGAAGACTTTCAACATATGCGGCTTTGCGGCGAGGGCGCGCGTGTAATGCGGTTACGTGAGCGCTCGCCCGACACTTGTGCCGCTCGCTGTAGCCTGTACTGAGGTTACATAATCGTTAAAAGGTTCAGAAAAGATACAAGATAAGATTCTTCACAGCCTACCCTACAGTGAGTCGAGGGCACGCTGTTCGTATTTACCTACCGTTCATCCACATCGCAATCAACTTTTGTAAAGCAACGTTTGGAAACACGGTGACATAATATGTTGTTGTTACTTGTTACTATTTGTTACTGACAAATGCGGTGTGGATGCACATCGCTCGGTAGCCGGTAAAGCTTAAAGGGATAAAATAAACTAAGTTATTTAATGTCTCTGTAAGTTATAAGTAAGTTTGTTGCGTCGACTCCTAATTATTGTAATGTATTTTACTATTTTTTGGAAACTTTGTTGGCTACGCTAATTTATCTATCTTTATTAATTATCTTTACCCAATGTACATGCTGTTTGTTTCCTCAATACTTCATGCTACTCTACCGAGTGGACATCGTGCGTTACGTTCGTGTCAAACTGAAGAGGAGACGACAAACGCACAACAGCAACGTGCTATCTTTTGCATTAAACAAGCACCTACGAGCACCTCTGATGTGCGGTGGTCGCCGAGCAGAGGTTGGTGTCCATCGTCTCTATCTCTCCCTGTCTGACCGATGCCATAGATAGAGAGATACAGAGAGGAAGTCAATACACGCACTATGTCGACAGGCAGGTTTGGGTGGCATTGTTATATTGCGCCAAACCATCACCATAAAACATAATACCTAATTGAAATTTATCTGTAAATAAAAATATTAGAAGCGTAAAGGTGGGTGCGAGCGAATGCTACGCGGGGAGCTAGAGCTAGAGCTAGAGCAGTGCTAGAGTAGAGCGAGAGCTAGTCACGGACGCTGCGACGAGGAGCGCCGGATGATGTTCTCCAGGAAGGTGTTCTGCGGGGCCACCAGCCCCCGGCGGCCGCCCGGCATGCCGCCTCAGCCCGCCGCCGCCTGCAACATGTGCTCTACTTGAGCTGCTCGTGCAGTCGTGCCAAAGTTTGCCTCAGTAGTGAAGGGCTTATCATATTAACTTGCGACCCCAGTTTCTATCCCTTCCATTTTAATAATCACAACAGAAAGTATATATACATTCACTCATAATATGAACTAAAATCGTGCCAAGTTTCATTTCATTCGGTAGTTCATCACACAAAAATACGGACCGACAGACAAACAAAAATTAAAAAATATACATTTTTAGTTCAGCATCCATTATACAGTGTGCTATGAAAATCCCTGTCCGATCCTTAAGGGTGTACGTGAGAGAAAACTCAACACTGACACTCGCCCATTTGAGTTTTCTCTCACTTCCACCAGGGGCGCTGCTTCAGTTCCATATAAATATGCCCTTAACGCGAATGTGAAGTTTTCGATTTGTTTTGGTGAAAACTCACACTCGGCACTCTGAATAGCGGTAAACATTTTGATACTGATATTGTTGAGAATTCGATCTTTGATCTTTTCTTTAAATTTGTTTGGCATGGTAGACCATATTTATATAATATACGAAAAAGTTTGTTCGTTTGTTTAAACAGGCTTATCTCTAGTTCTGCATGTCGGATTGAAAATTATTCTGTTTATTATGAAAGCTAGACTCAAAAGTGAAAGAGACTATTAAAAGCTATACACATCAGCCATAAATATAGAAATATTATTTATTTACATTTCTTTTTAAATTTTCAACAATGCTTAAATCCATTCCGCCTGCTGTGGGGCCCGGGAGTCCAAGCAACCGGTGGTCAGGGCTCCAGATTGAGGAACCTCCTCACAATACGCGCCGTTTCAATATTTACTGCCTTCTGTATCCGACCCTTGATCCAACAATTAAGCGAAAGCTTTTTAAGATGTTCGTCAAAGCTTTTCGCTATAAGACCGTTGACTGAAACGACTATAGGAACAATCATTGTTGAATCAACATTCCACATGATGGTAATCTCATGAGCAAGGTCCAAGTATTTTGATACTTTTTCCTTTTCAGCTTTCACCAGATTATCTTCATATGGAACAGTAATATCAACAATAATTGCACGGCGCGTTAATCGATCAATTATCACTATATCAGGACTATTGGCTACAATATACCTATCAGTGATAATTGTTCGATCCCAGTAGAGCAACGCACTGCTATTTTCAAGAACTGACGATATACCACCGGCAGCGGGAGCATTCGCGGGGGCCATTGGCTCCTGTTGCCCCAAGCTCGCTGGTGGTCCGTCGTCCGTCGTTGTTTTGCGCCGTGTGGTGACGCCCCGATGTGTCCTCCGAGCTGGAGAGGGCGTCACATCCCTCGCAGATGAGTGCAGATGAGAGAAGTGACGACGTCACCTTGGACGTTTTGCTTGGCCGCCACCACGTCTCATTTTTATAATATACCTTTGTGTGCATTTTCATTTATAATTTTGTGTGCTAATTAGCTATTATTTTGATATTTTTGTGAATTATTTACATATTTGAAATTATTTTATAGATTTTGATGTTATATGTCAGACTGGTGGCAGGTGTTTATTGTTAGTGTTAATGTACTGTAATATAGTACAATGTTTTAAAAAAAAATCCGCGATAGCATATATCTATCTGTTATGTTTTAGCAGATATAGAACTTCTTATGATTTCAAAAATCATTTATTTCGTATGCTTACGTTTACGTCATTATTTATACAACTAAACTTAAATCCTTATCAAAATAAATTATTTAATAATCACAAGGATATTATTGAGATAAGATTTGCCTTTTACAGTATGTTAATTACTTACATAGTTTAGGAGATAATACAAAATTTCTAAAAAAAAAATTTAATAAAAATTTAAACCGACTTCAAAACGCACTGAAAAGTAAAAAATAAATGCGTCATTTAGTTACTTTAATTTACTTAACCATATCTATAAACTCGGTGCCATCCAAGTTTAAGGAAAGTTCATTTAACAAAGTAGCAAAGCACTTTGTGTGAATTAGGTATCGTCAATAAAGTAGAAAGCTTACAGATGGCACCGAATTATTTTTGTTTATTCTGTAAGCTAGACCTAATGTAGATCTTTAGTACACGGGATGGGATGGAGGATATTGCTTCACGGGAAACTATAAAAAAATTAAAATCGTTCCAGCCGTTTAGTCGTAAAGAAGTAACAAACACATACACACACTCACTAACTTTCGCCTATATAATAGCAGTAAGGGTACACGGGCAGTGGGCACATTGACATAAAGCTCGCCTCACACTAGCGCAGAGTAGAGGGGTCGCGGCGCCTGGGTGTTATCTTAAATTCGAAGTGCCCATGAGTTTAAATATAAGGATTTTATTGGAAAACTTTCAAATATTTATTGCTTATAACTAGTAAGTAGTATTCATTAAGTTTTTTAAAAATTTTGTCTGTTTGTCTGTATGTTCACGCGTCACTTTAAAACTACTGGACAGATTTTCGTACGGTTTACACTAATGACTTAAGCTTAGCTCTGGGCAGGCTTTAGGCTTTGTTTCATGGAGATCGGACGTAAGAAAAAAAAGTTATTAAAAAAATACTGAATTTCACTAAAGATGTAGCTGCGACGAAAGTACTGAATGAATTCAAATGAAACCTGGCACGATTAGAGTATATACTACGAAAAATATTGGATATCCCGTATCCTTGTAATATTGTGTATCCCGAAAATCAGTACCGTTTCAATGTCCACGGGGACGAAGTCGCAGGCGTCCACTGGTGTAATAATATTATAGTGTACCTCTATAATATGCTTTCTTAATTTTAAACTCAAAATAGTAATGCTGAAAAGTAGCCCTATAAAACTAGCGCCGCTTCTATAACACCTATGTGCAAGAAAAACGGTTTAGAATTTATTGGTAGTAAAATAGATACCTGTTACAGGTCAACTGAGAATAGCCCCCCCCTACACTGTGCCTTATAGTCGTATTATAAATTTTTTTTTTGTCAAATTTTTGAAGAGTCCTGAAATTATTCGTAGCTCGTGGTATTTATAAAATGTAGACAGGCAGTAAGGACCAGCGTACACACACTATCAGTACACACTGTCACTTATCAAAAAGCTCGTAGAAACGAAACAGTTCTGCCGTAACTCGTAACTCTAAAAAGTTTATCGATTGTCCTTTTGTTTCTTTGACCGTTGAACCGATCTTGAAGACAATGTCGCCAACAGCCACTCGTAGAAGACTGTTACTAACGCGGATGTTAGGTATTCTACGTTTCAAAAATTTTTTATCACAGATACTTATTCCAACCCAACAAAAATCTAAATATATGGGTTCATATTTAACTATAACATATTTTACTAATAACAGGGTATAAACTATAGGTACAGTATTGAACACAACAAAGATGTTATGCTTCCTCTAGGGGAACGACCTCTCGCTCGTGGTGCGAGTCGCCATCGCCCCATCACAAACACGCCTAGCTCGATCCCTTGCTTCATACTCGTATGCAGTTCGTTTACGTAATTAGAGTAGGTACCGGCTGGCAGTAGTAGACTTATTGCTTTTGTTAACTAATACACCCACATTGTGTTAATATATTATCTTTACTTTGAGCTGAATTCTAGGTATCATTCATCTGTCGTAGTTATAGTTCGTGCGGCACAGTCGGGCCCCGGGGCTACTCACTAGCGTGACGCGCGCGGTCGGGGCAGGGCTCCGCGGACGGCGCGCGGCGGCCGAGCTGCACGCGCGCCGGGCCCGCGCGCCGCCACCATCGTCTGCGGGTGCCGCCTCGCAGCGCGACGCTTATTAGATTAGTGCGGTTGCCGGGAGCGGACGCGGGTCTTCGTGCACCTGCAGGTCCGCGGGGAGGCGGCGTGTGCACGCAAAGGTCGCGAGCGGCGGTGCGATCGATGTCCGCAGCGCGGCCGGCGACGGCTCGGCTCGGCGCGGCGCGGCGCGTGGCAGATCCGCGGCAGCACGGCGCGCACTGGCGCACGGCGGGCGCGGACGCGGCAGCGGCGGACGCGAGGCTCGCCGGGCGCCGCGCGGGCTGCGGCGCGGACGCGAGCGACCCGCGCCCGCCGCGCATGCGTCGCTCCGTGCTACGCACTCCACGAGGCTTTGCTTACGACGGTGACACTTATGACTTAATATATTATCGGTCGATATTTGTTTCTGATATCGTAAGTAACCAAGTGGACAGCAGGCGGCCGGGCGAGCGGTCGAGCGGTCGTTCTATGAAATTCTCAGTACATTCCAAATCCGAAGTCGGGAAGTTGGTGATGTTATACCCCGTGCCAAGGAGAGCACGTTAAGCCGTCGGTCCCGGTCACTGTCATCAACATCTGATAGTAATCTATACGAATACTAGCATTCGCCCGCGACTTCCTACCTAGAAAAGAATTGGATGATTTTGACTTGAGTGCTATCAGACCTTATCACTGCAACCTAAACCCAATTGAACTTATGTGGGGTATAGCAAAACATAAAATTGCCTCACATAATGTAGGATCACTACATTATGTGAGGCAATTTAATAAATATAATTATAAACTTTTTATTTATTATTCTAGGAAGTAGCTAGTAGTAGTATTATTCTAGGAAGAGCATCTCTGCTGATGACTGAAAAAAATAATTAAAAACCTGCAAGATGAAAGCTAGTGACACATCCGAAGATAGCCATCAAAGTAAATATGTATTTTTTAAATAATAATTGTAAGAATACAAATTTTCTAATTAAAAAATACATTACCATCCTTTCAGAAGTTTCATTAATTATAACCAATATTATTATAAGTGTGTCAGTAAAATCACGTAATTAAAAATTGTATTTAAAATCAAAACCGTTATTGTACTATATAGGGTGGCCACATGAACGATAGTGGCGCCACTTTCATGACTTTCTTGCCAAGCTGTACGTACGTACGAGTAGGTACTTACTGAATAGGGATCAGCATTTTGGTAAGGATATTCTTTCGGTGATGGGGTTGAGAATTTGATCTTTTTTTTAATTTATTTGGCATAGCAGATCATATCTATACTATTAAAATAAAGCGGAGGAGTTTTTTCGTTTGTTTAAACAGGCTAATCTCTGGATCTGCGTGTCGGATTGTAAAATTATTTTTGTTTGAATGTAAAAACAACGTTAATATCAAGCTATACATATCAGATTGCCATAAATATATATGGTTAATGTTAATGTACTGTAATGTTGTACAATGTTTAACAAAAATGTAGATCTTTAGTACACGGGGCGGGACGGAGGATATTGCTTCACGGGAAACTATAATAAATTTAATTGAGAGGGGGAGCGGGGAATGAGCACTTTTTATATCAAAGTCTGTCTTAAAAAAAAAGGATACCTAAGAGGTTTTCACACAGACGAAGTTGAGGGCGACTGCTGGTCGTTAATAAATGAAACATTATCCCCCTAAGGCCTGTGTGCATCAAGATTTCGGTTATCATAACCAACGGTTATCATAAGCTAACCGCCGGTTACTATAAATTTACTGTTCACGACAACCCGCACGCCGGTTAAGGACGTAAACCGGGCGGTTATCTTAACCGAGCTCGCATTCCCCGGTTATCCCTCGGTTACAGAGTTTGACAGATACATTTCTAGGTTATCTAATCTATATTTGATTTATAGTGATTTCCTAGCATTTGTTGTTCTGTCTATCCACTTATTTTCTAGTATATATTCGTATATTTTTGTATTAATTTAATGAAGAAATTTGTTTTATTTTTCTACTAAAATTGGAAGACGCTTTTTTGAAGTAGTATTAATTTTAAAAATAAACTAACAGTGCAATAAACAATATAACTTTAAATTTTAGTATACCTATTACTTTACTTTTTGATTTACCACAAAATTTACCACCCACAGAATAACAACGTAGATAATAATGTGAATATATATCTTCTTTGACAAATTAACATGCGGCCATAAAGGACTCGATTCCAGGCCGTTAAATTTATTAAAAATAAATTAACATGCACTGGAAAGTGACATAAATAGCAAATTGTGTCTACAAAATTTGTTACGATGCCAAATTGAGATTTCTTTGATATATGCGTCAGTCCTATTCAAAAGTAAACATTTACATTTGATTAAGTAATATTTTTCACAAATCGTTCATTCACCGTTCGTTCAAACGCCCGGTTAATAAACCGAAATCGGAATGCGTGTTATGAACAGTAAATAAACGCTCCTTGTTTATCGGCCGTTCATTTAACCGACGTTTAAAGTAAAGTCTATGCACACCGCCCTTAACCTGCAAACCCACATTGGAGCAGCGTGGTGGGTCTACGCTCCATATTCCCTCCTATAAGGAGGGAGGCCTTGCCCTGTAGTGGGCCGTTAATGGGCTGATAATGATGAAGATGATGATTAAAAAGAAGTACCTAGTCTATTGAAAATTGTCAGAATGGAAGGGAAGTTGTGATCGAGAGCTCATGCGTATCTACTAGAAAGCTGTAATTTGACATGGTAGATATCAGGGGTTAAAGTATGAAATTGCCGATTTGTACTGAAAAATAAAAATTAGTTTTTAAAAAATTTATCATATTTATTTAATCAAAATAATTACCATTATTATCTATACATTGCTGCCATCTACAAACTGTGTGAAAGCATTTTCCACTGGTAGAAAATTGTCCAAATCACGAAAAAAATGGTAGTCCGTTAGAGCAAGTTATGGCGAATATGGAGGGTGACGAACGGTTTCTAATTGCAGTTCCCGTAAAGTTAAAACGGTCTTTTCGTGCTGTATGAGGTCTCGCGATATCATGGAGCAATAATGGTGAAATAACTGTTTCACTGCTAGTTTCGCTATCATTTTGCTTGCCATCGGAGAAAGCTATAGTGAATAACACCACGCTGAGACCACCAAACAGTTACCATTACCTTTTTATTGGTAAGCTTTGCTTTAGGACACTGTTGCAGCGTTTGACCTGGGGTCGGCCATTGCATTTTCCGCTTACGATATCGTAAAGAATCCATTTTTCATCACATGTCACAATTCGATCCAGCATTCCTTAATTTCTGTATCGATTCAACAAGGCAACGCAAGTTTCAACACGCGTTTCTTTCTGCAGATTAGTCAAATCATGAGGCACCCATTTTTCATATTTTTTATTTTACTGATTTGACGCAAATGAGTCAATATTGTTGGCAGAGTAACGTTAAACCATGCCGCTAATTCCTGGGTAGTATGCCTCAGATCTGCTTCCACCATCTCTTTCAAATTATTGTTATTCACCTGTGTGGGCGGTCTTCCACGTGGTTCGTTCTTCAAATCGAAGTTTCCATCACGAAAGCGTTTAAACCAAAATCGCACAGTGCGTTCATTAGCAATCCCCTTTCCAAACGCAACATTAATATTGCGAGCTGTTTCTAAATCACACGAATTTTCGAAGTATCCATCTTTATTGCCTTAGCAGAATAAAAAAACAACTGTAAGTTGATAATCGAATGTTGCACATTTTTTAAAAAAAGAACTACACAGGTACCGTATGAAAAAAGGTTCACTTTAAAATCTTGAACCATGAAGGTTCTATATCAATTCGAAGTACCTATTACAATAAAACGGCAATTTCGTTCTTTAACCCCTATTATGTTGAACGAACTGTTGCCCGCGATATTTGAGCCAATTCACACAAACCCTTAACAAATCATATATTAATCTTCTTTCTCATCCAAGGTTTAACGTAAATTCTACTTTAACGACGCTACCTAGAAGCAAAGTGGTTTTGCTACTTCCTTAGTATAAACGATCCTTAAACTTGGATGGCGCCAACTTTATAGATATGCTTGAGTAAATTAAAGCAACTAAATGATGCAATTATTTTTTACTTTTACAAGTTATAAGTGGGGGCACATTTTACCGAAGGAAATGTCTCTGGCGCAAATTATTCAGTTCCTGAATATCATTTTCGAACACCTGTCGATATATGTGTGATAGATATCACACATATATGGCTTTGATGAAAAAAAATGTTTTGAGTATAGAGGGCTCCTCCAAGTTTTTAGGCAACGGAACCCTAGAAGCTAATCATCATTAACTGACACACCGTGATCCAAAATATAAATAGGAGCCGAGCAGAAAAAGATCCCGAGGAATCCTGGGGACCAAACATGTTTGCTCAGAAGAGGACTTACCTACGAGACCATGAGAGGAATGTTGAATTTTGCCAAGGACGCTATACGTTTCATTTTTAAACTATATAGATATTATTAAGTTTAAAAATTAAATAATTGATTATTGAATAATACTAGCAGCAGCTCATCGACTGGATGCTTCCATCCATCCATCAGCGGCAAGTGAAACGCAGCAATGAAACAAGATGATTTGCATGTCAAATATTTATTGTCGGGAGGTAGAGGGAATTTTACACTTATAATTACATTATTTACACTTACAATAATATTTAAAAAAAAAATAATTATTATAATTATTAATTAACAGTTAATCTCGTTACACGAAGGATTAACGTGTGATCATCGCGTCAGTCGCGCGGGCGGACGGCGCGTCAGTCGCGCGTGCGTGCGGGGCGCCAGTCGCGCGGGCGGACGGCGCGTCAGTCGCGCGGGCGGGCGGGGCGCAGCGGCGGGCGGCCGGGTCCGCGGCGCGGCGCTCGCTTGGCAACCAGCACGCGCGTGTAGCGTACGCTGCGCGACGGCGATGTGCGCTGTAAAATTTTGCTTGAATTGCATTCATTTTTCATGGTTCATGAATATGTCTACTTAACAATAATTTGCAAAGTCATACATTTTTCTTTTACATCCTTTTATGTTGTGTATGTGTTATGTTATCGATACAGGTACCACTAATGCGTCGTGTTGGTTGATTGAAAGTGACGAATTCAAGAGCTCTCGAAACATCCTAGATTCCTGATTGTCATTTAGTGTATTAATATCAAAATCCCCACACAGTGTAACTTTTTTTTACTGTAGAAGAAAGTGTAAAGAAGTGAAAAGTATGTTACAAGTGCTCTTGAGAAGTTTTTGGAGACCTATAAATAAATATAATTATTACTATTACAGTACAGTCTATAATATTAGTATGAGAGAATGTTTGCGCACAAGAATACATGCGCCACCATATTTATGATTGCTCACCCGCGGGTTGCCGCTGGTGACGGTGAGGTCGGCGGCGGTCGCGGCTGGCGGGCTGGGCGGCGTCGTGCTCGCGTCGGCGGAGGGAGGGAGAGGCTCGTCGTCCGCGAACACGATGGGCAGCTGCATGATGTCCGCGGCGGCCAGCGCGGGCTCGGCGCGGCGCGGCGCCGGCAGCGGCAGCGGCGCCCCGCCCGAGCCGCGCGCCACCACGCGCCCCTCTGCGACAACCCGACCGCGTCATCACACACAAGCTATCAACTACCCGTTAGACCCTTAGTTCGGTTCTTATTTAATAAATTATACGTATTTTAAAAATGAAATGTTGCTTTAGCTTTTAGCATATCGTTCATTTAATAAATTATACGTTTTTTAAAAATGAAATGTTGCTTTAGCTTTTAGCTTGTCGACAAATCGTCCTCGAAACCCTTTGCATACAAAATTTATAAAAATTCTTGCACCGAGCTTCAGAGTATATATGGTTTCCCATCATTAATGGACCAAACTAAAATGTGAAATGACGTGATAGTAGTGAATGTTTAACTTGCTAGGAGGGTGTGGAGGGGTGTGGAGGGTGTGGAGGGGTGCGTCGGCTGTACTCACCCACTATCTCGATGGCGCGCGCCCTGCAACACAAAGCGACATTTAGCTCCGGAGCGAGGATGCGCACCGACTACTGCCTCTAATTCTGTTATTAATCGACTGCACCTGAAGGAGGTTTATGTTTCTGGCATCTATTTATATTACTGCAACTTGCGGACGCCAGCGTCTTCGTCCGCGTGAAATAAAAATTAATAACTTACTTATAACATTAGTAAATGAATGTCTGAAAGTATCGGAACAAACAGATAGACAGATGGTTGTCAATGTAGTGTATCCAGTAGTTTTTATACGATTTTTTATAAAGATATTTTCACATTTATTTTTAGACAAACACAAGACGGACTAAAATATAAAAAACTAGCAGTCGCCCGCGACTTCGTCCGCGTGAAAACCTCTTAGATACCCTTCTAATTTTAAAGACAGACTTTCATATAAAGTGTGCTCTTTCCCCGCTACCCCTCTAAATTTAATTTTTTTATAGTTTTCCGTGAAGCAATATCCTCCGTCCCGCCCCGTGTATTAAAGATCTAGATTTTTGTTAAACATTGTACAACATGGCAAGCTGATATTTTATCTTTCAATAGTTTAGATAGTTTAGCTTTCAAAATAAACAAAAATAATTTTACAATCCGACACGCAGATCTAGAGATTAGCCCGTTTTAACAAACGAACAAACTCTTCCGCTTTATATTAATATTATTGATAAGGTTTTCTATGGCAAATAAATTAAACAAAGATCGAATTCTCAGCTCCATTACCGTATTATCGTTTCTAACATGTACTCGTAACAGTATACGTACCATAAAAAATTTTGACAAAAAATAAAAACGCCTTCAAAACGCACTTAAAAGTAAAAAATAACTACTATATACGTCATTTACTTACTTTAATTTACTTAATCAGATCTATGAAGTCGGTGCCATCCAGGTTTAGAAGTCTTTAAAGTAGAAAGCTCGGATGGCACCGACTTCATAGATGTTATTAAGTAAATTAAAGAAGTAAATGACGTAGTTATTTATACTTTTTTGTGCGTTTTGAAGGCGTTTTTATTTTTTGTCAAAAATTTTTTATTTCATATTTTTTAGTGATTTATCAACAACGAAAATATTAAAGTACCTACTCGAACTAAACCATAAGTACCAATATTCACTAGCTAGTTATAACATTCCAACATTCCTACAAATGTGCCTATAAAGTTTAAAGAGTTTCCTCGAGTTTTCGTAGATCTCATCATCAGATCATGACTTAGTTAACATTAAACCAACTGGAATCTTTAACCTTACAAACTTCTCATTGAGACATATTAATCGAGCCCAATCACAAGGTAGCTACTGTAAACCGTTAAAAAGCTCTATCAGCTGTCCTTCGTCTTCATCGCCAGACCCTCAATGACAGTCACAGCCCATCTAAATGTAAATTTCTCATCGAAACAAATTAATCAAGCCCAAACACAAGGTAGCTACTGTAAGCCGTTACGGAGCTCCCTTAACTGTACTTTGTCTTCATCACCAGACCCTCAATGACAGTCACAGCCTATCTAAATGTAAAGTTCTTATCAAGACAAATTAATCGAGCCCAAACACAAGGTAAATGCAGTAAATCGTCAAGAATTTGTCTTATATGTAGATCGGTTCCATCATCAGATCGACTCCAGACCTTCAACAAATTGTAGTGCTTTTAAATACTTATCGGAAAAATCAACAAACGTACTTGTTGTCCCTACAATTTTTGAAAGTTCCCCTCGGTTTCTCCAGGATTCCACCATCAGATCCTGGTTTCCTTATCATGGTACCACCACCGGACTATCTACTTTTCAACAAAAAAAGAATTATCAAAATCGGTTCATAAACGACGAAGTTATGCGCGAACACACATAAAAAAAAAAAAAAAAAATATATATATATATACGGTCGAATTGAGAAACTCCTTTTTTTTGAAGTCGTTTTACCTATTCAGTAGGTACTCGTACGTACGTATCGCGTGTCGCGCTTTTTAGAAATTTTGTATTATCTCCTAAACTGTGTAACTAATTAAAACTGTCGCGGACTTTTTTGTGGAACTTTTTAAGATACATAAAGTTCTTTATTAAAAGCAGATTCAGAAAGTCTTATGCATATAGATTACAATAGAAAAAAAAATTGTTCCCAGAACCAATAAATACAAAATTATAAAGCATTACAAAATATCTATTCACTTACGACAGTACGCATAACGCCATCCAATACATCCATAAATTACCCTAAAGCCAGCCAGCCATTAACCTCAAGGCAGTTATGTACCTACTTACACACTAGAATTGATCAAAATAACAAACGTAACAGCTGATCGACGACCAAGGTCAATGTACTTTCCATTAATAGATTAAAACTTAGTTTGAAATGCCGGCATAGCCGGCAGCGAGCGTACATACAGGCGCGATGATTGTCGGCCTTTTGCAGACCGAGGGCACGACAAACACTGCGCAATAACTCGGTTAACAAACACGCGCATTACAGTTTGAATTATCAGGAACGGTGATGAACTGGCACAGCATCGTCTTATGCATTTAATTGCATTAGAAAAATTTAATTTGTTCCCAGAACCAATAAATACAAAATTATAAAGCATTACAAAATATCTATTCACTTACGACAGTACGCATAACGCCATCCAATACATCCATAAATTACCCTAAAGCCAGCCAGCCATTAACCTCAAGGCAGTTATGTACCTACTTACACACTAGAATTGATCAAAATAACAAACGTAACAGCTGATCGACGACCAAGGTCAATGTACTTTCCATTAATAGATTAAAACTTAGTTTGAAATGCCGGCATAGCCGGCAGCGAGCGTACATACAGGCGCGATGCGATTGTCGGCCTTTTGAAAGACCGACAAGGGCACCACTCTTTAGCCGAGGAGGCCGACAAACACGCGCATTACAGTAGGTAATTTAACAGGAAAGTTTATTGAACTTGGCACAGACATCGGCTTATTCAGTTTTAAGTGCTTTTTTAAAAGTTTATTTTGTTCTTCATTTATTTATTTTTTACCAGTTCTAAAGTATGCAGGTGGGGACATATCTACCTACTTAGTAATTCGAAGGTTCCGTGTTCGATTTCTGACAGCCGATTGTTATTTTTTTTTATTAGTTCAGGTCTGGATTTTGGCGGTTTGGCTTTTCTTTCCGTATTTCATTTGGTAGTAATCGAATGTTTAAGGCATACGTTCGTTCGGTATCTTGTGATTAATTTATGTATGCCATGGATGGTGCTATGCAAAATGTCCTAAGTGAGTAAACATTTTGTAAGTAATTTTTAAATTTTTTGTTACTGGTTCTAGGAATATTTTTATTCCGCTGTTGTAATCAGTATCCATTACACTTACCCCAGTTTCGCCGCTGGCTGATAATTCAAACTCACCTTATATACAATACAAATATAAAATATAGCCTATGACACTCACCGATAACGTCCTACTGGTGAAAGAATTTTTTGAATCGGATCAGTAGTTCCGATGATTAGCCCCGACAGATGGCCCATTTACAAACTTACAAACTTTACCTCTTTATACTATAATATAGTATAGAAAAATATTATTATGAAAACAAAAAACCCGACTGCTTAGAATTAATGATGCTTAGAAGTACAGATTATATTTTTGGGTTCAGTATCGCCATTGCGTCACAGTACAGAAAAGGAGTTTCTCAATTCGACCGTATATATATATATTTTTATGTGTGTGTTTTTGTTTTGTGTTCGCGCATAACTTCGTCGTTTATGAACCGATTGGATGATTTTTTTTGTTGGAAAAGAGATAATTCGGTGGTGGTATCATGAGAAGGAAACCAGAGTCTGATGATAGGATCCTGTAGAAATCGAGGGGACTTTCAAAAATTGTGGGAACAACTAGTACGTTTGTTAATTTTTCAGTTAAGTATTTTATAACACTACAGTTTAATAACGGTCTCGATCTGATGATGGAGCCAAAAGTCACATGAGGGAACTCCTTAATTTATTTTTTTATTGGTTTACAATATCTACCTAGTGATTGGGCTTGATTAATTTGTCTCGATGAGAACAATACATTCAAATGGACTGTGACTGTCATTAAGGATCTGGCGATAAAGACGAAGGATGGTTTACGCCACCTTGTGATTGGACTTTATTAAAGTCATGATCTGATGTTGAGATCTTGGGACACACGAGAGAACTCTTCAAACTTTACAGATTTATAAGTGGTTATTGGTTTGGTACTGGTACGTGTGGTTAAGAACGAGTAGGTTTTGCGTATGTTCATTGTGGATAAATCACTAAACTGAACATTTGAATGAGGCATTGATTAATAAACGGAACTAAAAAAACTTTGATTCGTAACAAATGGCTACAACAAGTCGCACTCACCCCCCCGCGCCGCCCCCCGCGGGGTCCGTGACGTCAGCGGCCCAGCGCGCACACTCCTCCGCCACCGCCGCGTCCAGCGCGTGCTGCGGTAGCGCCAGGCGCGCGCGCAGCCGCCGCGGCAGCCGCAGCGCCTCGTCCGCGCCCGCCACACGTAGCACGCGCCGCGTGCCGCCTGCCGCCACCGACCCGCCCGCGCCACCCAGCACCAGCAGCGCGGGCAGCGCTGGCCCCTCCGCCGCGCCGCCCTCCGCCGTGCGCTGCGGCGGCGCCAGCTGCAGCAACGCGCGCGCGCCGCCGTCCGCCGCCAGCCACGCCGCCAGCGCCGCGCCCGCGCCCGCGCCACCTAGCACCACGGGCCGCGCGCCCGCCTCGGCCAGCACGCCACCCAGCGCGCCGCGCGCTGCCGCCGCCAGCGCCGCGCACCACCGGTCGGGTGCAGCGCGCGCGCCCACCGCTCCCGCGCCTGCCAGCCGCCGCGTGTGAAGCAGCGCGCCCAGCCGCCGCGCCCAGCGCTCGTCCAGCGCGCCGCAGCCGCTCGGCGCCCACGCCAGCCACGGGCCCGCCGCCTCGGCGCCCACCGCCGGCCCCACTGTGTCTAGTGGCTCCAAGGGCGGCGCGGGCGCGGGCGGCAGGCGCGCGGCCAGGCGCGGCGCGGCGCGGCGCAGCTCGCTCAGCGCCTCGTCCAGCAGCCGCCGCAGCGCGCGCGGCAGCGCAGCCGGCAGTGCGTCCAGTAGCCAACCAGCCGCGCCGCCCCAGCACGGGGCCAGCGCGCGCCGCAGCCGCTGCGCCGCCTGCCGCGCACCGTCCCGCCGCGCCCGCCGGCCCAGCACGCGGCCGGCCGCGGCGCGTTCGAGGCGCAGGCCGTGCAGCGCGGCGGCGGCGGCGCGAACGAGGCGCGCGTGCGCGGCCCCGGGCGCGCCGGCGCACAGCCGCTCCTCCCACTGCTCGTCGTCGTTGTCGTCGCGCTCGTCGTCATCGTCGCGCTCATCGCTCTCGTCATCGGAGGGCGGGGGGTCGGGCAGCGCGGGCGCGGGCGCGGGCGGCGCTAGCACGTCAAGGCGCGCGACGGGCGCGGGCGGCGGCGCCAGCAGCGCGCGGAGGGCGGCGGGCGGGGCGGCACGGGCGCGCGCGTAAGAGTGTTCGCCCCACACGCCGCCGCGCTCCTGCGGGCGAAGGGAGACGCTGCTCACTCATCCATGATGGTGCACTTCAAATCATACGTAGCTGGAGTTTAAAATGGATTCTAAAGAGTCAAATATATTGCGTGGCTGATATAAAAACTCCGAACAGAGCCCGAGACTTGTGACACGGGTGTAGGTTTAAAAGAGATCTCTTAGTGACGGCCGTCAATACTCACCTCCTCTGTTCAAGTTATTCTCCCTGCCCAGCCAAATTCGAAAGGCTACTAGAGCAGCTTTAGATACTCGTACCAATATGATCGCTTAGCTAAGTGGTTAGTTTATACGCGGTAGAAGTGGGTGCGAGAGGTATACCAGTGAAGTGCAATAAGCTATTATTATTATTATATTTAAAAATACGTCCTGATACACAATAAATACATAATTATAATAAAACGCCAAAACTATTATAATAAACATAAGGTAAACGCTGGTAAAGTCGACAGTGTCCCAATAGCCGTCATAATATAGAAAAAGGCCTGTTATTTATACATACATACATAACATCACGCCTCGTTCCCATAGGGGTAGGCAGAGACTACATCCTTCCATTTGCCACGGTCCTTGCATACTTCCTTAGCTTCTTCCACACTCATTAAACCTTTCATACAAGATCGTCGGTTTAGGGTACTCTTGACCTGGCCATTTTTTAAAATGTCCTGAATTTGGTCCAGAAACATTCGCCTAGGTCTTCCCCTTCCAACACTTCCATTCACTCTCGCCTCATAAATCTCTTTTGTTAATCTTCTTTCATCCATTCTCTCTGCATGCCCAAACCATCTAAGCATCCCTTTCTCTATTTTAGTCACTACATCTTCTTTTACACCACACTGTTCTCTTATTATACTATTGTTAACTCTATCACTCAGTTTTATTCCGCTCATACTCCTGTTATTTATTTCTTATAATAACTAAGTAAAATTTATTTATTCTAACATATTTGTGGTATTATACACGATAATTTGTATACAAAGTTTTAATCAGCACTTTATTGGTGTTTGAGAAACAATAAACGAAAGTTTGCGTTTTTGAATATTTGTATTTTTTTACAAATTTAGGCACTGAATCGCAGCTCGCCATGCTTGTATACGATGTAACTTTTGTAACATTTGTTGTCAACTTTTGATATATCCAATTCTTTTATAGAAGAGTCAATTTAATTTTCCTACCGAAATAATTAAAAAAACCATGTTATATTTCTTTTAATTTTTATTTTGGGCGTATGACGTCTACTCGTACTTTGAATTCCCAACTTGAACCAGAACTCGTCAAAATTTTGACGACCACTGGGACATACACAGCAAATGAACGTAAATCTGACACCGTTTCTAGTTTCAGCTTTATTGCGTGGGGATAAGGGTGAAAGTTGCATTAGGCACGGCCTGGTAATGTTAAGTCTTTAACTTAGCTTTAAATGTTAAGATGATAATATATCCGCTTGATAGTTACAATGCCTTCATTTTTAACATAAGTCAAAATTGAAGTTAAATATGATTTTAGGTTAACGTGTTATATATAAATATCAGCTTTACTAGTCAGTATCGTTATGCTGCTTTGTTTAAACATATCGTTAGATATGTATTTTTTCATCGCTATTAAAGCGGGCAAACCAGCTCACCTGCGGGTCACCTGATGAGTGATTACCACCGCCTATGTACATTTGCAACACTAGATGTACTGGTAATGCGTTGCCAGCCTTTGAGGAATTGATTGATTGGATTGCCCCTTAAATACCCCTATGATATACATGTCAGAAAATTCCGCAGCAGGAAGTAGGTTCCAGAGTCTGCATATGCGCGGCAGAAACGATCTAGAAAATCTAGAGGTTGTAAATAGCCAGCCATCCAGATGGTGTAAGTGAAACAGGTTTCTACGCCGCAAGTTCCGCTGAGAGAAGACAGAGGGTAGTATAATTTCGAACAGCTCCTCAGAGCACTCGCCATAATTAAGACGATAGAACACACATATAGAGCTAACGTCCCTACGGTGTTCTAAGGTCTCCAACTTGCTGGTGAGTTTGGAATTGTCAACAAAGCGAACTGCCCGCCTTTAAATGCGATCAAGTGGAAGAAGTTGGTATTAAGGTGCTCCAGCCCATAGATGTGAGCAGTACTCCATGTGCACTTGGGCTTTATACGGCAAGAGCCTATGTTGAGGCTGAAAGTAACGATGATTCAGGGAAGTCTCAATTTCAGACACAAGTCTGGACCTACACTCCTCCAGCTGTTTAAGAGAAAGCTGTACGCGATCAATGTAAAGGGCGTCGCCCGTGCTATCATTCGTATAGCAACGCATGTTGTTGCTGGAAATCATGTCATTTATGTGCAGTATTAATAACGTGGGCGACAGCACAGAACCTTGTGGAAAACCAGTGTTAATTGATTTTGGAAGGGAGCACAAACCGTCGACTACGAATTTAATGCTCCGTTCATTTAGAAAGCTGGCGATCCAATCGAATAGCTTCT
The DNA here is from genome assembly GCA_034621355.1 of Mycalesis mineus. Classification (NCBI taxonomy): domain Eukaryota; kingdom Metazoa; phylum Arthropoda; class Insecta; order Lepidoptera; family Nymphalidae; genus Mycalesis; species Mycalesis mineus. The sequence continues at coordinate 1,598,901 of CM067897.1, forward strand.
CCGGGGGTCCATAAGAAGGTAGTTTGGGCAGAAGTGCCTTATGCTATACTCGATCAAACTTCTTCCCAATATCTAAGCGCGCCGCGCGAGCTTCTCCTTTACTCTCTAAAGCTTGTGCCCAACGGTGAGTGATGTAAACTAGGAGGTCACCAGCTGATCGGCCATGGCGAAAACCATATTGAGAATCGCTGAGGAGTTGACGTTCTTCTAGGTACCCAAGAAGTTGATAATTTGTTCCATCACTTTGGAGTGCAGGGAGTTTATAGAAATAGGCCTATAGTTGGATGGAATTAACCTATCGCCTTTTTGGGTACTGGGTGTACCAAGGCAGTCTTCCAAGTGGTCGAAACAGTACTGGAGGAGTAGGATAGTTGAAACAGACGTGTCAGGATTGAAGTCTGCTCTGGTGCACAAGTTCTCAACACAACCACTGGGATACCATCCGGCCCACTTGCCTTGTTGATTTCTAGGGACAAAAGCGCTTTGTGCACTTCACGCTGGATGAAAAGTATGTCACGCATTTACACCGCGGGATGGTAGGCGGTGTATTTCCCCGATGATCAAGCGTAGAATTATTGTCAAAGAGAGTACCAAGAATTTCTGCTTTCTCTTTTGCAGAATAGGCCAGTGTATCGTCTAATTTGCAGAGTGATGGAAAAGAAGAACGGCAGAAGTTGCCTTGAATGCCTTTGGAAAGAGACCAAAAAGCACGAGATCCAGGTGGCATTTTAAGCAACCTCTGACTGATTCGTTGATGAACTTGCACTTTGCCCTGGCAATAGTACTTTTGTAGGATATGGAGGCTGCGTTAAAAGTTTTCTTCAAGTGTCCTGCATTTGGATCTTTTTGTTACATGCCGTGTTCCACGCTTGGTCACACATGTTCACGTTTAGGTTCGAGTCGGTCGCTGATTTTAGTTTAATAACTTTGTTTCGGAGGGCAGTTTCTTATTGTGCGTTCTGAACGGATGGGAACGAGACCAAATAATGTTGCCTATAACAAATGCTTCACAAACAAATTAGCATCGAACTCGATGAAACATAACAACTCACAGTCAATCTTATTATGTTTGATTTTGTCTCTTCCCATAACTAGTACGTCACATTACAAAATCTCTGTAGGATTTGGTTATTACTTCGATCGATTGGTAAGACACGGTGCTCGGAAATTTACCATTAACAAGTAGATACCACCAGATCGACTGCATATTATTCCCCCATTATGACTACAGATTTTCAAAGCTGGAGTGCTAATATCAAAACAATCATATCATATGTATTGAACTAAACAAAATAATGAATAAAATGAACTTTATGTCTAAGTCAATAAAGTTCAAATTCTTTTTAAAAAATGACGAGTTCTGGGACATTTTGACGATAATTAGGACAAACCTGACGGATACTGGTACAAATCGCTCATTTTGAAATTTTTTTTAATATTTAGTTACATTATATTAACTAATTAATACCAAAATTATATTTCTAAAAAATTGATTAAATTTGCTCTCTTGTCATGTAATTAGTTTTTCTCTACTATGACTAGTAGTAATCTGGCAAGGCTGCAAAGGTAGCGAAGTTCAGAAACTGACGACTATTGGGACGTTTACCTTACTTATGTCGGCAGTAAGCGCGACTAAATGTCGTGGCTGCGATAAATTACATCACAAAGCATGTGTAGGACTTGGCGATAATTCTCAGCCTCCGGCACAGTGGCATTGTCCAGAATGCATATCGAAGCGACCGAAAATCGGTAATGTTAACACTCCAATCAAGTAGACAGAAGGCTCCCCCGAGCAGGCAGACGCTGTAAAAACTACCTCTACAACAACCACACCAGATGTTTATTATGAAAATCTTGATGACACAGCTCTGGAAGCCAAGCACTCCTCAGATCTGGGTGTTGAGATACGTCTCTTCCGCGAAGAACTCCATAATCTAAGAAAGAGCTCAAGGAATTTCGTGCTGATCAGTCAGCGCGAAATTCGGGGAGTAATTACTGCGTACAACCAACGCATGGATGATTTTAATGGTAGATAGGTCTTGAAATATAAATAGGACCTTAAACTTGATGAAGAAAATTAAAACTCGTTAGGATCATGGCTAGACCGCTAAAGGATATTGACCTCAATCTTTTCAACCAGCATCTAGACATCATACCCTGGACGAATATAATTGACCAAAGCGACGTATATAGTATGGTAACTTTATTAAACAATTTTTTAGGGTTCCGTACCTTAAAAGGAAAAACGGAACCCTTATAGGATCACTTAGTTGTCCGTCCGTCTGTCAAGACCCTTTTTCTCAGGAACGCGTAGAGGTATCAAGCTGAAATTGATATCAAATACTCAAGTCTGCTGTCCCTTAGACTCGTGAAAAAATCAAGCTTCTAGGCCAAGGCAATCAAAAGATACAGCCGTTTATGCCAAAAAATTTCCAATTTTCGGCACGGTCAAGTAAATCAAAACCTAATGGGTAGTTCCCGTAAACGTAGGATCTTGAAATTTAGTACAAAGTAACGTTATATAGTATAGATAATGGAAAAATTACGAAAACCGTAAATTTTTAGTTGCATCATATAATAAAAATATTTTTAATAATTTACACTTACCCCCTTTTCTCATGAACGCGTAAAGGTATTAAATTGAAATTCATATCAAATACTTGGCTCTATAATACCTTTAAGCTGTTACAAAATATAACTTCTATGTCAACACAATCAGAAGATAAAGCAACATAAACCGTATATTTCACTCTCTACTACTCGCAGCAAGTCCTAGAATGTTGAAATTTCGAAAGCAATGTTTAGGAATAATTCCGAAAACCATCGTAACCATCCTTAGAGGGGTACCGCAAGGTTCCATCTAAGTCCCCTATAATGCGCTGTACACGGCAGACATACCACGCTCTATCACGCATTGCAAATACCACCTTTAAGCTGATGACGTGCAGCTTTACTACTCATTTCGCTCAACGGGCACACTGGTGATAAAGAAAATTTCGGAGGATCTTGAGTGTATTGCCAAGTGGTCGGATTTAAACTCACTGCATTTGAATCCCCGCAAAACTAAATTACTAATACTAGGAACTAAAAGTACAGTATGCAAAATAGAATCTTTTAAAACGGTAATTAAAAGTAGACCGAGTCTATGTATGTAAGTATGCAGTAGATGTGGATGCTAGAGGTATACCAGCAAAATCTCTCTACAACCTGCTTAAAGACCTAACTAGAACTGCAGTAAGCTCTTTTCTAGAACAAGTATTCAAAGCTGCAGGATTCTACCAGATTAGCTTGGGCAGGGAGTATAATCCAGCAGAGAAGGTGAGCGTTGACTGCTGACAGAGGGTACCTGTGAACCTACATCAGTGCTATGAGCTGGCACTACACAGTGAATCCATGAAATGTTAAGATATATGTCTTACACCTGACTTGGCCTTTCCTTGTTTACAATAGTGGTAGAAATATTTTGGCAAAATAGATACAAGTTTCAGAAACACATTATAGTTTTAGTCTGGTTGACCTGTCGACTTTATTTAGGGTTGACATCACTTTTGGGTTCAAATTTAAAAAGTCATCGGAACTCTTCTAACACCTCTGAGTTACCAAAACACATGTCCCAGTTAAAGCCCGGGAATTAGTGTCACCACTCCCAAAAGACGGAGGTGTCAATGAGCTCGATGCGAGGCATCCATCAACACGGAAGCGGCGTTAAGCTCGGGTGAAGGCCGACGGTCGATCCTGGCGTACTCACATCCTCGCCGCTCAGCCCTCTCACGTGCGCCACCAGCCGCTCGTGCAGCGCCATGGCCTCCGCCGCGTCCGCCGCCGCCGCCCGCCGCTGTAACAAACAGCACCCCTACATCGTCTCGATCTCGACTGTTACAGCTGCCATCCGAGTTGCTGACTCTTGTCACCACTAAGACAATATGAAATGTAAAGTGATTTTAACTCAAGAGCGACTGAACTAACCTCGCGCGCGGCATCCGACACGTCTGTAGCCATCACCATTTGCACTTTGCGCAGGTCAACTATGCTAAATAACGTTAACTTTAACTTTCGTATTCTAAACTAAAAAAAAATATGAAGGTATTGTAACGAAAACTATTTTAATTCATAATAAAAATATTTTGATCATAGAATTCATAGATTATACCCGAATTTTGACGTTTCTCAAAGTTTCTATAGACAAAACAATTCTCATACAAAGGTTATAAATTAAAAAAAAAACAAAGTATTATTGGATTAAGAAAAAAATTACGTTGGCTTTAGTTTATATAATTATGTATAGCTAAAAGCTAATACTATATGTTTCGTTTGACGTCAGAAGTCCATTATGAAGAGTACATCGCTTTCTTCCGCACGTTTTCGCTAGAATTTATATGATTTTCTTCTCGAACCCGCGTCAACAGCGACCCCAGCGGCGAATCTGCGAAGTAATTGACAAAAACCGAACAAGGCCGCTATTCAATTTTTTTAAAAATTTAAATTAATTAAATTAAAAAATTTCAAATTCATTTGTTTTCAATTCGTTGTTGCGTCGTTTTTCAACCACAAAAAACAAAGCATTTTATAGATAAAAATAATTGTATAACCTTGCATCCCGTTTTTGATTCTAAGATAGATTCCGCTACTTACCAACAGTAAAGCTAGAGTTTTTTGTTCTCTGGAGTAGAAAGTACAATTAAATTTTTTTGGCTGAAATCATTAATTTATGTATTAAAAAATTTTAGAGGGTCTATGACAAATTTTATTTACTCCACCCAAGACATATATAGACCAGCCTCTACAACTGTTTTTAGTGGTTGGGTTAAAAACCTTTTATTAGAGACCTAATAAAACTACGCCTGGTAGTTTCAGATCTGTAGTGTTGTCTTTACACTGGGTTGATCATTATTCTATAAATGATATCTTGTCCAAAGCAAATTGGCGATATGAGAATACTTTTAGAAAATTCTACCATAAGGAAGTAGATTTTAAAAAATTGTAATACAAACTCTAATACAAAGTACCTTTCTCAGTACTTTTTAGTTTAAAAAATCATATATTTAATGTCATGATAAATGATTAGTTTTTTCGAAACATAGTAATTTATAAATAGACATAGTGATACTGATTATCAAAATTTTATCGTATTTATTCTTTATTAATTAAATTTGTTTTTATTTCTAAAATTAGAATTTAAGAAATAAATTGTCTTAACCACATTGTTTCATTTTTTTCCGTACAAGCTGGCAGGAGACAACAAACAGTTCTTCCTAATGGACTTCTGAAGTCAAACGGAACACATAATATGAAAATTTTAAATAAAATTTGTATTATGTTTCCTAAGACGTCAGAAGTCCAGATGATGTCTTCCTGGGGCTATTATTCCTCAGGGATATCTTATTCCGACAGTGAATTGAAAACAAATGAATTTGAAAATAGCGGCCTTGTTCGGTTTTTGTGAATTACTTCGCAGAATCGCCGCTGGGGGCGATGGTGACGCGGGTTCAAGAGGAAAATCATACGAATTCTAGCGAAACCGTGTGGAAGAAAGCTATGTACTCTTCATAATGGACTTCTGACGTCTTAGGAAATAATACAAATTTTATTTTAAGGTAAAATTTTCATATTTTTTTGTGAACGATAAGTTGATGCCGATTTTGGGAATTTTAGACAGGTACAGCCATCGCTCTGATGTCTACTAATTAACAAATCGTCGAGCACGTCAGCCCGCTTCAGGCGTTTGAATCGCGGTTGTAAATGAATTATAAATTTAATTTAGGCGGTAAATGAGTTATGAAATGCAGTAACTTTTATAGCAATATTTAGAAGTGATGAGAGGACTTATTAGTCATTATTTGTTTTCCAACGTTAAAGGTGAATGTCAATTTCGATTGTCAATGTCATCTCATCGGTTATCTTGTTTCCCTCCGCCGCCTGCCCCGCCCCTCTCTCTCTAAAAAGACCGAACCATGGCGGCCGGGGTAGGTAAACTTATTCAAAGTTATCTTAATAATCTTTACTTATTATTTCATAAATTTAAATATATGTAATTAAATCATTACGGACTATCCTACTATCTAAATATTTTTTGCAGGTACTTTTTACTTATCCGGAAAATTTCCGTGCCTATAAGGCGTTAATCGCCGCAAAGTATTCAGGAGTAGACTTGAAAGTGTCACCTGACTTCGTGTTCGGCGAAACCAACAAGAGCGAGGCGTTCCTGAAGAAGTTCCCGGCCGGAAAAGTGAGTGAAAAGAAAATGTAACTGTGAAGTGCGTGTGCAATAGGACCAGATGTGATTGCAGTGACGTGTAATATTTGCGAATTATTTTAGGTGCCGGCGTACGAAAGTGCCGACGGCAAAGTGCTTCTGACGGAGAGCAACGCGATAGCCTACTATGGTAAGTCTCTTAATACTTCTAGGTGCCTACATTTCTTCTACTGAAGGCGGCGGTGTCCGTTGCACTTGCTCTCCTTTACAAAACTTGTAGTCCATACAGAAATAATATCCTTTTATGGGGATTTTAACGGTATGCTACCAATTTGTAATAATTATTTCTTTTTAGTTTTTTACTAAAAATTTAAGTACAATTCAGTGTTGTACGATTATTTGTTTTTTATACAAATGATCAGAAAAATATTCTTTTGGTAAAGTTAATCAGATATAACTTTCCATCCACAGCTCAATAATTTGTACACTCCTGCTGAATTGTGCACTGTTTTAACATGACTGCCAACAAGAATGATGTTTTATGCACATATTTTTATGTATGTATGTGTCTAATATTCTGTATTACCTCATATCTGCTGAATGGGTTTGAATAGTTAAGATATTGTTAGATTTGTCTAGATAACCTGAGTAATCTTAGATAGGTCATGTTAACAGAAAAGCAATATGCACCATGAGATGCCACCATAACATTTAGAATTTATTATGGATAAAGTGATCCTTGTTTCCATTTATTACTTCTAAGCACTCGTGTTTTTTGTTTTTACAATAATAATTTTATATTAGAATATAAAATAGATCAAACAAAAAAAAACAAGCAATATAGTGTTCAAAGATAATATTACTAAGAAAGACCAATATCATTGCATTTTATGGATGTACCACGCGGGTGCCTGGTCCATCGGTTGGCATACAGAAAAAATAGAACAGAGTCAAAGACTTGCTGCACGAATGTAGGTTTAAGGGTACACTTTGTGACTGGTAAACACTCTGCTCAAAAAAGATTTTTTTATTTATATAACATACTAGACGCCCCCGCAACCCCCCTTGTGGGTGGAATTTCATAAAATCCGTTCTTAGCTGACCTCTACTTGGCGAAAGGAATATTCCTACCAAATTTCAAGTCGCTACGCCTTATGATTCCAGAGATATTGTGATGAGTCAATATATAGGTGGGAATCTCTTATATATATATAACATATTACATAAATGTTGATTATTAGCTGCTGGCTTATGATGATGTATAAATCTGTTGTATGCAATGGACAGTAAATCTATAGATGATGAATGAAATTGTTGTTATAATGACCTGTTGCTGGTAACAGTGGCAAATGCAGCTCTCCGTGGCTCCGATGTGGCGACGCAGGCTGCCATCTACCAGTGGGCGTCGTGGGCGGACAGTGAGCTGCTGCCTGCCTCCTGTGCCTGGGTGTTCCCTTACCTGGGCATCATGCAGTTCAATAAAGGGGTACTCTTATATGTTATTGAATAAAATCCATTATAAAAAATAGATCCTCTCCTCTTATATAAATAACTAGCAGTAGCCTGCGACTTCGTCTGTGTGAAAACCTTTTAAAAAAATTTTAAAGACATGTAAAGTGTGCTCTTTTCCTGCTACCCCTCTCAATTTATTTTTTTATAGTTTCCTGTCAAACAATATCCTCTGGCCTGTTCCGTGTACTAAAGATCTACATACTTGTTAAACATTGTACGATATTACAGTACATTGACATTAACAATATATATTTATGACAAGCTGATAATGTTGAATGTTGAACCCTATTCAGTACATTTAACATAACACAAAGGAGGTTAACTTAATTTGGATAATATAGCGGCAGTGTTATTTGTTTCAGAAATTTTGTAATATCCAAAACTAAAAACTAATTAAGATACTGTAAAATGCAAATCTTATCTCTATCATATCCTTGTGATTATTAAATAATTTATTTTGATAAAGATTTAAGTTTAGTTGTATAAATAATGACGTAAATGTAAGCATATGAATTAAATGATTTTTTAAAACACAAAAAGTATATATCTGCCAAAATATAAAAGATAGATATATGCTATCGCAGACTTTTTGTAGAACTTTTATAGATGCATAAAGTTTTCATACAATATTTTCAATTATAACCAATAGCTAAGGCAGTGCACGCGCAGCAAGCCGATTTAATAAATTTCACGGTCTGACTCGCGCGACAAAAACTGTGATAACTCGGGTAATATATACAATACAAATATAAAATATAGCCTATAACACTCACCGATAATGTAGCATTCTACTGGTGAAAGAATTTTTAATAAGTCAGTAGTCCCGAAGATTAGCCGGGAAGCCCAACAGATCTTTATAATATTAGTATAGATCAAATTAATATAATAAAATAAAATAATCTGCTTCACTTGTAAAATAATGAGCACAATTAATTTTTACGCTGTACCTACTGTTTCATTCATGCTTAAGCAGGAATTAAGCTTGTGATTTAAAATTCAGATGTTTCAGAAATTTGTCAAAATCCTAAAATTGATCATAGACCTTCTCTTATTTTATATATTGAAATATTAAATATCTAAAACCATAAAAGAAGTTAAATCTGTCTTTAAAGCTTCTGTACATGTTTCCAGAATGTAGAGCGAGCCAAGAGTGACCTGCTGGCAGCACTGCAGGTGCTGGACACTCACCTGCTGACGCGCACATTCCTGGTGACAGAGCGCATCACACTGGCTGACATCATCGTCTTCACCACACTGCTCCATTCCTTCCAGGTACATCCCTCCACTGTGCACTTGAGTTACCTCCTGCAGCTGCCGGAATCAGGCCTAACACATTTTGTTATCTGCCTTAAGCTTTATTAGACACATCTCAACAGCTAAAACTGGAATGTACTTCAAGGCATTAAATTATTTTGTGCAATATATCATATTGATTTATCATGGGTCAAATAATGTATTTATACAAAGTGGAACAAATGTAACTTGTGTAATGTAAACTTTACAGAATGTGTTGGAGCCGAGTCTGAGGTCGTCACTAGTGAACGTCCAGCGCTGGTTCCTGACCCTCGCCAACCAGCCGCAGGTGGCGGCGGTGGTGGGCGCGGTGACACTGTGTGCAGCGCCGCCCACGTACGACCCCAAGAAGTACCAGGAGCTCACACAGAGCAAGAAGGTGAGCGTTCGCTGTGCTCGGCTGGTGCTCCGCAACCATTGACACAACAATTATAATTCATTCATAAAAATTGTCTTTATTTATAAAAATGTTCTTTGCTAACAACCCTTTAATTCCGACAGAAACTTCTTGATGTATTATTGAGTATATTTGATTGTCTCTATAATGATTGTTATTAAATAAATGTTCCAGGAAGGGAGCGGTAAGAAAGACAAGAAGACAGAGAAGAAGGAGCAGCCCAAAAAACAAGAGAAGCAAGAGAAAGCACAACCTGAGCTAGATGAGGAGCTTGAGGAGAAACCTAAAGAATCTAAAGACCCCTTCGATAGTATGCCTAAAGGGTATCGTATTTTGTTATGATCTGTATAAAATGTAAATGTAATCATTTCCACTTTGATATCTTTTGTCCAGATTGTGTGATCCCTCGAGCGATCTAAGTTAAGAACAAGAACTAGTCATTGTCAACAGTATTATGTTCTACATGAAAACTAGACTAGATATACTGGAGTACAATTTTTTATTTATATTAGGTCCTTACATATAAAAATTGTCGTTTTGTCGTACTGTCCACTTTGATCTCAAATGTACAACATCTAACTCTTTTGAAGAGTTGGACTTAGATGCTGAGGATAAAGATCCACCTGTCGCTACCCAGAAAATCCCAAGGCCTCCTCCAATATTTATTGGATTTGACAATATTAAGATTCTGCTTAAGACACAAGAAGTCTATAGATTATTACAAGAGGTACAGTTTATTATACATACAAACCTAAAGAACAATCCTTTAGGGTAGTCTTGAAGAAGATGCATCCATCCACCGACTTGGAAGAAATAAAGGCAGCTCTTCTAGATCTTGGACATAAAGCAGTCAATATCTGGTATAAAAAACAAAGAATCTCAAAGAAACCACTGCACATGTTCATAGTGGAATTGTCTCCCCAGCAAAACAATAAACAGAAATACGACATTAAAAGTCTTTTGTATTGTCGGATAACGTTTGAACCTCCCAGACCAACTCGTCACATTCCACAGTGCACTAACTGCCAAAACTACGGACACACAAAAGCGTATTGTCACCGAAAACCCCAGTGCATGAAATGTGCTGGGAATCACCTCAAAAGACTACTCTCGCAAAGATCGATCTGATTCAGTTAACAAAGTTACAAAGAATTACAAAAACAGAAATATCCTTTAAAAATGATATGAAGCTACTAATAAATATGTTTAAACAAATAATGAACCAATTATGCACCATGACACACCTACTAACAAATTTAATGTCTGTCATGTGTAAAAATTCGATATGTTCAAAATAGTCGTACGTAATGCAAATGGCCTGTCACAACACTCATTAGAAGTTAAAGCATTTTTAGAAACAAACGATGTAGACATGCTATTAGTGTCGGAATCCCACTTTACAGAGACGAATATCTTAGCATTCCATGGATTCACCGTGCGGGTGCCGGGTCCATCGCGTGGCTGAGAGAAAAACTCCGAACAGAGCCCGAGACTTGTGACACGGGTGTAGGTTTAAGGGTACCCTTAGTGACGCGCGTCAACACTTACCTCCTCTGTTCAAGTTATTCTCCCTGCCCAGCCAAATTCGGAAGGACCCTACTAGAGCAGCTTTGGACACTCGTTCCAATATGGTCTTTTAGCAGGTTGTAGAAAGACTTCGCTGGTATACCCCTCGCACCCACTTCTACCGCGTATAAACTAACCACATAGCCATTTTTGGTTAGTTCATTAGTAAGGTCATAGTATTTATTCACTTTGAATACATGGTCTTTAGGGATGTTTGTTTCCCACGGCACTGTAAGCTCGACAAGTACTATACGTTTGATTTGTTTGGAAAAAAGAAATATCGGTCCGCTTCCGGGATTTTATAGTGCTTTTCATACGTGTCCATTAATATAGTCCAATCAGGAGCAGAGCCCAGAATTGAATAAGGCTTGCTGGTGGAATTTGTACTTGAGCCTGCTTTAACGAAGTTAGTTTGTCTTTTATTCGTCGTCAACCCTTTCTGAGCCCTAGCTACTGAAAGGCTTATAGCTTCACGTATGATTTCTAGTACTCTGTCGTGGCGGCGTGAGTAGAGACCCCTGTCCAGGAGCACCTTGCATCCTACCAATAAGTGCCTTGCAGTGCCCACTGCCTCACCACAGGTATAGCAAGATTTTTCCGAGGCTTTTCCCCATCTTACTAGGTTACTCTGATCTGGGAGAGTCAGTTGAAAGGCATTAAGATAAAATTTCAATAAGGCAGGAGACCAATCGTACAGCAAGGCGCGCCACTTCAGAGCCAGAGGGATGCAGAAATCGCCAAAGTTTAACCACTTTAAAGAGTTACTTCAAAATCCCGAACTACAAGTTATATCATACAATGCATCCAAAGCTCACGGCGGTTCTGCAATCCTAATTAAAGATAAAATCAAACACTATGCTCATAATTCATACTGCACTGAAGAAATACAGGCAACCAGTATAATAATCAACGATTTTACTGATGAGCTTAACATAACAGCACTATACATGTCACCGAAACATAACCTAAAATATAGTCATTATTCTGCTTTTTTCCAAATACTTGGACATCGATTTATAGCCACTAGTGATTATAATGCGAAGCATACTAAATGTGGCTTAAGACTTATCACATCAAAGGGCAGAGAATTACTACAATGTATCGAGGGACTACAACTCAGTGTCACGTCTACAGGTGAACCAACCTATTGGCCTTCTGATATGAAAAAGAAAAAACCAGATTTGAAAGGAGTATCTAGCTCTTATTTGAGATGCTTGTCCTGCTATGATTTATTCTCTGACCATCCTACTGAGCTGCAAGGCTACAAGAAATACAAGAACTTGTAAGCTACAAAAACCAACTGGACACACTTCCAAAATATTGTCCAAAACAAACTTGATACCTGATTCTGATATTATACAAGCTGTAGAATTATTCAACAACTGCATAGAACATGCAGCATGGTCATCTACACCAGATCTCATATACACAGAAGACATGCTACTATCCAAAATACATCCTAGAACTAATAAAGAGAAAGCGCCAGGCAAGGAAAACATAGCAGTCCACAAAGTACCCACCAGACAAGACAAAGCCAGCTAGCTAGCCTCTCAACTAAAAGATTCTTTATCAATTGCTGTTAATCGCGATGTAGGTTTATGTTTGCAGAATCTTGATGCTACTAAAGCTACAAACTATTCTCTCCGGAAAGCAACCAGAACATGGAAAAGAAGAGTTCATCAATCTCCTATTAGAAAATACGACGGTAGCTGGGCTAAAAGTGATGCATATAAAAGTATAATTTTTGCAAACCACTTGTCAGAGGCATTTACTGTTCATGAGGACCTCAGCTCGACTAAAGAAAGATCTACAGTTCTGAATATACCCCACCAATTGGATCCGCCAATTAAAAAATTGAAGAAATATGAAGTCAAGGCAGCTATAATGAGTCTTAAAATGTATACAATCTCATCACAGCAAAAGTCTTAAGGGAATACCTGCGAATGGAATAAAGTTCTTAACACAACTCTATAACTCCATTCTTTATACAAACTTTGTTCCACCACAATGGAAGGCAGAAATAATTCTTGTTCCTAAACCTGGTAAGGATCCTACAGATGTAAAATCCTATCGTCCTATCAGCCTTTTACCTTTTCTGTCTAATTAGATCCTCGAAAAATTAAAATCTCCTAGTATTATTATTTATTCCCTAGGACGGATGCTTTGGACATAATGAGCCAGATCCTCATAGTTTTTCCCTGATGTCAATGGGTTTGTCAAGCATAGGCGTATACACTGATAACGTTTAAGAAGTTTTTATTTTCTAAGTGAAGGCGCAGTGTACTTACGCAGTCAGAGATATGTATGGGAGACGATATTCCCAGAGACGCTTTACTAAGTTCAGATGCCGTTAACTCTCCTTCATCAGGGAGATGCGTTTCAATAATAGCGGCCACGTCTATCTTAAAGTGATGGAGTTCCCGAGCCACGATAGCAGTCTTTCGTTCAGGACAGGCATTATTATCACAGTCCATAAGCGTACGAACATTCCACGCGCCTAGTATTAGGCTAGAAGTTCTATTTTTATGTTTGTTGCGTCGACCACGATTTACAGATGCAGAGGCAGATGGTATTTTGAGAACCAAGGAGTTCCCCTATGGAGATAAGGCGTGATGTTATGTATGTAAGTATGTTTGATTCTGTTAATATTGCTTTTTATTTATTGCAGTACATTCAACATGGACGACTTCAAGAGGAGCTACTCCAATGAAGACGAGTCAGTGTCCATTCCCTACTTCTGGCAGAAGTTCGACCCTGAGAACTACTCCATCTGGTACGCAGAGTACAAGTACCCCGAGGAGCTGTCCAAGGTGTTCATGAGCTGCAACCTCATCACCGGTGAGTGTGCAACGTCACAAGTACATGAATATCTAGATATACTACCTGTTAGGGATGAAATAAGTATATCACTAGCGGCCTACAAGGAAAGGCTTGAACACCACAAAAACCGCCCGGCCGTCAAACTATTAGATGTGCTACTGCATATTCCGCCTGAAAAGAAGCCTGGCCAACATAGGCCAAAACATACTAGCGGTCATTTGATCGGATTATGGTCCAGCGACTGATCTCCGATAGAAAAAATAGGAAAAAAAGTCGTTAACACCTCTTAAACATATTTAATAGGATTGGCTAGGACAACAAATACCAGCGACATGTAGCGAAACGATATTTATCCTCATCCCAAGAAAAGTCGAAGTAACTCTTCCAAAAGATAGTAAACTGAAAGCTCTAACTAATACTATTTCCAAAATATTTTTCAGTTTACTGTGAACAAAAATGACCAAGTTCATGATATCAATAAGTATCTCAGGCCTAATCACCAGAAAGGGTTTACCACATTAGTGAACAACAAGTTCTCAAAACCCGTACAATATAGCGTGGGGCTGTTTCAGGGTTGCTGCTTATCTCCAATGGCTTTTAATATAGTTATCAATATTTTAATAGATAGACAATTTTACAAACAATTTATGTGCAGGTGTAATACCGTAAAATCTTTTCTTAAACAAGATGAAGACGACAATAAAGTGCTTAAGCCTACATTCGTGTCGTAAGTCTCGAGCTCTGTCCGAGCCCTCTGGCAGAGCCCGAGGGTTACGACACGTGTGGATCCACGTGTGGAGCCACAGACCCGGTTGTGGACCCGGCACCTGCATAGTGAATCCATGGAATGCTAAGATATTCGTCTTTATGTAATGTCTCTTTACTCGTATTACATTAACACTCTACTACTGATGTACGCAGGCATGTTCCAGCGCCTGGACAAGATGCGCAAGCAGGCGTTCGCGTCCGTGTGTCTGTTCGGAGGCGATGACGACTCCAGCATCTCGGGCGTGTGGGTGTGGCGCGGACAGGAGCTCGCCTTCCCGCTGTCGCCCGACTGGCAGGTGAGAACAGTGGTAGTTGCAGGCCAAGATGCGCAAGCAGGCGTTCGCGTCCGTGTGTCTGTTCGGAGGCGATGACGACTCCAGCATCTCGGGCGTGTGGGTGTGGCGCGGACAGGAGCTCGCCTTCCCGCTGTCGCCCGACTGGCAGGTGAGAACAGTGGTAGTTGCAGGCCAAGATGCGCAAGCAGGCGTTCGCGTCCGTGTGTCTGTTCGGAGGCGATGACGACTCCAGCATCTCGGGCGTGTGGGTGTGGCGCGGACAGGAGCTCGCCTTCCCGCTGTCGCCCGACTGGCAGGTGAGAACAGTGGTAGTTGCAGGCCAAGATGCGCAAGCAGGCGTTCGCGTCCGTGTGTCTGTTCGGAGGCGATGACGACTCCAGCATCTCGGGCGTGTGGGTGTGGCGCGGACAGGAGCTCGCCTTCCCGCTGTCGCCCGACTGGCAGGTGAGAACAGTGGTAGTTGCAGGCCAAGATGCGCAAGCAGGCGTTCGCGTCCGTGTGTCTGTTCGGAGGCGATGACGACTCCAGCATCTCGGGCGTGTGGGTGTGGCGCGGACAGGAGCTCGCCTTCCCGCTGTCGCCCGACTGGCAGGTGAGAACAGTGGTAGTTGCAGGCCAAGATGCGCAAGCAGGCGTTCGCGTCCGTGTGTCTGTTCGGAGGCGATGACGACTCCAGCATCTCGGGCGTGTGGGTGTGGCGCGGACAGGAGCTCGCCTTCCCGCTGGCGCCCGACTGGCAGGTGAGAACAGTGGTAGTTGCAGGCCAAGATGCGCAAGCAGGCGTTCGCGTCCGTGTGTCTGTTCGGAGGCGATGACGACTCCAGCATCTCGGGCGTGTGGGTGTGGCGCGGACAGGAGCTCGCCTTCCCGCTGTCGCCCGACTGGCAGGTGAGAACAGTGGTAGTTGCAGGCCAAGATGCGCAAGCAGGCGTTCGCGTCCGTGTGTCTGTTCGGAGGCGATGACGACTCCAGCATCTCGGGCGTGTGGGTGTGGCGCGGACAGGAGCTCGCCTTCCCGCTGTCGCCCGACTGGCAGGTGAGACCAGTGGTAGTTGCAGGCCAAGATGCGCAAGCAGGCGTTCGCGTCCGCGTGTCTGTTCGGAGGAGAGGACGACTCCAGCATCTCGAGCGTATGGGTGTGGCGCGGACAGGAGCTCGCCTTCCCGCTGTCGCCCGTCTGGCAGGTGAGACCAGTGGTAGTTGCAGGCCAAGATGCGCAAGCAGGCGTTCGCGTCCGCGTGTCTGTTCGGAGGAGAGGACGACTCCAGCATGGCAGGTGAGAACAGTGGTAGTTGAGGCCAAGATGCGCAAGCAGGCGTTCCGTCGCGTGTCTGCTTCAGGCCGCTGTCGCGCGTCTGGCAGGTGAGACCAGTGGTAGTTGCAGGCCAAGATGCGCAAGCAGGCGTTCGCGTCCGCGTGTCTGTTCGGAGGAGAGGACGACTCCAGCATCTCGGGCGACTGGCAGGTGAGAACAGTGGTAGTTGCAGGCCAAGATGCGCAAGCAGGCGTTCGCGTCCGCGTGTCTGTTCGGAGGAGAGGACGACTCCAGCATCTCGGGCGACTGGCAGGTGAGACCAGTGGTAGTTGCAGGCCAAGATGCGCAAGCAGGCGTTCGCGTCCGCGTGTCTGTTCGGAGGCGATGACGACTCCAGCATCTCGGGCGTGTGGGTGTGGCGCGGACAGGAGCTCGCCTTCCCGCTGTCGCCCGACTGGCAGGTGAGACCAGTGGTAGTTGCAGGCCAAGATGCGCAAGCAGGCGTTCGCGTCCGCGTGTCTGTTCGGAGGAGAGGACGACTCCAGCATCTCGGGCGACTGGCAGGTGAGAACAGTGGTAGTTGCAGGCCAAGATGCGCAAGCAGGCGTTCGCGTCCGCGTGTCTGTTCGGAGGAGAGGACGACTCCAGCATCTCGTGGGTGTGGCGCGGACAGGAGCTCGCCTTCCCGCTGTCGCCCGTCTGGCAGGTGAGACCAGTGGTAGTTGCAGGCCAAGATGCGCAAGCAGGCGTTCGCGTCCGCGTGTCTGTTCGGAGGAGAGGACGACTCCAGCATCTCGGGCGACTGGCAGGTGAGAACAGTGGTAGTTGCAGGCCAAGATGCGCAAGCAGGCGTTCGCGTCCGCGTGTCTGTTCGGAGGAGAGGACGACTCCAGCATCTCGGGCGACTGGCAGGTGAGAACAGTGGTAGTTGCAGGCCAAGATGCGCAAGCAGGCGTTCGCGTCCGCGTGTCTGTTCGGAGGAGAGGACGACTCCAGCATCTCGGGCGACTGGCAGGTGAGAACAGTGGTAGTTGCAGGCCAAGATGCGCAAGCAGGCGTTCGCGTCCGCGTGTCTGTTCGGAGGAGAGGACGACTCCAGCATCTCGGGCGACTGGCAGGTGAGAACAGTGGTAGTTGCAGGCCAAGATGCGCAAGCAGGCGTTCGCGTCCGCGTGTCTGTTCGGAGGAGAGGACGACTCCAGCATCTCGGGCGACTGGCAGGTGAGAACAGTGGTAGTTGCAGGCCAAGATGCGCAAGCAGGCGTTCGCGTCCGCGTGTCTGTTCGGAGGAGAGGACGACTCCAGCATCTCGGGCGACTGGCAGGTGAGAACAGTGGTAGTTGCAGGCCAAGATGCGCAAGCAGGCGTTCGCGTCCGTGTGTCTGTTCGGAGGCGATGACGACTCCAGCATCTCGGGCGTGTGGGTGTGGCGCGGACAGGAGCTCGCCTTCCCGCTGTCGCCCGACTGGCAGGTGAGACCAGTGGTAGTTGCAGGCCAAGATGCGCAAGCAGGCGTTCGCGTCCGCGTGTCTGTTCGGAGGCGATGACGACTCCAGCATCTCGGGCGTGTGGGTGTGGCGCGGACAGGAGCTCGCCTTCCCGCTGTCGCCCGACTGGCAGGTGAGACCAGTGGTAGTTGCAGGCCAAGATGCGCAAGCAGGCGTTCGCGTCCGCGTGTCTGTTCGGAGGAGAGGACGACTCCAGCATCTCGGGCGACTGGCAGGTGAGAACAGTGGTAGTTGCAGGCCAAGATGCGCAAGCAGGCGTTCGCGTCCGCGTGTCTGTTCGGAGGAGAGGACGACTCCAGCATCTCGGGCGACTGGCAGGTGAGAACAGTGGTAGTTGCAGGCCAAGATGCGCAAGCAGGCGTTCGCGTCCGCGTGTCTGTTCGGAGGAGAGGACGACTCCAGCATCTCGGGCGACTGGCAGGTGAGAACAGTGGTAGTTGCAGGCCAAGATGCGCAAGCAGGCGTTCGCGTCCGCGTGTCTGTTCGGAGGAGAGGACGACTCCAGCATCTCGGGCGACTGGCAGGTGAGAACAGTGGTAGTTGCAGGCCAAGATGCGCAAGCAGGCGTTCGCGTCCGTGTGTCTGTTCGGAGGAGATGACGACTCCAGCATCTCGGGCGACTGGCAGGTGAGACCAGTGGTAGTTGCAGGCCAAGATGCGCAAGCAGGCGTTCGCGTCCGTGTGTCTGTTCGGAGGCGATGACGACTCCAGCATCTCGGGCGTGTGGGTGTGGCGCGGTCAGGAGCTCGCCTTCCCGCTGTCGCCCGACTGGCAGTTACTCCCACTCTTTCCCGTGCTACTGGTCGAGTGTGTGTCGTAAATAAGTAGTGATTCTGCCACAGGTTCGAAAATTAGATTGTGCCAGGAAGAGCCCATTAGAAACTCGCAACGCTCTTTTAAAAATCATTGTTATAATTTGTATTTAAACAACTTGAAAAAAGGAGCTCCTTATTCTATACTATACTAATATTATAAAGAGGTAAAGTTTGAAAGTTTGTAAATAAAGTTCTGTCGGGGCTAACCTTCGGAACTACTGATCCGATTTTAAAAATTCTTTCACCAGTAGAATGCTATGTTATCGGTGAGTGTCAAAGGCTATATTTTATATTTGTATTGTATATATTACTGGAGTTATCATAGTTTTTGTCGCGCGAAATTTATTAAATTTAGCTTTATGCGCGTACACTGCCTTAGATATTGGATATAATTGAAAACATTGTATGAAAAATTAATGCATCTTAAAAAGTTCTACAAAAAAGTGCGCGATAGCATATATCTATCTTTTATATTTTGGCAGATAACTTTTTGTTTTAAAAAATAATTTAATTCATATGCTTACGTTTACGTCATTATTTATACAACTAAACTTAAATCCTTATCAAAATAAATTATTTAATAATCACAAGGATATTATAGAGATAAGATTTGCCTTTTACAGTATGTTAATTAGTTATATAGTTTCGGAGATATTACAAAATTTCTAAAAAACGACACTGCCGCTATAATGTCCAAATGAAGTTGACATCCTCCGTGTTATGTTGTACATACTGTAAAGAAATTAAATAATTTCTTTAATGAGGATTGCATATGTGGATAGTCAATAATAACTGGCTATTTAGAGTCACAGATGGAGCTGTTCGATGTTAAAGCAGAGGAGAGCTGTCATGTTTAATTTTATATAGCAGTATAGAAAATAAAATGAAAATAATATTAAAAAGGAATTGAGAATAACGAAATTGAAATGTCGTTTCTCTAATTTCCAGTTAAGGTGATTAACTAATTTAAATTTATTGTAGGATTGTATAAAAGTTATGTCATTAAAATAATAAATGTCTAATATCATATTTCATCAATATCATATCAGAGCAACATAATGTTTATTATCATTTCTAAATATAAAAAAGAGAAATAGCCTTATATATATACACCGGCATATATAGCGGAACATAAAAAAAGGTTTGATATCAGTATCATATAAGGTTGCTGGCTGGTATATACGTCATTTAAATTAAAAAGAAATATTTAGAAATTAAAAAAAAAACTAAAAATCACATTTTATGCAATTGTTATAATTTTATTGAAATACACCTTATCTGGAGCGAACTTCGAGTATTTCTTCCTTCTTAGTTTGATTTAAAGTCGGTTGCTTCAAAGAAGTTTTGTCTTGAGCATTCAATGTCTTCAGCGTGCGGGTTGACAGTGGTCTATGTGAAAAATTAGTTTGAAAATCTCTTATCTAAACTGTTATAGGTAACTTGTAACATTGAATGTATCCGTGTTGCAGATCGACTACGAGTCGTACGACTGGAAGAAGCTGGACCCCAGCAGCGAGCAGACCAAGAAGCTGGTGCAGGACTACTTCTCGTGGAGCGGCATGGACGCCAAGGGGCGCAAGTTCAACCAGGGCAAGATCTTCAAGTGAACGACCGAGATCCCGCGCTGCGCTCTTTGTATGAAAACCGCAAAATATTAAATTGTTTTTTATTTACGCTTGTATTTATTTTATAAAACCTTTTCCCGCCTGCCGGCCTCGCACGAGGGATGTATCGAGCGGAGTCCTGACAGCAATCGGCTAACATCCTGCATTCAGTGTCGGCCTCTCATAAGAACGGATTTTTGGAAATTCCACCTCTAAATGAATAAAAAAATTTTAGAATAGACTTCAAAACGCACTAAAAAGTAAAAAATAATTGCTTAGTTACATTACTTTACTTCAGGCATATCTGTGAAGTCGGTGCCAGCCAAGGTTTCTACTTCAAAGACGTTAAGTGCTTTACTACTTTGTTAAATAACAATTCTTTAAACTTTTATGGCACTGACTTTATAGGTATGCTCAAGTAAATTAAATGACCTATTTACTTTTAACCGACATGAAAAAAGGGGGAGGTTCTCAATTCGACTGCATGTTTTTTGTATGTTATTCGAAGACGGCTGGATCAATTTGAAAAATTCTTTTTTTCGAAACTTCCGAGGTTGTCCCATTTTTATAACGTGAGGATCTGATGATGGGATCCCGGGAAAATCGAGGGGGAACTTTAAAAAATTTTAGGGACAAATAGTACGTTTGTTAATTTTTCCATTACGTATTTTAAATCACTACAATTTAAAAAAAAATATATATACGGTCGAATTGAGAAACTCCTTTCTTTTTTTTTTGAAGTCGTTTAATAAAAGTCTGGAATCGATCTCATGATGGAGCCGAAGTACAGATTTACTGCAGTTGTCTTGTATTTGGGCTTGTTAATTTGTCTCTATGAGAACTTTACATTTATATGGGCTATGACTGTTATTAAGGGTCTGGTGATGAAGACGAAGGACGGTTAAGGGAACTCAACGGTTTACAGTAGCTACCTTGTGATTGGGCTTGATTATTTGTCTCTATGAGAACTTTACATTTAGATGGGCTGTGAATGTCATTAAGGGTGATGAAGACGAAGGACGGCTTACAGTAGCGACCTTGTGGTTGGATTTGATTATAGTCATTATCTGATGATGAGATCTTGGGAAACTTGTCGATAAATCACCAAAAAGTATGAATTAAAAAATAATAATAAAACCGATATAAAAACGCACTGAAAAGTAAAAAATAATTGCATTTAGTTACATTAATTTACTTAACCATATCTATGAAGTCGGTGCCACCCGAGCTTTCTACTTTAAATACGTTACCTACCTAAACTAGGATGGCACCGACTTACAACATATATTTGGTTAAGTAAATGGCGCAATTATTTTTACTTTTTAGTGCGTTTTGAAGTCGGTTTATTTTTTGCTTACATTTTAGTGCGTTAGGAATGTCCAATTTCTTTAATAAATATTTCTTTTTCTTACTTTTTAGTGATTTTTCGACACGTAACCTACTCGTACTATGTACTATTAGAGTATATTACACGGCACTTGTAACCAAAAAGTTACCGACACTTACACACGAATACTGAAATCGCTGCATCCACATGATGACTATGGGACCATTTTGAAATTGTATATTTTCTAATAATTAAGTAGGTTAAAAATCCACGATCAAAAAATCAAAAATCAAAAACTTTTTCCAACTTGCACCTGTCTAAATTAATAATATAAAAAACTAGCAACCCGCCCCGGATTCGCACGGGTGCAATGCTGGCACTGGGGGCGGCGCCCTAACCGCTCGCTATGTTCCTGAATTTGGAATCTTATATATCTTGGAAAATATTTACTTAAATATCATGCATTCAGGGGCAATAGTGATCTAAATTGTATTGTTTAAAACTACTTCGTAAATAAGCCATTACTTTTGGTTGAAAGTAAAAGATAAAAAATGGTTATTGTAGGTTATCCCAAGAGATAGACATATACCATCGTGGACTTTTTTGTTAACCATTTTAAGGTTTGCAATTACAGTAGTACATTATTTTGATATATATCGTAGGATTTAGCCAGTGTTTGCAATGCAAGCGCAATAAATGCGTTAACTTACGACATCACATCAGAAACCTCTTAAATATTTGAATTTATTATAAAAACTACTTGATATAAAACCCCGCATGAAAATCGGTTGCGTAGTTTTAAAGATTTAAGCTTACATAGGGACAAACATAAAAAAGCTACTTTGTTTTATTCTACGAGTATGTAATGATTGTTAGCAAGTCTAGTAGATGTACTTGCTCTTTTGCTTGGAAGCCGCTGCGAACGTTCGGTGCTAGACTCCCTATTACGTATGTCCGACATATTCTGTCTGTGGTTAGCCAGTCACAGACATTTTGGTGCTAGACTCTAGTAGATGCATGTTGCGATCTATGTTCTCTTTCATTCGCTCAAAAAAAGTCTCCCATTCTACGAACAGTGGCCGCTCTTGTCTGAGATGTGTGTCTAGATAGTTGAGATTTTGTTTTAGGCAATATGAGGTTATTTCATCTGAACAATGCGATTACTTCAAATAATCAACCGGTGGTCCTTATTAGAAATTTTAATAAAAAAAGTTGAGTAGGAAATGCCTAAATTGAAGAAATGATGCACACGCATTGTGACTGGGTCCCGGAAGCATCGTGAATCTTCCATAACCTAGTCAACGGAGTGCATCGAGGCAGACTCTCAAAAGAGCTTACTACATACTTGCTATTTCGTTGCAGCTGTAAAAACCGTTAGCCTAGTTTTTGCATTTTCTAAAAAGGGCTTACTATAGTAGTATATACATATTTTTTCACTATTGTAGAGATTTCAACAAATAGAAAGCACACCAACTTTTTGAATAAGCTGATATTTTGTAACCTAATTTTCGGTTGAAAATTAGTTTACTTTTTCGATATTCATTCATTCATTCAAATAGGAATATTGTCTTGTTCATTTTGTTTTAAACGATATGTTAAAGCGAGAACGCCCTGTGGTGGCTGCGTACACACACACACACACCAACGTTTATAATGAAATGTCATACATTTGTGTAGCGACGGCGGGCGGATTTGCCCGCAGTATAGTTAGTCGTTCTCGTTAACGGGTAGCCAGTAATAATAATAATAATAATAAAGGTTTTTATTGCCATTCTTATTGCTAGGTACATATTTATTATACAAAAAAAATTATAAATATATATCTCTATCTATTAGTTATTATATAAATCAGTTATGACTTCAACCTAAACTAACAATTTGGCAACTGGCCGCAAACTCAGCCTTGTGCTGTGCATTGGCAGGAATGCACAGCGCTGATTTTCAGTTTGCTCCGCATCTACAATTATTAACTACTGTACAAAAGTAAAATTTAAAGAAAACTAAGAAATACTAAATAATAAAAAAAAGGAACTAATTACTGCTACTAATTTAAAATCTGAGCTAAAATTTATATAAACCAAAAAAAAAAAAAAACCTATAAGTACAGTAAGACACAACGCGTAATAAATAATAGTGAACAGTTTGTGTGGCTACTCATTTATTAACCTGACCCTAGCAGAGCACATTACCCCAGTCAACCTATAACATCCAAAGAACCCCTAAAGCCCCATGGAAATTTGCCCTAAATAAAATGTGAAGAAAATTTGTTTTTTTTTATGAAAAGACCGCTAAAGAGTCCGTAAGCCGCTAGAAGCAATTCTGTAGATTACCGCACCAAGCTTTCATAACATTCAGTGGGACATTATTGGTAGAAAAAAATAAATTACCTACAGTTTGAACACCCAATTATTCAAAACTCAAATGATGTAAAAGAATGGTAAAAAGGTATGAAAACAGAACTAAGTAAGTATGAAACTAAGAAGTCCAGGAATGTCAAAAGCTGGCTCAATTATTATGAATCAAAAACAAGAAAAAAATTAACTTGTTTGAAAATGAGCTTACTTAAACTTAACTCAATGTCATAACTTAAACTCAATGTCATAACTTTTGATTAGTTAAGAAGAAAATGTTTGCTGTATTTTTTGTAAGACGAGGTATTTTACACAAAATAATTTAGAAATTATAGCGTACAGTTACGGTCTCTTAGCATACAATAGTATGTCTGCCGAGGATGATTCCAAAACCTCAAGTCCCCCGTCCAAAGTCCAGAGTCCAGACCCGAAGAATTTTCTATTTTTTCCTTGGAAAGCCCTTGCTGTTAATTTGCATACAATTGTGGCTTTTTTATAACACCTTGGAGTAAAACAGCTTGGATGTCCTTTGTACAGTCCTGATCTTGCATTCAGTAACTTTGGATCGTTTCCAGTCATTAAGGATTAGCTCCCGGGTGTGCAGTTCGCCAGCGACATCGCGTTTTTAGCGGCTTGGGACTAAGACTATCTCCCAAAAAAAAGTTAGCAAATTTTTTATGATTGCTTTTAACAAATGAAGAAGTGTATAAAAAGTGGTATAAATAGTTTTTAAAAATTGTAATAAATACGGCTGTATTGAAAAACTTTCTTAGCGACTTACTGCCGCAGACGACAGTGTATGAGTGTACTTAGGTATACTTCGAATGTGCAGCTTGCACCCCACGCCTTGGCAGAAGGATTCGGACGCTTTGGAAATAAAAATCTCAAGATGGAAAGCAAAATTTATATTCTTTACATTTCAGACTTTCACCTAAACTGTAGAAGTATTTCAACATTGGTACATACAATCTTAATAATTAAAATTTATTGCATCAGGAGATGAGTACACAGCGGCGGGTATGGTACAGCTCACGGCACACGGCACTCGGCAGACGGCACACGGCTCACGGCACACGGCACATTACAACGCGTAACGAAACTTTACAACGTACGACTCTATAAACATTCCAAATATATAGTAGCTAAAGAAGGCTCAACGATGAATTATAATAATCGGAAATACAAACGACGCTATAAATTCATATAAGTAGGTATATCTAACGGGTAAATTTACATCTCAAAAGTGATAACATCTGGTCAGTGCGGCTCCAGGTCCAGGTCGGCGGTGAAGGGCGGCACCGGCGCGTCGCACTGCCGCCCCGGCCGCGCCAGCAGCGGCAGCTCGTCGTCGGGCGGCGCGTGCGCGTGCGCGTGGCACTCGCAGCGGCAGCGCTCGGGCGGCACGTAGCTGAACAGCACGGCGTCGCGCGCCGCTGGCAGCGTCTGGATGCGCTTCGGCTGCTTGCGCCGCTCCGGCACCTCGGAGAAGTCTACCCACGCCGCGCCCGCGCCCGTGTCGCCGCCGCTGCGCGAGCGCGCGCGCTCGGGGCGCGGCGCGGGTGCGGGCGCAGGTGAGGCGGCCGACGCGGCCCGCGCGCGCCTCGGCAGCCGGATGTGCAGGCGCTCGCCCGGCGGCGAGGGCGGTGGGACAGGCGCGGGCCCGGGCGGCGGCGGCAGCGGGCCCAGCGCGGACGCGGCCTGCGGCGGCTGCGCGCCCAGTGAGCCGCGCGCCGCCCGCGGCCGCTGCAGCGCCGCCACGCGCACGCCGCCACGCTCGCGCACCGGCACCATGGGCAGCGCCAGCGAGCGCTCCAGTGGTAGCGTGGTGGGCACGTAGGGCAGCTCCTCGAACGACTCCTGCACCACGAGACCGCGCCGCTCCGCCTCGCTACCGCGCGGCGCGTCCGAGCCCGCGTCCGAGCCGGCGTCCGACGAGTCGCGCGCGGCGTCGGTGGCGTCGGGCGCCGGGCTCGCCTCGCGC
Source organism: Mycalesis mineus (assembly GCA_034621355.1). Taxonomy (NCBI): domain Eukaryota; kingdom Metazoa; phylum Arthropoda; class Insecta; order Lepidoptera; family Nymphalidae; genus Mycalesis; species Mycalesis mineus. The sequence continues at coordinate 1,624,587 of CM067897.1, forward strand.
GACTCGAGGCGCGGCTCGGGTGCGCGCGCCTCCTCGCTCTCGGGGAAGCTCGGGATCGACTCGGACATCTCGCTCGTGACGCTCGGCGTCTTGGTGATGCTGAGCTGCGTGCTGAATACCTGCTCCTCGCTGCCCACGTGCGTCATGAACACTAGGCGCTCCTTGCGGCGCGGCCGCTCCGGCGCGTCATCGGCGGGCGCGGCCTCCGCGGGCAGGACGTGCTCCGGCGCTGCGGCGGCGGGCGGGGAGCCGACGTCGCCGGCGGCGGGCGGGGTGCGCTCCAGCGCCTTGGTGGCGACGGGCACGGGCTCGGGCTCGGCGGGGGCGGCGGTCTCCGTGGGGGAGCGCAGCGGGATGATGACGCTGCCGTCGGGCAGAACGGCGCGGCGCGGGGCAGAGGCGGGGCGCACGGCGACCGGAGCGGGCGCGACGGGCACGGGCGCGACGGTTGCGGGGCGCGGCTCGTCGGGCGGAGTGCGCAGCGGGATGTGTATTATGCCGTTTTGCGCTTCCTCGTAGTATTTGAGCTTAGGCGCGAGCTGCCGCTCGGGCGGCGGGAAGGGCCGCTGCGGCTGGGCGGCGGGCGAGGCGTCGCGCGAGGGGGCCGGCGAGGCACCGCGGCGCGGGGTCTTGAAGAGCGCCAGCACGGAGCCTTTGATCTTGCCGGCCGAAGTGGGCGTGGCACTGCGGTCGCGGCTGCCGCTGCGCGCGCGCCCGTCACCCACGCTCCGCTTGCGGCGCAGCTCGCCCGGCGAGTCCGGCGACGCGATCGTCTCGCGCGACTTGAACAGCGAGCAGAAGGAGGACTTGCGTGACGCTGGTGCGCCGGCCGGCGACGGCGTGCGACTGTCGCGTGGCCGGCGCGGCGCCTGCGGGCCGGCGGGCGCGGCCAGCTCCAGCGTGGCAGGCTTGCGCGCCGGTTCGCCGTCGGCCGTCGCCCGCTCGTCGGCGCCGTCGTCGTCGTCGTACTCGTGGTCCGGCTTCAGCTTGATGCGCACGATGTCGCCGCGCGCGTCGAGCGGCATGGGCCCAGAGGCGCGGGCGCGGCGCTCCTCAGCGCGCGCGCGGTTGCGGCTCTCCTTGGCGCGCTTATCGTCGTCGAGCGTGCCGGGGGACGCGAGCCGCGGCGCGCTGGCCGGCCGCGCGCGCTCCAGCGTCACCTCGGTGCGCACCTCGCGCCGATCGCGCGCGTCCACGGGCGGCGCGGGTGGCGGCGCGGGTGGCTGTGCGGGAGCGGGCGTGGGCGTGGGGACAGGCGCGGGCGCGGGGGCGGGAAGCGGGGCGGGCGCCAGCTGCGCCAGCTCCAGCAGGCGCTCCTCGACGGCGGCGGCGCACAGGTCGGGGTCGGTCTCGATGGGCTTGGGCCCGCAGAAGGACGTCTCGAGCAGCATGCGGTGCGGCGAGGGCGAGCGCGAGGCGCCCGACGCCACAGACAGGCGCGACACGCGGCCCAGCGCCGACAGCGCCGAGTGCGCCGAGCACTGCGAGCCAACGCTGGACAGGCGGCTGGTGCGGCCCGAGACGCCCAGCAGCGCCGCCTCCGAGCCCTGACTGTCCTTGCGCGAGTGGCGGCGCTCGGGCGGCGCGGGGCGTGGCTCGGGCCCGCCGGGTGCGCCCTCCAGGAACGCCAGTTCCTCGGTGGAGGAGCGCAGGTCGAGTGCGCCGTCCTCGCGGAAGCCGAGCTCGAGGCGCGCGCGCGCGTCGGCGCCGCCTGCGCCCGGCTCCGCGTCCGCGTCCGCGCCCGCGAACAGCGCCAGCTCAGGCGAGCTGTCGCGTGAGTCGTGGTGGCTGGAGCTGGAGGCGCGCGAGATGTCAATGCGAGGCGCGGGCGCGAGCGCAGCGGCGGGTGCGGGCGCGGCGCTCACGGCCGGCGAGGAGTGAGAACGCGCGCGCGGCTCGGGCGGCGCCAGCGAATGCTCGCGGATATCGGGCAGGCGCGCCGCCTGCTTGTTCTCGGGGCTGGACTCGTCGGAGTAGTCGTGGTCGAAGGAGGCGATGGGCGCGGGCCCGCGGCGCGGCCGGCGCTCGGCGCCGCTGGCCGCCATGCGCCCGCCGCCGCCGCGCGCGACTCGCGCTGTGCGCGCTCACATGGGCGCCACCTACGCAAAGGATAGGGGTCACACGTGGGCGCTGCCCGGAGGGCGCCCACGTTAGAGAATACTGTGCTAAGTACTAGATTACTCAATCTTTTTAAAACATATAATTTATCTCATATTTTTGCGGATCCCACAAGAGCGTCTGCTACTAGTAGCACCTGCTTAGATAATATTTTTACTAATGTAATCCCAATAGAGAAAAATATAATAAATATATTAGAGTCTAAATATTGTGGGCAATATATACAGTTACAAAATGAAAGAAAAGAGTCTCAAAACATAGTATAACTGGTACATATACCAGTAACGTCAAACCGCATTGAGAACACGCCGCCTTTGAAACTTTTTTAAACAACATTCCTATTTCTACTTCGTCTGCTACGTCTTTAATCTCTTCACCAGAGGTTGCTCTTTGCTGGAGAACAATGTGCCTAAATGTACTAACGCTTTTGCATTTAGTCACGTTAGCAGCACAGATGTTTTTAAAGCATTTAAATTAATTAATGATAAAAAGACCAAAGATCTGTGGGGTATTTCAGTTAATATTGAAAAGACATTGATTGATATTGTTGCACCAGATCTAGCTGTAATATTTAATAGTAGTATTGAATGTGGTGTGTTTCCTGACTTAATGAAATATAGTAAGATTATTCCACTATTCAAATCAGGTAGTACTAGTGACCCAGTAATTAAAGACCAGTATCCGTACTACCTACCTTTAGTAAAATATTTGAGAAAATTATACTAATTCAGTTACTTAATAATTTTAATAACAATAACTTATTGCACACTAAGCAGTTTGGTTTTACTAGGGGTCGCTCAACAACCAACGCAGGTGTTGAGTTTATTCAACATATATTTGAAGCTTGGGAGGAGTCACGTGACTCACTTGGTGTATTTTGTGACTTACCTAAAGCATTTGATTGTGTGCAACACGAAACATTGGTCAGGAAGCTACATTACTACGGAATTAAAGATAGAGCCCTCAATTTACTGTCTTCTTATTTAAATAATAGAATTCAGAAAATAGACATAAATGAAAAACGGTCTTCTGGGTCAGTCGTAAATATAGGAGTCCCTCAAGGATCTTTATTGGGACCATTTCTGTTTATCACGAGATAGTATTGTTTGCAGGTGACATGTCTCTTATGTTTAAAATTAATAGAAGAGAAATATCTTTTGACGATGTAAACAACTCTCTCGCTAAAGTTGTAAATTGGTTTGAAGCTAACAACTTGGTTCTCAATAATAAAAAAAAATCAATCGAACAGACTTAATTCTGCTTCATATGCGGTTAAGAAAATTCGTTTTATTACAGATATTAGCACAGCCAGGCTTGTCTATTTTAGCTATTTTCACAGCATCATGTCATATGGCATTTTATTATGGGGTAATGCTGCTGACATTGACAGTGTATTTGTGCTGCAGAAGCGGGCTGTTCGTGCGATTTACAAGATGGGCTTTAGAGAGAGAGAAAAATTATGACAGTTCATCTATACTAATATTATAAAGAGATAAAGTTTGTAAGTTTGTAAACAAAACTCTGTCGAGGCTAATCTTCGGAACTACTGATCCGATTTTAAAAATTCTTTCACCAGTAGAATGCTACGTTATCGGTGAGTGTTATAGGCTATATTTTATATTTGTATTGTATATATTACCCGAGTTATCACGGTTTTTGTCGCGCGAGTTGTACCGTGAAGTTTATTAAATTTAGCATATTGCGCGTACGCTGCCTTGGATATTGCATATAATTAAAAACATTGTATGAAAACTTTATGCATCTTAAAAAGTTCTACAAAAAAGTCCGCGATAGCATATTAGATATATGCTCTTTTATAGTTTGGCAGATATATAACTTTTTGTGTTTTAAAAAGCATTTAATTTATATGCTTACGTTTACGTCATTATTTATAAACCTAAACTTAAATTCTTATCAAAATAAATTATTTAATAATCAGAAGGATATTATAGAGATAAAAGGAGATATGACCAAAATTGTATAGAGCACAGACTCACTTTCTGTACATAAGTTGAAAAAAACTACATGTATTAATAATCTAGTTTTGATTAGCCAAATCTCTGAAGTCACTTTTATTTGGGCGAAATATTATTTATTCTCTCTAAAACAATGCAACACTTTACGTATAATCATGGCGGATCTTAGATAAGTTATGTCTATCTAATATAAATATAATATATCTTATGTATATCTATTTTAGACATTCTCCTGGCGGTGGATTGATGTTGTTTTGACTTTTGCTGTCAGTGTTTATTGACGTATGGTCCATTTGATTTGATGGTTATTGGTTAGGTACAGGTACCTCACGGATTATTGAATAATCAGATTAAAATATTGAGTTTTGATCTTATTATAGCTAGGATGTCCATGTCTAAAATAGCTAAAAACAAAGCCCGGAACACGAATGAAAAGACTTTTCAAAAATGACATATTTTGAGTTTGACAAATCAATGACACGGCATCTATATAACCTACAGACTAATATTAGATAGACGCCATCTTTTAATACCTCAAAAACTAAGAATTTCGTTTTTAACCAACGTTTTATTTAGTTTGTTTCGTTCACTTATTTTATTTTTGATAAAATCCTTGTATTTTTTGCATTTTAATGGTATATGGTACATGACTGAAGCTGAAATGGACCATCTCTTTTGCCTTTTACAGTATGTTAATTAGTTATATAGTTTCGGAGATATTACAAAATTTCTACCAAACATGACAATACCGCTATATCGTCCAAATTAAGTTGACCTCATCCGTATTATGTTATACGTACTGAATAGGGGTCAGCATTTTGGTACTGTTTGCTTACTGTACGGTTCCTTTCAAATTATTTGGCATGGCATATTTATATAATATACGAAAAAGTTTGTTCGTTTGTTTAAACGGGCTTATCTCTATATCTGCATGTCGGATTGTAAATTATTTTGTTAATTATGAAAGCTAGATTCAAAAGTGAAATAGACTATTAAAAGCTGTACACATCAACTTGCCATAAATATATATTGTTAATATTAATGTATTGTAATATAGTACAATGTTTTTCAAAAATGTAGATCTTTAGTACACAGGACGGGACGGAGCATATTGTTTCACGGGAAACGATAAAAAATGTAATTGAGAGGGGTAGCGGGAAAAGAGTACACTTTATATGAAAGTCTGTCTTTAAAATTAACAGATTACCTAAGAGGTTTTCACTTTATATAGTATTTATGTTTTAAGAGTCCCATATAAAGACGCATTTTAACCTTCTCACGCCTATCGGATCTCTGAGGGATGTAGCCACTTTATTGCGATGGGTGGCAATGCGATTTTTATAACTCATTGATCTGAGTTCAACTCCTTCTTTTATAGTTTCTTTGCCATATTCATGCAGCTCAGAAGTCTTAGTGAACCATGGAGCATTTGTAATAGTTATAAAAACTTTATTTTGAAATCTTTGTTCAATGCCATAGGTCCACACAGATTTTATTTATGTTTTGTAAATATGCAATTTGTTGTTAAGCGACAAATGCGAATATCATTTAGTTCATCACGTTTTTTTATTATGTGGGTTCTCCATGTCTGTTTTCTATCCAAGTGGATGCCAAGATATTTCGCTGTATCGCTTTGGGGAATGACATCGGTTCCTAGTGTGACAGGGCTACAAGCTTCCTTGCGTATGGTGAAGGTCACATGTGTTGACTTAGTTGAGCTAGCTTTGATACGCCATTTAACCATCCATGAATCAATCTTGTTTAAATGGTTTTGAAAAATATTTGAAGTCATATTTGCATCTTTGTTGTTGCATACTACAGCAGTATCGTCAGCGAATGTAGCGGTGAGTACACTGTTCGATACTGGGATATCAGCAGTGTATAAAAGATAGAGGGTTGGCCCTAAAACGGATCCCTGAGGAACACCTGCGTTAATATCATGAAAGTTCGAGTATGCGTCATTAGCTTTCACACGAAATATTCTCTGACCGACATATGACTTTAACAACAGGAGGAAACTGTGTGGAAGATAATTTTTAGTTTTTAAGAACAATCCGCTGTGCCAGACCTTGTCGAATGCCTGTTGTACGTCCAAAAATACAGCAGAGCAATATTCTTTATTTTCTAAGGCGTCTCGAATTTGTTTGACTACTCTATGCACTTGTTCCACAGTAGAGTACCCGCTTCTAAATCCGGATTAGTGCTGAGGAATAATTTGTCTGTCGTGAAGAATAGTTTTCAGTCTGGATAAAGCTATCTTTTCGAATACCTTCGACTGCGTTGGCAATAGGCTTATTGGTCTATAAGATGTAAGCAAATGCGGTGGCTTTCCAGGTTTTGGTATGATAATAATTTCCAAATATTTGGGTAGTGCGATATTCTCATTAAAAAATATATATATAATAAGATCCCATTAAAAAGTTGAGTTATAAACACGATTGCTTTTTTTTGGAGGTGTCGTAATAGTTCAGCCGTTATTAGACAAAATCCAGTCCATGACGAGCATTAACTATTTCACCATATATGGTGTTTCCAGACTGCTCTATGGCTTCCCTTATCGCCTCTATAGGTGTGCTTGGATGAAGCTTCTTGATAACAATTCTGTAAGGTCTTGTGTCTTTTGGACAAAAGTAGTCTAATAGGTTGTTTTCTCTAACAATTTTCATCAACCTCTGGTATAATTCTGTTGTTGCAACTAAGTCTTAGTAGGTTGCAACATCTTTAACTCTCGTCTAATTCTGTTTGATTGGTTGTAGTTTTGCAACATCTTTAATGATTGATTGTTAGTTTCAGCATCATCTACATCTATGTCCAGTGAACCAAACTGGGAAATTGGTTAGACGTTGCTGATTTCTCTTCTGGTGATGGTGTGCCAGACACTTATTCTTTCTTTTTAGGTTTCTGGTTGTGGGTACCCTCTACCAGTCAGGATGATTTCGTGATTCTGTGAGGTCTGTAGATGGTTTAACATTACTAGGTGTACTGCCTGTAGGTCTGCTTCTTGATTTCGCTATGAATATGCTGGGATGAAAGCTTGCTGAACTAGTTTCTTTCCACTGACATATAGAGACAGTGAGGGATTCTCTTTCCGCGGAGCAGTCGGGAACCTCCTGTATACACTTTCTTTTGTGCCGCCATCTAAATGTTTCCCCAAGTTTCCCACACATGTTTAGTCTTTTAAGATCAGAGTTGACCTTCTCCTAGATGGACTACCAGCCAAGGTTCACGAGGCCTATCTCCCCGAGCATTGAACTTAGTTTTGAGCGGCGGTTCTTACTCGCCACCGACGTTCATCATCACCGAGTTTGACCGGGTCAACATTATCGGGTATACTCCACTACAAGTTCCCCAGCGACCCTCCGATGAACCGCTTCTTGTCCGCGACTGCTTATTGGGTATTTGTAGCTAACCCCTATATCTAGGGGCCGTTTCGCTATCCGCAAACTGCGACGCGTGTGGTGGCATAGAGCTTTGCCCCTGGGAAGTGTCATCCAGAATCACTTAAAAGTGAAGTAAAAAAGAATCGGTTCGGTCTTTTGGCTTTTATTTCAAAATAACTGAAACACCGATGGCGCCCACGTAAACCAAATTAAATTTTTGAGTGATGTTCATGGTCACTGCAACAACCTCAAACAATGTTATAATGAAATCACGATGAAGTCAGAAGGTACTCAGTAGCGTGCGAGAAGTGATTCTAGGTTACACTAAAAACGAAAAAATAATTACTTTTTTAAACTGTGGAACCAACTTCAAAGGTGTATAGAGTGACTCTATGACTATAAAGCGTGATATAAAATCGTACCTATGTACTATCTACTAATCGGTTGAAGACAGTGCCAATAAAGAGCAAAACAAAACTAAAGCGTACGTGGACTCTGGGCCTGCATCCACTGCACTGTGGGCACGATGTTATTTCTCGTTTATTAGTGTATACACGTTTGAAATCGGTTCGCCTGGAAGTGGCACCCGCACGAATCCTTACCTTAGAGTGTTGCCGGTGCAAGTTGAACTGACGGCTATCGATCATAGCTTCACATCGGAGTCCGAGCGAGGCCTACGTCGCGCACATGAGTGGACGACACGGGCCCTGACACAGCCCACGTGCAACAGCGCTCTGCGCGACACCAGTGCCGAAGCAACTCAACTATAGTGCAGCATTATTATTAAGATAACGTAAATATTCGAGATAGTAATGCTTCGCACTCGTGGTTGTCGCTCAAGTCCAAGGGTCCACGTCAAACGTCAGTTAACATCGTCCGCTGCGAGGAACACTCGCGCAGCCGTACGGCGCGGCAGCGTGTCAGCGGGGCACTCTCCGCGCGGCAGTTCATCGACCACCGACGGTGCGCCCGACGCCCAACGTCCGACGGCCGACGCTAGCCTCGCTCGGCGCGCTACTGGTGGCGGCTGGGGAGCGTGCGTGCCGCGGCGGAGGGCGGCGGCGAGTGGTGCGCGCCGCGCCCGCCGCGCCTGCGCGAGCCGCTCGCTGAACGCGGAAGTGCTCGCAATCGATACGCTGTATCGCGACACGCATCGACATCGCTCGCCACCCGCGACGTCCGCGACGTCCGCGCGACACCAGCGAGCGCTTTCATTATTGTAGGTACCTCGGTAATAACTCTTAAGGGACATTAAACCTGCACAGTAGTAGCCGATGTACCGGAGACTGCGCGACAGAGATCGACACCGATCTGACCTGTCGTCAATTTATAACTCAATAACAGAAGGTACCAAATAACCAGGTTAAGGTCGCAGACAGGTATAATTAATTAATAACTTTAAAATTATCGTATTGACCTTCTGCATCATAGAAAAAATTACAAAAGTAGAATACATAAAACATGGCGAATTACTAGCAACAGGTCGAGCGGCGAAGTATCGCTGAACTCGAGTAATTAGATGTACCTAACGACCTGGGGCCTGACATCAATAGCCAATAGACCGCCGACCCAGTTCCGCCTGCCACTGCACAGTGTACACGCAAAGGGAGGGGAGGCGTTCTCCCCAGTCTCATAATGCGATAAAATCACATTCAAACCCGATCTAACTACTCTTTGATTTGCAAGTTTGCAGTGGGATAAATTCAACAATCGAAGGTATTATAATATCGGACAAACAATCGTATTAGGTTTAACATTGTCCCTGCTTCTGTGACGCTATAGTATAAGCTTTTGTTTCGTAAACTTTGTACTGTTATGTTAATCTAATATCAAATGTGATACCGCCTGCCTGCCTACAACAGTTGTAACATACGATGCGGGCGTATAGACAAGAATGAAACCGTTCAACAGATCACCTTCGAGGAGTCAGTTCCGCCTGCGACATCAGCTTACAGCAGGCGTAGCTGTACATCAGTTTACAGAAGGTGTAGTTGTACATCGTTGAGTCACAAACTGCGACATCAGCTTACAGCAGGTGTAGCTGTACATCAGCTTACAGCAGGTGTAGCTGTACAACAGCTTACAGCAGGTGTAGCTGTACACCAGCTTACAGCAGGTCTAGCTGTACATCAGCTTACAGCAGGTGTAGCTGTACATCATTGAGTCACAAACTGCGACATCAGCTTACAGCAGGTGTAGCTGTACATCAGCTTACAGCAGGCGTAGCTGTACATCAGCTTACAGCAGGTGTAGCTGTACATCGTTGAGTCACAAACTGCGACATCAACTTACAGCAGGTGTAGCTGTACATCAGCTTACAGCAGGTCTAGCTGTACATCAGCTTACAGCAGGTCTAGCTGTACATCAGCTTACAGCAGGTGTAGCTGTACATCAGCTTACAGCAGGTGTAGCTGTACATCATTGAGCAGGGCAAGCTGCGACATCAGCTTACAGCAGGTGCAGCTGTACATCAGCTTACAGCAGGTGTAGCTGTACATTGTTGAGTCACAAACTGCGACATCAGCTTACAGCAGGTGTAGCTGTACATCAGCTTACAGCAGGTGTAGCTGTACATCATTGAGTCACAAACTGCGACATCAGCTTACAGCAGGTGTAGCTGTACATCAGCTTACAGCAGGTGTAGCTGTACATCAGCTTACAGCAGGTGTAGCTGTACATCAGCTTACAGCAGGTGTAGCTGTACATCAGCTTACAGCAGGTGTGGCTGTACACCAGCTTACAGCAGGTGTAGCTGTACATCAGCTTACAGCAGGTGTTGTTGTGTTGTACATCGTTGAGTCACAAATCTAGCTCAGCGAGTCGCAGAACTGAAGTCTCAATCGTCGGCGCACGAAGAACTGTTGGACGTTGGAGACATGCTAGCACAGTGAAAGCACAGTGTTGTTTGACCCCCCACTTAGGTGACTGACGACATCGAACACGTCGCAGGGAGCCACTGCCCACAGGTGGCTCAGGGCCGTCCCTATAGGCAGTAATATAATATAAGGCCTGTGTCCAGCAGTAGACGTCCATCAGCTGTTAATGATGATAGCACATAAGCTATTTTTTTCACACGGGAATAATTATAATAGTACTAGCTGTATCCGGCAAACTTTGTTTTGCCATGTATATTATTTCTAGGAAACATTTTTATACATAAGGGTTGATCGTGTAGGGGTGTGTGTATTTTTAATGCCACATTATAAAAAAATTGTCCAAAAAATTAAAATACAATGTTAGGGGTGTACAATCCTTATCACTTAGAGGTATGAAAAATATATAGTAGCCGATTCCCAGACTTACTGAATGTGCATATAAAATTACATAAAAATCGGTCAAGCCGTTAGGGAGGAGTATGGTAACTAACATTGTGACCCGAGAATTTTATATATAAGACAAGCATACGTGCCAAATTTCAGCTCTCTACGGCCAATAGTTTCGGCTGTGCGTTGTCTGTCAGTCAGTACATCACTCAGTAAAGGAAGAGTTTTTTATATTAAGATTTATGAAGGACTCAGCACCGCTTCGATGTCGCGTGGTGTTGCCCGCCGTGTCGGCCTCTCTTCGAACTGATTGTAAGTCTGAGATGGAAGCTGACTAACTTGTTAGAACTATGATGAAAGCCACGCCCCTTTCGGTTTGAACCCGACATCACGTGACATCAGTTAGCGACTTGAGCGTCACCTCACCGACATGGGACTCGATGACTAGTAATATCTTAGGAGGAATTAAAGGATTTTATTCATATAATAGGAATTATCATCATGATCAGCCTATTAACGGACCACTACAGGGCCAGGCCTCCCTCCATGTAGGGGCACATGGAGCGCAGACCCACCAAGCTGCTCCAATGCGAGTTAGTAGTAGGAATACAGTGTCCCATATTAATCGTACTCATTATCATGGTTTTTTTATATTCATTGCAAACTAGGCCTTGACAGCATTTTCACCTGATAGGTAGGTAGAGGCACTAACCAGCGTGTGATGCGGTCACGAGCTACAATCGGAACATTTTTAGATGAAAAACAGAACTTACTAATTTATTAAATAGAACTACAACACAAACGACCGACAGAAAGCCGGCCACAAACCAAGCGACCCGACGTCGCACCGAAACGTTGACTCGCTTGACTGTACGGTGCGGTATGGTACGAGTACGAGTACGTCTCGGTGCGTTGTTACCTACGGAACGATCCACGATCAAAGCCTACCACCTGTCTGACCAATTAAGAAAATCTCAATCGTTCAACGTGCCCGTACCATCTTACCCTGATTACTTTTACGTATAAACCTAAAGTTATAAAAGTTGGGTGATCGGCTAAAGCTTCTTCGCCGTAGCTTGTGTCACACGCGGCGGCAAACGCTCTCAACAATGCGAGTATGTCACAGAGGTGTGTCATCAACTGTTGTTTCCTTTCTGGTGAAAAGAAAAGCCCGACCTCACCCTAGTCGTAGCTATGCAAGTCAACCAATGGTCCAATCAACCCATTCATCTATCTATACTTATAATTAATCTTTAGAGAGGTGAATTCTGTACATCTATACTAATATTATAAAGAGGAAAACTTTGTTTGTTTGTTTGTTTGTTTGTTTGTTTGTTTGGTTGTAATGAATAGGCTCAAAAACTACTGGACCGTTTTTAAAAATTCTTTCACCATTCGAAAGCTACGTTATTCACGAGTAACATAGGCTAAATTTTATTTTGGAAAAAAATAGGGTTCCGTAAAATATTTGGGTTTTTCGGACACAAGGTGTAAAAAATCAACCAGAAAAGTTACTTATTTTGCTTACGCTGCCTAAACTATAAAAGATAGAACCATAAAATGTTCTAATTAATTGGAGATCTTATAAATATCTACAAAAAAGTCCGCGACACACTATACCTATCTATGTCGAGTGAGGCACAACAACCATTTTTTTATTTAAAAATCTTCATTTTTTTGGACTTCATTTATTTAAACGCATTTATTTTACTCATGCTATTAATCCTTATCAAAATAAATTATTTCATCACTAAGTACAGTTTATGTAGATAATATTTGGTGTTTAAAAGATTAAAATTGGACGTTTGGTTTTGAAGTTATGGCGAAATTAAAATATTACTATTTCTGCGTTGCGAAGTGAGCGTCACCAAGGCGGGGGTGCGCGTGCGGGAGGGGAGTTTAGATCTATGTTATATATACGATGATGAATTAAGAATTCGATCTTTATTCAAATATCTATTTAGTACACGGAAGAGTTAGTTCGTTTGTTTAAACGGGCTAATCTCTATCTGCGTGTCGGATTGTAAAATTATTTTTGTTTATTCTGAAGGCTAGACTCAAGAGTGAAATATACTATTTAATATCAATTTATACCCATCAGCTTGCCATAAATATATATTTTTAATGTTAATTAATGTACTGAAATGTCATACAATGTTTAACAAAAATGAAGACCTTTAGTACACGGGACGGGACGGAGAATAGGTATTGCTTCACGGGAAACTATAAAAAAATTAAATTGAGAGGGGGAGCGGGGAAGGAGCACACTATATGTGCCTTTACACATTTTGTATGATTGTCTGTCTTTAAAATTAGAAGGGTACCTAAGAGGTTTTCACGCGGACGAAGTCGCGGGCGACTGCTAGTTGAATATATATTCAAAATTAATATTGAGGGATGATTGGTGATCGAATGATAGTGATGCCAAAAATGCTATCGATAATTTTTTTGTCTGTCTGTCTGTGTGTGCACGCATGGGTCAAAAACTACTGAAGGAATTTTAACCAAACTTTCTGAGTTCACAGGAAATACACTGTAGGTGACTGCCTCGTTGGTCTAGTGGTTAGCCTATGTGGCTTCGATCACGAGGTCCTAGGTTCGAGTCCTACGTCGGGTCACGGAATAATTCTGACTTTTTCATTCTTCTATGAAATTTTTAGGAAATTCCAAGCCCGGAGTCGGGAAGTAGGTGGTGTTACACCCCCGTGCCTCGGAAAGCACAATAAGCTGCCGGTCCCGTTCACTATCGTCAACATCTGATAGTGATCGTTAATAAATGAACATTATCACCCTAAGCCTGCCAATCCGCACTGCAGCAGCGTGGTGGGTGTACGCTCTATATCCCCTCTCCTATAAGGAGGGAGGCCTGGCCCTGTAGTAGGCCGTTAATAGGCTGATAATGATGATGACACTGTAGGTTTTGATTCCCTTGCTTTGTTTCGATTGTATTTGAGTTTTTTACAGCTCTAAGGGACAGTAGACCTGAGTGTTTGATATAAATTAGCTATTTACTTTCCACGCGTTCCTGAGAAAAAGGGTTTTGACAAACAGACGGACGGACAACACAGTGATCCTATAAGTTCTATTTATTTATTTTTGAGATACGGAACTCTATAAAGGAATTAATAGGGGATATTTTAGGCAATTTAATGACATTTTTATCCTTGCGTAAAAAAGTTTGCAAAGATATACTTTTCCTATTAAAACATGTACTTTAAGAGATAATGAAAAGTTAATACAAATATTCTCCTTCGCAGGCTATATGACGCGGATGGGCCAAGTGCCAACACATTGCTGGACAGGAAACTATAAAAAAAATTAAATTGAAAGAGGAGAGTGGAATGAGCATACTTTACATTATTATATTGAAAGGTTGTCCTTAAACTTAGAAGGTACGTAAGGGTTTTTCACGCGGACGAAGTCGCGGGCGACTGCTAAAATAAGGTTGGTAATTAAAGGTAATATCTCCGTGCTCCGTCCTTCGTGCTGAGCGTTGGCTGGTGGGACCATTGACAACGATTACTGCAATGTTTGGTAGGTTGAGTGAAACACCCGCTAGAATGGTAGTAATTTTATTGACAACGAAACATTAGGTCGTCTCTCAGCGGCTGGTGCAAGCGCGGGCCGCGGACAGCGCGACGTGACAGGCGCGTTCCGCCGCGGCCGGCGCGCTCCTACGCGCTGTGGAGTGACTATACGCAGAACGGATACAACAATCGATATATTATGTGTCGGCTGCGTTGCACTACGGGGCAGCTACATACGTCCACGCACGCATGGATATACATTAGTCATATGATTTCAACAACAAACGATAAAGTTTTACACAATATTATCCGATCAATCTATGAACTATCTACAGCGACTACACACTACAGAATATCAAGACTCCCGTCAGCGTTCTCTTTGTACAATGGAAGTTCAGTGTAAGCGATGCCGACCGGAATAACATCAACAGCATTCAACAAATAGAATACAAGTATAACACTAGACATTGGTAACTTTAATTTCTTTGAATTTGTGCTCGAGATACAAACGACGCTACCGCACTAGTTCCCCTGCGCGGAGGAGGAAGGGCGATACGAACAGGTACATACAGTAACAAATTACGCAGCGATACCAAAGCTAAGTATATGCTGAAGGGTACGAGTGAGTATAGTTCGTAGACATATATAACACACTAACACTGTTCCTTGCTAGCTCTTCTGCTACGCGATGCAACTTAAGTGTAACTTAACATAATTGGACCTTCAATAATAATATAATATTTTCTTTGAAGCTAGGAGGACACGTTTCTTACATTGTTAAATAGGTTTATCTAGTCCAATGTAGCGAATGAATATATTATATAAAGGAAATGAACGGATGCACGCGACGCTACGCGACAGTCGCGTCGCTCACGCGCCCTCGTACCTACGTGGCGGGAATTCTAATAGTTAACGCGCACGATAATAACATTCTGATTAAGTACTAAAATATAATAATATAATTAATTATATTATGGTATAGTAGTAGGTGTAAGCTCACACGCCAGCAGAGCCCGCGCCGTGCGCGACGTGCGCGACGTGCGCGACGTGCGCGGCGGGCTCTTCAGATACTTCGCTAATATGTTCATTATCGTTAATACATTTATTATTTATATACAATCTTGCCTACGCTAAATGATCATGTGATTATCTTAGAGAGCACA
The DNA here is from genome assembly GCA_034621355.1 of Mycalesis mineus. Taxonomy (NCBI): domain Eukaryota; kingdom Metazoa; phylum Arthropoda; class Insecta; order Lepidoptera; family Nymphalidae; genus Mycalesis; species Mycalesis mineus. The sequence continues at coordinate 1,640,014 of CM067897.1, forward strand.
ATCGCTATGTATTAAGGAGGCAATGTATTCTCGTCCATTCGTTCGGGAGTGCGACGTGTCTCAGTGTGTCGCAGAGTCGCTCCACCACCGGCGAACGAACCTCGCGGTGCACAAGTGTCTATTGCACTGCAAGTGCTGGCAACATCTCATTTTACTCTTCGTTAAATACAATGTCAAACTTCATATTAACATTTATTACTGAACGCACGCTGTCGGTTTTCATATACACATCTCGTAGCGTATATTGCCGCGGAGGGCGGGCTCGTGTCTCCCTTGTTTGTACACTTGTCTAAAATAAGGAATACACGTACCTAGTTGCATGTATCTACAAATATCACTATCTTCATAAATACGTTTGTTTTGTTTGTGGCCTAATTACCTATACATATATAGTGATATATAAAGTAGGTGAGTATATTTCGGCGTAGTCTAGTCGGAGTCAGAGTCGGAGGAAGGCGGCGCGGGAGCGGGCGCGGCGGCGGGCGCGGCCGCGGCGGCGGGCTCCTTGGCGGCGGCGAGCGCGTAGGCGGCCACGGCGCCGCCGCTCGTGCGCTCGATGCCCACCACGTACTCGTGGCGCGCCAGGTAGCGCACGTACTTCTCGGGGGGGTCGGAGTCGTGCTGCTGAAGCGACACGGAGCGCACCACGGTGTGCGACACCTGAGTGGCGGGCATGGTGAACTCCACGTAGGCGTGGCGCGCCAGCTCGGCCGGCACCTGGTCGTACGACGTCAGCGCCATGCGGCACACCAGGTTGTGCGTCGTGTACGCACCTGCACACACACACACACATACATACATATACCTACACATAGATACACATACACTCAGCCACAGCAGCGGATCAGCGTCGGCGGCTCACCTTGGCCCTCCTTGGGCAGGCGCGGCATGCGCCACACGATGGCGCGGTGCTGGTGCTCGTACTTGGCCTGGCCCGACGTCACCTCAATGAGCGACTCCTGCAGCGTGTCCACGGCGCCCAGGAAGCGCTCGATGCCCTTCACCTTGCCCGTGCGGCGGTGCGCCGACTTGACGGAGCCGTAGCGGAAGTGCTTCTCCACGCGGAACAGGTAGATCCAGCACTCGGGGATGGGGAAGCGCACGGCCACGTCCTCGCACGGCACCTGCCCCAGCGAGCGCGAAGCGAAGCCCGGCACCAGCACGTCGGCGCGCAGCTCCACGCGGTTGCCGTTCACGCACCACGCCGCCTTCAGCTGCAGTGGCAGCTCGCGGTTTTTCGGCGGGCGCACGCGGAAACGCATCAGCTCGATGTAGCACGCGTCGGGGGGCTTGAACCTGGAACGCACGGACAGATCGTACCGGCGGTAGAACTCAGAGAGAATGGTTCAAACGATACGAAACGCGTTCAGTACTTGATGATCTGCTCGTCGTCGAAGGCCTGCGGCTGCACGCAGGCGTGGAACTCGGGCTCCTCAACGCGGATCCACTCCTCCGTGGCGACGGGGATGATGTCGTGGCGCCCCACAACCTCGCGCCCCTGCCGCCGCAGATCGTTCACGCCCAGCTCGATGTCCGGCATGCCTGTCGACCAACAACTTTCATTACGAAACGCGTGCAATGATTTATATTACCGCTCAGGAAGCGTCCCGCTGATCTGCACCTCCTCCATCTTGTTGCTCCACGTACAGCTCGTCCACCGCTGTGATCTGCACCTCCTCCATCTTGTGTGTAGGTATGCGAGCGCTCACTCCCACTCACTCACCGCTCAGGAAGCCGAGGAAGAAGAGCCGCACGCGCGCGATCTGCTTCAGCACCGAGCCCTCCGCGTCCTGCTCCACGTACAGCTCGTCCACCGCTGTGATCTGCACCTCCTCCATCTTGTATGCGAGCGCGCGATCGCGGTGCGCCGCCAGCCGGAACAGCGCCTCCTCCACGCAACAAGAGAACTGCTTCACGTCCTCGTAGTTCAGAGAACCGATCTTGAAAAGCTGCGATACCTGCCGCGTGCATTAAATTTTACTTAAACATTGTGTGAAATTCAACAGGTTTGGCTCTCGGAATTTAGAGATTTTGATGGCTCCTAAATCTGTCTTTGTTAGTCTAAATGTGCGTCTTTTCAATGAATCTAACTCAGTGAAGTCACAGAAACGTCACACACACCTGCGGCGCGTGCTCCACGGGCAGGCCCAGCTTGCGCAGGTCGCTGCCGAACTCCTTGACGCCCTGGTAGTCGCCCTGGATGGCGTAGGCCGCGAACTGCGACAGCTTGTTGGTGATACGCTCCGCCTTCGTCACCTGCCCCGGCCTGCGGGCGGGTGCACGAACGAACATACGGTAACTATCCGAAACTAACAAATATAAACAAAATGGCTCCTATTTTTTGGCTTGTTCGACAGCATGGAATTTTTTTAAAAGTTAAAGTTTTTTTATAAGGTGTAACATGGATAAGTAATCAGAAGATTGCGTGTTCAGATCACTTCACTTCGGGGTCACCAATGTAATGTGTGGTTGGACACGAGTGAAACACACGACGTTCTGACGGCAACTGATTTATTATTTGTATCTGACTCCTGTATATATAAGTACCTGACGCCCGGTCGCTCCTTGTAGAACACGTACTGCAGCTTGACAGTGAAGATCTTGCCGAACTGGTCGAACTGCTGCGCGCCCACCTCGGACACGGAGTAGCAGGCCTGAAGGGGCAGCTCCTGGATGGGCTCCTTGTCACCCGCGTTGTTCAGCAGCTGTACCACCGGGTTGTCGCCCTGCGTCGCCAGCCGTACGAATATCTTCTTCCAGAACCTGCGGAACAAGTCGAGTCAGTGCGAGCCACCCTACACCCACGTCGTTTGCCACAGCATCGCGCACCTCTGTCCGGTGATCTTCTTCTTGTTGGGCTGCCGCAGGTGCATCTCCCAGCCGGGTCCGGAGTACTTGATGCGCGGGAAGTCCTCCAGCGGCACCGACACGTCGTCGTCGAACAGAGGCGTGGGGGGCGTCTCGGCACCGCTACCGGCACGCGGCCGACCCTCTTCTGTGGATTACGTCGTTCATGATGTTTAGATTTCTTTCGAAGAAGAGGAACAGTGAGCGGGGGCAGCGGCAAAGCTCGTACCTCGCTCGGGCTCCGCTCGCGGCGAGGCGGGCTCGGCGCCGCTCTTGTCGAAGGGGTTGATGCGCGTCGCGTCCGGCAGCGCCTGCGGCCGCGGCGGTGGCGCCAGGGCCGGCACGCTCTCTGCTTCACTCGCGTCTACTTCTTTGGGTCTACGGTAAGATTTTTAGGATCGTGATCGGAGTTCACTATTTCCAATGTGTATTCAACATACCGTCATACGTATAAATGGCGTGAGATGTGTATAACATGACGTACCGAATAAATACGGAAAACGTGTCGTCCGTAGAGTCCCGCGAGTCCTGATGTTCGAGCCTCGGCGTGGCGGCGGGCGGCGGTGGGGCGCCCATGCTCAGGAACGGGTCGAACGCTTCGGCCTCAAAGCCGGCGGGCCCGGCGTCGTCGGTGCTGCTGTCACCCCACGCGTCTAGCACAGAATGAGTTGTGGTAAATAAAATCGATCTAAAAGCTAAATTCGCTGAAACCCATCGGTGCATAATGAATTACCTGTATTCATTTGGTTCGCTCCGGTGGAATCGAACTTAGCAGAGAAAGCGTCGAAGGCATCTTGTGATTTAGGAAAAGGATCCTCGCTCATCGACTCGCTCGCTTCCCAACCGATGTCGGCGGACGATGCGGTCTGCACGTTAGTCGGGACCGCTTCTTCGATAGTGCTGTAGACGTTGCTCGTAGCTCGGATGTCTTCGTAGGCGCCGAATACGTCCATAGGAGAGCCGCTTACGTTGGATTGAGGCGCGGAAACGAAAGCATCGTTTGCGCTGAACAGGGTGTCGTCCATGTTCAGAGTCATACTGGAGTCCTTGGATTTGAGGATCTCTGCATTGAAAGGAGTGTCATCTCTAAAGTCATCGCTTTCGAAAGGATTTTTATCGGTCTCGGCAATTGGCTGAACTTGATATTCCGTGATGTCGGCGAACGGGGATGCATTCAACGAAGAAGGAATTTCTGCTGAGGGCTCGGAGCAGTCCATCGGCACCTCCGCCTCCACAACAGAAGCTGCCGTCGACGTCGGGAATATTACATCGTGCGCCTCCGGCTCTGCGACGGTAGTTGGGACCGAAGCGGCCGGCTCCTTGAACAGGGAGTCAGGGGAATCGGAGGTAGTAGATGTTAACATTATATCTGTCGGACGAGACTGAATTTCCATCTCAGTCGATAACTCTGGAATATCGTCACTCAGAAAATCTATTTGTTTCTCTTCTTTTTTCGGAACGGCATATAAACTTAAGATCGCTTCTTTAGTAGGTTTCACTACAGTCGGTACGGGAGCATCGAAAAGATTGATCTCGTCGGCGGCGGGTTGCGGAGCCTGCTGTGGCCTCGGTGGCGGAGCGGGGCGTGGCGGGCGCGCCGGGGGAGGCCGAGCTGGCTTGTTGCGGTTTAAGTCGGTCGTCGCGCAGGGCTCCTCGAATAGGTCCGGTTCGGGCGTAGGACTGGGCGAATGAATGTCTCGTACTGATACGGGACTCGGAGTCCGCGTCGGTGGAATACGATCGAGCAAATCGGAACTCGTAAATTCCATTTGTCCTGTTACAGTCAAGATTAAATTTTGCGTTTCCGTAGGCACCGGTCGCAGTGAAAGCTGTGAGCTTTCGATTTCATCTTCGTTTGAGTAGCTACAGTCTACTATAGTGGAAACTAATTCGAGTTCAGTCGGTTTTATTAATCTTTCGGCTTCAATTGTTTGAGTTCCAAATATATCCACAGTGTTAGTGTCAGTGAAGTGTTTAGCGCAGACATCTTTCGGTTCAGCTCCACCGAAAATGTCCGCAGGCACCGTGTCGCCCACTTGCGGTTCGTAGTTATCTGCGCCGAAATCTGAAAATGGATTGCTGGCAGCGAACGGATTATCACCGGTTCCGACATCAGGCGGCTCCGGATCAGACATCATAAACGGATTGAGGACTTCGGTCGACGCTGGCGCCGACATATCGTTCATACTTAAGAAAGGGTTGTAAGCCATTTTGTTCGAATTAATCTATCTTAATTCATAAATTCAGACTCAAGTAGCTTAATTTCAGTTCGTCCGGGATTGAGGTCACTGGCAAATGAAGTATCGAATGGATCAAAATCTTCTTGAGAGTTTTGAGTATCAGGGGGTTCTGGGGTTAACGCTTTGATTTGGAAAATATCGTCTGAAGTTTCTAACAAATCAGGTTCACCGTTAGTACCAGTATCGTCGCAAGAAAATTCCTTTGCTAATAACTTTAACTCAGTTTTACTTGGTACGATATTTGTAGCAAACGAAGTATCAAACGGATCGGATTCTACAGTTACAGAGGTGTCTTTTGTCGGCGGAGCGATGGGTGTTAATACTTTGACTTCTACTTCATTAGGTTTGCCGTGAAGAAGGTCACTAGCCTTTAAATTACTTGAACTCTGAGTCGATTGAGGGTACTCCGAATGCCGCCGCTTATTAATAGGATAAGCTGTAGTTGTTGTCAAATCCTCCTCAGAGCGGGCTCTCGTTAGTACTTCAGCTATTTTATCAGTAGCCTCCGCTTCTTCGTCTAAATCTTCAGTTATAGATACTTCCCGAGTATAATATGGAGTTAAAGGTTTGCCAGATCTCGATTTACTATCTAATTCCGATGTATCTACTCCGTCAACGTCAAATACCACACTTTTACTCACCGTAAGATTTTCAGGACGTGATGCTCTTCTTTCCACCTGTATAGGTTCATCAGCTCTTGGATCAAAGTCAGGATCACTGGGCACTCGATATATAGAAGTCGAGGGTACACTTCCAATCAGTTCTTGTTCTAACAACTTTAATTCTACTTTACCAGGGGCTACTATTTTATCAACTATAGTAGTATCAAATGGATCTACTTCCCCATTATTTATATCAACTGGATCCAAAGGAGAATCCCCTAACTGAGATAGATCTGTTGTACTTCCACCTAAAAGGTCTCTTTGAGATTGACTAACATCAGGATCTATATCATCTGAAGTGATAGATTCTCTTATACCCGAAGGATTTATCAAATGAATACGTACGGAAGATTTTCTCCTGTTATTTAAATTTTTTGGTATTTCTTCCGCTCGTGGATCAAAATCGTCGTCGTCTTCTAAAATAACCGCTTCTTGTTTTATTTCTTTCTGTTTTGTTGCTGGAATCACAGCATCTGCAAAACTCGTATCAAAAGGATCATCTTCATCGAGGTAAGGATCTATTACATCTAATTGGTCTTCAACAATACCCTCTGCAAAAACAGATTCGTTTTTATCAGCTTCAAATGCTGACCAAGACTCTTGTAATACAGGCTCAGCTGATATTTCTTTTTCTTCGAGTTTAGTAACAGTGGATTTGACTTCTAGCGATTCAGCCGCTAAGAGTGCAAATTCGTCAACTTCGACTTCTTCTATATCAGTTTCAGTCACTTCACTTGGTAACACTGCTATCTCTTCTAAGCTTTCCGCTTTCTTTTGTTGGAGTAATGAAGTATGTAAAGAAACACTGAGGTCTATTGGAGTAGTAATGGGTATGTCAGTGTCGAGATCTAATATACTTTTTTCCACAGGTTCATTTACGATCGATGTTGAAATTGGCAATGGTTCCCCGTCTGTACTTTCTAATAGTAAATCACCTGGGATAATTCTTTTTGGCCTTTTAGTAGTGATTTTAACATTATCGATGCGACCAGTTAGTACTTCAACAGCAACACCTATATCTAAGGCTTTCTTTCCCTTAGTACATTTACCTTCCTGGCCCTTGATGAGAGCATCTACGTGAGAGGTATCAAAAATGTCATCATCTTTGAACTCTTCCGGAGAATCTGATACGTAGGCAAGCTTCACCTCGCCACGTTCAACGGCATCTACATAGGAAGTATCGAATATATCGTCTTGTTCTTCTTCGTATTCGGACTCGTCGTCGGTTACTCCGTAATCGCTCTTATCTTCGTTTTCAGCTTCGGCTTTGGCAGCGAGTAACTGAGGGAAGTCTGCTTCGGTGACTTCAACCACGGGTCGTTGGGGTGCCTGCTTCTCTGCAGGTTTAGCTTCTTTTGGAACGGATTTAACACGTTGGAAGAAAGATGTAGATTTTATTCGATCAAGATCACCCTGAGTTTTTTTCAGTACAGTATCGACGCCGGTTGTCAAATCCTTAAACTTGGACCATTCTTCATTTTCTTTGGCCGATGCTTCTCCGTTATCAGCGTGCTGATGCTCTCTTCTGTATTTTTCTAACTCTTCTTCAGTAAATAGCTCTTCTTCTCCTTTTCGTTTCGATTTTTTGCCTTTTTTCTTCTTTTTAAGGCCTTTGGGTAGCTTTAGCATTATATGACCTTCTGAGTTGATCTCTGTGTTGCTGTAAAAAACGAAATAACTACATTATTCTTAAGTTATAGTAAAAAGTTCCAATCGACTAAATTTAGGCATTGCAGCATTAGTTAACTGCCCACTTACTTTATGTCCACTTAAACTAAAAATGAAGAAATCGTATTTCTTAATATTCTCAATATGGAATGTGGGATGTACGCAGCAGCAGCACAATGGATTCAACATTGTTATGACTCATTCCTTGCGGTTTATCTTTGGACATCTAAACCGAAGGAGTCATTACAATTTTGAAATAAAATAATAATTATCGTTTTTGTTAACTATGTTCGCTTCGCAGTTTTCAATAATATGACCGGATAGAAGCAGGCAAAGAGTAAAGGAAGGACGACTAACTGTCATCGTATCGATCGATCGGGCGAGCGCTCGAACGGGATCTGCGGCGAAGACTACACACACCAATAGGACAAGCACGATACATGCGGCTCTACATGCGATGAAAGATCGGCTCCGCGTGTGGCAATGGAACGACGGGAAGCGGCGCGCTACGGGACGTACCGAGAGCACCGGCACTAGGCTAAGGCTAGCGGCTACGGGTCAGGCTGTACCTTCATCGCAACACACGGCGACGGCGACGCTAGCGGGCGGCGCTCTGGGCGCCTGGCTCGACACTGCGCGGAGCCGCCTCGGCCGCCCCGAGCTGCGCGCGCCTATCGAGCGCGTCGCCCGCACATGCGCCGCGCGGGTCGGACCCTCCAGCGACGGAGGAGATGCCTCACCAGACTCATGACGTCAAACGCCTTCTGCTATGCGGGAGGAAGAAATGGTCTAGTGGTTAGCCTATCTGGCTTCGATCACGAGGCTGGGCTCGAATCCGGGTCACGGAATAAATCTGGGTTTTTATTCTTCAATGAAATTCTCAGTACACTCCAAGCCAGGAGTCGGGAAGTTTGGTGTTCCCCCCCGTTTCGCCTCGGCCCGTTTATAGGCAGATAATGATGATGAAGAATGATAAATATAATAAAATAGTAACGTAGTCAATTCTGTACATCAAATATTTTTAAAAAAAAACCTTTCTTACAATTTTTGTCTCGTTTGCGCATCACTTTAAAACTAGTAGACCGATTTTCATACGGTTTTCACAGATAATTCATCTGTGCGCAAACAAAACAAGCTTAGCTCTGGGCAGGCTTTCGGCTTTATTTCATGGAGATGGGATGTAAGAAAAAAAATTAAAAAAAAAACTGAATTTCACCTATGGACGTAGCCGCGACGAAAGTAGGTACTAAGTAAATGAATTCAAATTAAGTTTGGCATGATTAGAGTTCATACTACGAGGAAGTATATAGGATACTGTGTATTCCGAACATCAGCACCGTTCCCTTAAGAGAAGGGTCGAAAGTCCACGCGGACGAAGTCGCTGGCGTCCATTAGTAGGAAATATAAATCAAAAGAGTTTAATTTTTGCTATAACTTATACCTGTAGGTAGGTATAACAAATCAATACAATACGCCACCACCTTCGCCACCTGTCTTCGCTTAGGTGCTCCTACTGTTTCTCCGCAGCGGCGTGTCTGTGGAGAGGCAGTCGATGAACTCGCACACCACGGTCGAATGGTAGCAGCAGCGCTGGTCGCACACCCGTCACGCCAGCAATGACAGTTCAGACTCTCACGCGGCGCAAGTGCACTAGCCTCGTCGGAGATTATGTATTTGAGATAAACTAATTTCTTTTAACGACCAATTTTTATACATACAGAATGGATCAAATGAAAATGGGAAAATAAATTGACTTGTTTTCGAAACATTCGTAGGGTGACCAAGTTATTAGCACTTTTATAGATTTTACAATTTTCTCTGTCCTAAACATTTTTCAAATGTTCTTAAAATTTTTAATGTTTGATTTTTCTAAATATTACCGATTAAATCACCTATGTAATTGGTATCATTTTTGTAAATAATCTTTTATTTAGCATGTGAAAAAAAATCTAAGTGAACTAAAACTTTTTCTTTCATTCGGCGAACCAATTAAAAGTATTTAAAATTCAACACCTCGCATAGATTTGGCTTTAAGTTTAAGTCATATATATTTTTTAGGACAAACATTTTAAATAAATTCCCCGAATAAAAGAAAAAATTTTACTCCAATTGAAGGTTTGTTTACTATTCCTATTACATTGGTGATTTAATCCGCTAAAATTAACTAAAATCAAACCTTAAACAGTTTAATTATAACAACATTTAAAAATGTAATTTAGGGCAGAGAAAATGTGAATGTTGGTCACTCTACGGTTTATTTGAACTAGCGAATTGAGTTTTAGATGTTAGGTGACGACTGACATAATTATCTTCCATTTTCCTTTGGACCATTATTTACGGGACATCCTTTATACATAATCGGAATCTTGGAAACGGCTACACGATTTTCATTAAATGTTGTATGCAGGAGGTTTCGGAGGCGATTATGCGATCTAGCTAGGTTAGTAAAATTACTCAAAATAAATAAATATTATTGGAACACTTTTTTACAATTTTTGTTATAACAATGATATATGTAATTATTAAATGGTATTTTCATTGTATTATAATGAATTTGAGTTTACTCCCAGTGTCGCTGAGTGACAGCGTCCGTCGACAGGCCACACAGGCCGCACCGGCAGCGCCCGGGGGGCCGAAGGATACCAGTATAGCGGAAGACGATCATTCCATTTATTACGATCAATTATTAAATAAATAAATAAATAAATATTATAGGACAATTACACACATCGCTATATAGCCCCAAAGTAAGCTTAGGTAGCTTGTGTTATGGGTACTATGATAACTGATGAATATTATCCATGCTCATCACACGAACATTTTCCAGATGTGGGAATGTCACAAACCACTGCGCCACTCGGCCGTCAAATTATTATTACTGTTATTTTAGAACGTTGTGTGTAATTCATCCTATTCCTAACAAATTAGCACGCTTTCATCTTAGATTGCATCATCACTGACCATCAGATGTGATTGCAGTCAAGGGTTTAAACTAATTAAAAACTAGTAATTAGTAATAAATAAAAAAGGGTATTCAGTAATATAACATTAAAATTGAGAGATGGGGCATGACAGTTTTCTAGCCCAGGACGTAATCCGAAAAAAGGAGAGCACATCCCTGGTAGCAGGGTTACTTTAACGCAACCGTAAGTAGCACGCCAAATTCAGTGGACTAACGGATTTCAAATAAAAAATTATTATTATAAAAACAAAAAACACCGGCTGCATAGAAGTTATGAACTGAAAAGAGAAAAACAAGGATCACTATATCTATATAAAATTTTAAATACTTTATGGTGATGCAAGCGGGGACAAACTACCAAAACTACGTTTGTTGTTTGCTAAGATAAGAGAAAGAAATACACACATCCCCCCGTTTTCCCCCCATTTACAGCCACCATTTAAAAAATTTATATAGCCTATGTCACTACCAAAATTTTAACAAATTCAACGACACGTCGCCTGTCAAAATCCGTTCAGTCGTTTAGGCTGTAGCGCGTGCCGAAGAAATGGACATACATACATACATACATACATACATACGCTCGAAAAACATAACCCTCCTTCTGACGCAGTCGGGTAAAAATGAGTCGGGTACGGGCATCGTAGAGCTCTGGCGCAAAGCAGGGTCCGAAAGAAAGCGAAAGTAAACCTGCGGCTGGAGGCAGGAGTCTGGCGCGACTGAAGACCATGGGAGCATCACAGTTGTCTAGTGCAGGACGTAACCCGAATGGAAGTAGAGCAGGGTGGCTTTTAAACAGGCATGGGGGTATCACAATTGTCTTACACAGGCCGGGCTCTGAAGGAAAGAAAAGAGAGTAACGCCCTGGTTGCTGGGCGGAGGCATTAGCGTGACCGAATGTCACGCCTGAAAATCGAGGGATTCACATGAAAAAATGAGACATGTGGCAACACCGGAGTCTAGTGTGGGACGGTGTCTGGGGAGAAAGGGAGAGCCAACTTGCGGCTGGAGGCTGAAGGCTTTCACGTGTTGATTCGGTAATTCACTGATGCCAGAGTACATGAACATGAGGTATCACAGTTTGTCAGGTGCAAGATGCTGCGGTCCGAGGGAAAGGAAGAGCAACTTTTAGGCGATCCTAAGTCGCGCACGAATTTCGGAGGATTAACGAATTCCATATAAAATATGAGATGGACACACTTCGCAGGGGCGAGACGCAGTACGGGTCCCCGCTTGTGAGCCAATGGCTTTAGACCATTCAATTTTATTGTCCTACGCATATTTACTCGGTCTAATGAATAGGTACGCTGGTCGGAGTGTTTTAGCCGCAGCAGAGCGCCAAGTTATACCAGTGAAAATGGTATTTTAAATCAATGAAAATATTTAGCAAATTTATAGCACACCATGGTCAGTCAGATCCTGAGCGGCATCTAGATAGAGGGTTTAATTCCCTTTCTTCCTCGCCTGGGCTGGGATTTAATAAAATTATCAATAATATAAACTGGTTCAGCTGATATAAATGCGAAGAGCAAAAGATAGAAGGTAAACAATTAATTTAATATAATTATACCTACTACCTAATCAAAGGTATGACTGATTATTATATTTTATATAGATAAGTGGTTTAGAGGAAGCATGGCCATGGCAATACTATGGCAATGCCATGGTATGATTTTGAGTATGACTGGTTTCTGTTAGTCTTATGGCGGCTCTACACGTTGGCGAAGATATTGGCGGACATTGTGGCATAGATGTTTGCCAAGAGATTGTGATGGCGTCCACACGTTGGAAGGTCGATCAGTTTGCTTAGGTTCGGGCCAATGTGCGGACGAAAAAATGCAATTTATTTATTCTCTGCATTCCGCTACTACGTAAGTGTATATAAGAAAAGAGTAATTAAAAAAATGGAAAAGAAGAAGGTGGTGGATGATGTCCATACATAGAAACAGAACAAGGTAAGTTTATAATTTAACTAGTATGATTCTATCTTTTATCCTAATCAAAACTAACCTTACAACGAATACGTAGTATTATAAATGAGAATGTAGCTATGTTTGTTTGTATCTTATCTCTTCACTCTTTTTTATCTACTCATGAAATATGGCATACACACAGATGAGTCTACTTTCATTAAGTGTTCTTTATCAAGTTCCTGTCTGTATATTCGTTAATTCTTGATCTCGATTATCGGGCATCAAAATGAAAAATCTTTATTATGCTTTAATTTCAGGAGCAGTATGAACAAACAGCTAGATGAGCTTCTTGCTGAGCCATCAGGAGAGTTTGATGATTTTGTTCGGATGTCACATAACGACTTTGAATACTTATTACAAAAAATATCTCCTATCATTGCCAAACAAGATACTGATTGGAGAGACGCTATTCCTGCGAGAATACGGCTCGCCGTGACATTAAGATATTTAGCTACAGGGGACAGCTACAAGAGCTTGCATCATCTTTTTAAAATTTCTACTCAAATTATATCTAAGATAATACCAGAAGTATGTTTTTTATTTTTATGATCTTTATTTTTCGGATTCCATAAGCAGTTTTCAGCTTGATAGAGCTCTATGAAGCGAAAAGTTTCTTCATTGCTCATAGTTGCCATTATCGTATGTGAATATCAACAAATCCTCATACGTAAAAAATACGTCCGCGCAGAGTGAGCGCTCGCTACAAACATGCTACAAACTGAACGCTACGGCCATCACTCTGCCACAATCCCGCCATAACCCTTTGATCTGCGTAGAAAAACCGACACCACACGGAACTTGCGCCAATGCGTGGGCCAACAGTCCAATACCTACCAAATAGATCACCAACCCCCGCTCTACACAATGGCCAACACGTATTGGCCAATACATTCGCCAAAATGTTGGCTAACGTGTAGAGCCGCCATTAGTCTACGCTGTGAGCATAGCTGTGAGTGTGCCAAAAAAAGACATTTTTTAATTTACTTAACGACCTGGAATCAAGTTCTTTTAGCCTTTTATTTGCTCTCGCCACAGAGGAATGCTGTACTGTATAGTTCACGTCAATTGTTTAATCTATGGATCGTTACGAGTAATATTATATTGCTTGCTTCAATTAGTATTCATATTCAAAGATCTCTAGAGATGAAGAAAATCTCTTTAATAACTCTGTGTCTGTGATAGTTACCATACCTTAGATTAGGTATGTATATAATCTAAGAATCATACGTACCTAGCTTACATTAGATATAAACATAAAGGTACCTAGGTAGCTAGTAAATGCTAGGTAGTATCTTATAATTTATATATAAACATAAATTTAAAAATACCTTATATTAGGTAGAATTCTTTTTTAAATAATAAGTTACATTAAGATACAATTTTTAATAACTTGCAAAAGTAATCTTATGTTTTGAATGCAAAAAGCATAGGTATTCAAAATCGGTTGAGTTGACAACTGAAAACCTTATTTGGCCCAACGTTTTGCCTGAAAAACGGAACGCTTCTTGGAATCTGTGTTGCCTTGTTTCATTTTTTTTCAGAGCTTCCGAAACTACTATAATTATATTAGGTATGTGATTTTGACTTTGAGCTGTATTGGGAACGTGAAATGAAACGTGAGCAAAAGAAAGAAACACGATTGACGAAAGACAGCCGTATAAAGAAACGTGAATAATAAAATGAATAGCAGCGCCATTTAGTCACCTAGCGGGAGACATATAGTACTAATTTGTCAAAATAGGATATAACCCGATCGAATTCATAGTCACAGTCGTAACATTTATTTAATCAGCTATCTCCTTTTCTCCAACGGACATGCCCATAAGCCTTATGAACGAGCGTTAGGTGTTTTGCTCGAATGTGACACTTTTACACTTGGTCAGTGAACTGCCGCGAGGCTACGTCGCTAATTCGTGTCGTTTTGCAGTCTGAAACCGTTTAAATCGGCGTATTTTCCTTGGCACGGCTCGCGAAACATGCGTAGTGCGCGCACGGGCGCGAGCAGCACGATCGCGCACAGCTGAAGCGCGCGCGGGCAGCGACGGGGCCGCCGGCGGCATGGCGGAGCTGGAGGTGGCGCCCGGGGCCATCGTGAAGCAGGGCTGGCTGCTGAAGCGCGGCGAGCACATCCGCAACTGGCGCGACCGCTACTTCATCCTCTTCGACAACGGCGACCTGGTGGGCTTCAAGGCGCAGCCCGAGCGCAACAATTACCGCGACCCGCTCAACAAGTTCACGGTGCGCGACTGCCAGATCATGGCCGTGGACAAGCCGCGGCCGCACGTGTTCACCATCCGCGGCCTGCAGTGGACCACGGTCATCGAGCGCAACTTCGCCGTGGACACGGACAAGGAGCGGTAGGCGCCTTGGGTCATGAGGCTCGCGCGCGCACCGCCCGCGGAGGCTCAGAGACGTGTCGTGTTTCAGAGAGGAGTGGGTGGCGGCCATCCGCTACGTGGCGTCGCAGCTCAGCGAGCAGGGTGGTGAGGGCGGACCCAGCGCGACCGACGCGCCCGCCGCGCCCTTCGCGGGGCTGGCGGACACCGACGACCGCGACATCGCGCAGCTGGGCACCAGTTTCCGTGACCCGCGCCGAATAGTGAGTGTGCCTGCCCAAGTGACCCTTTAACTAGTTGTAAATACTGTATTAAAAGCAGGACAATGACTGTCCAATTCAGCATGCAGTAAAGTAACAGTAACAGTAGCAATGGTAGGAATCAAACCCAGAACCTTCTCGATGCTTCGGGCACCTTGTATGTGGAACTAGGAAGGCCTATTTAATAACTTATAAATAAATTCATATGAAACAATAATTAATGCAAGTGTTTGACTGAGCAAAGTTGATAGCAATTGGTGGCTATTGTAGATAAGTTTCCTCAAATCTCATTGTTGATTGATACAACAGTCAGTTACTTAATGAAATTGCTAGGGTGCACCAACTCAGGACTGTGACACATGATGTGCGCCGCACGATCTGTGGAACTGAACTTGTAACTTTACCTGAGTATGTGACCTTCAGTAAGTTTATTCTACCCACACATTGCTTTTGTATAACATACTGGACTTTGTATAAAGCCAGGCTAGTAATAAATGACTAGTGATAACAAACGCATCAAGACCCGCAAAATATTTTGATGAGAACAATAAACTGAGTAATTTGTGGTATGCTAGCACTGCAATATGAAACATTAAGTATTTAAATTTCAGAATCATATTAAGTATTAGAATTTAAACTATTGGAAGTGTTATCCATATTATTAAAAATATAACGGCTGAAACTCACTTCACGGTTGTCGTCCTTAGTCAATGACTAAGGACCCTGTATGGGTTCAAAACTAGTCGGGCATACTCTGACAACTATGACGTGAGTTATATTTTTAATAATATCATATTAAGTATTAATTTTAATAAACTATCAATACTCTTAAGAAGACTACATTAATACTATCAATTCAGTATCAGTGTAGTAGTGTAAAATAACACAGAAGAGCTAACTAGCTAAAGCGCACAGAAGTTTCCTTCTGAACAGAAATTTCATGTCAGGGTTTTCATTCTTCTACAGCTAGCTGGCACAGACTTGCATTTTCCTCTGTGTGGTCTATTTTTGTATACAGATAACACTTTCAGAAAGTACAGAGTAGGAAAACCAGGATAATTTAATTTCCTCAAGTGTTGATTGCAATGTGAAAACAGATCATACAATGTGTTGTGTGTTAGACCACTGGACACACAAAAGCAAGCAGTTTGCATAATATGAGGAAATAAATCCATAAACTTTCCACTTGTGGTGACAAAGCAACATGTATGTATGTATGACCCTGTCCCGACTCCACCATCTTGTGACTCATCAGTCTGATGATTTCGTTTGAGGCATTGTCCTCAAGTCAGGAGGAGGAAATCCGATCATATTTGTGAATAAAAATTATGACAGTTTCTAATTAGGTACAATATTTTGATTTCACTGAGATGTTATTGATCTAGCAGCCATTAATTGGGTCAATTTATTTTGTAAACCAGCAGATTCCCAAATTGTCCAAATTTCATCCCCAAGTTTGTGGAGACTATTACCCCTGCTGCACCTTGGTACAAAGTTTGTTTTAATGCTAATAACAAAGAACTATACTGGTTAATTGATATAAAATCTGTATTAAGGTTAGAAAACAAGCCGGTGATATATAATGGCATCAAAAAACCTGTACAGACCTATGGTATTCAGCTCTGGGACTGCAAGTCACTCAAATATTGAAATTCTCCAACAGAAATTATATTACATTGGATTTTATTTTTAGCACATTAACAATAAAAATATCCAATGTACCATGGTTCAAAAACTGTCAGAAGTGCCTAAATACCTATAATATACTAGCTGTTAAGAACAAAATAAATGTCATTTGAGGCCCACAAGGAGAGGCTTGAGTACCATAAAAACAGCCTGGCCAACATAGTATAGTAAAATACAGGCCCAAAAAGACATTTGATTGGCCCATACTAAGAGACATTTGATTGGATTCTGGTCCAGCGACTGATCTCCATACAAAATAGAGACAAAAATAAAAACAAAGAACCAATTTCTGTGATTATCACTTGATAAATAATAGATTTTCTTTAAATATTTTAAGCCTTTGTTTATTAAAACTATTGGGGTAAAATTTTAAAATTCTTGAAACACAATAATAGGTATTAGGGGTAAATATAGTTTACTAGCAGTACCCCGTGACTTCGTTCACATGAAAACCTCTTAGTTACCCTTCTAATTTTAAAGATAGACATTTATATAAAGTGCGCTCACTCACATAATATATATGTACAATACAAATATAAAATATAGCCTATTTTTTTTTCCTTGTGCGTCTAATCTGCAATCAGTCCCAGGACTTTAAACAGTCAATCGTTGTCTTGTAGAGCCTGATCCTCATTAGGCGTCGGTCTTATTTGGTTATTCCTGGCTTGAATTATCCAGATCTAATATGTGTTTCCGTTTCAGACGCCTCTGGCAAATGTCGGCCAGCAGTCTGCCATTAGATTAGGGTGATTACAGAGTCAATTTTTATATCTTTTTGAAAGCTCCCGCACCTCATCCTTTATAGTGCTGATTTGTAAATTGTGATGGAGTTCTTGATTTGTTATAAACCATGGCGAGTTGGCAATAGTATTATATTCTGTAGAGTTACAAGCACTACCCCCGACTGTGCGCCATAGGCCCAGGCAGGCTTCAAGATGTTAGTGTAAATGAACTGCCCAATAGCCAGTGGTAAGTTTATATCATGTTGCTTTTTATGTGCTTGTTCCATGTCAGTCTTCGATCTAGATGAAGGCCTAGGTATTTGACATGGTCTTTGTGGTCCAATGCATTGTCACCCAGATAAACTGAAGGACAATCACCTTTTCTTAGAGCAAAGTTCACCTGGACAGATTTGTTAGCGCTAGTCTTAATTCTCCAGTTTTGTAGCCATGTAGAAATCTGATCGAGCCGCTGTTGCAAAAGTGCTGAGGCTGACGTAGCATTTTTGTGGCTAGCTAATATGGATGTGTCATCTGCAAACGTTGCTGTGGTAATATTTGGTATTGTAGGCAAGTCAGCTGTGTATATTGCATACAGCGTGGGTCCAAGCCCGGATCCCTGGGGAACACCAGCACTTATGTTAAAAAACAAAGATGTCGTTTTTCTCTCTTTTACTTGGAATATTCTATCAGATAAGAACCAAGAAGTGGTATGTAGCTGTGAGGTAAAACTGATTTGAGTTTGCACATGAGGCCTTTATGCCAGACCTTGTCGAAAGCCTGCTGGACGTCCAAGAAGGCAGAAGCACAGTATTCTTTTTCCTCCAGCGATTTACGAATCCTGTCGTATACCCTATGGACTTGTTGAACTGTCGAATGATATCGCCTAAAGCCAAACTGATGTGAGGGAATGAGATTATTTCTGTTAAGTATAGTTCTTAATCTTTCCAATTAGGCTTTTTCAAACAATTTGGATAATATTGGCAATAAACTTATAGGTCGGTAGGATTTAATATCTTGAGGTGGTTTTCCTGCCTTGTGGATCATTATTATTTGGGACACCTTCCAAATTCTAGGAAAATATTGGGTTCTTAAGATACCATTGAATAAATACGACATGAAGAGTAATGCTTTCTTGGGTAGCTCTGATAACACCTCTTTAGTGATTAAATCAAAACCAGGTGCTTTCTTGTTCTCAAGCTTCATGATTAGCCTAGCTATTTCACTGGGAGATATTGGCTTTGGAGCGACATCTAGTTGATAGGTAGCGTTAATGATACAATCAACTGAGTTCTCAAAACTACTGTTACCTATTTCCTGATTTATTTGGAGAAAATACTGATGCCAAGTGTTCGGCAAAAGCATTGACTTTTTCTTGGCAGCTTCTGGCCCAGCTGCCATCTTGTAATTTTATAGGTGCTTTTGCTTGTATTGGTCGGTTCAAAGAGTTGGTAAGCTTCCACAAAGAGTAGTCAGAGCTAGCAGTTGCGGTGGCTGACAGCAGTTTATATTCTATAGTGCTATCTTCTATTTCTTTTAACAGTACCTTGAGGTCTTGACATGCCCGATTAAAAGCTGTTTTATCAGTGTGATGCCGGCTAGTATGCCACACGCTTTTTAATTTTTAATCTAACTTGCATGGGAATATTTGCAGTTTCTTTATCATTCTCTAGACTAGGTGTGCTGCTCCAACAAGCTCGCTGTATGAGGTTAGTTATGTGGAGAGTAGCATTTTCAACATCTTCCGGATCTTTTAATGCTGTAGGTATCTAATGTAACATTTAGCTCTAAGAAATCCCGAAAACCATCCCAGTCTGTGCTTTTGTTATATAAGCTCTCCATTTTTCATTATAGATGATAGTGGAGCTTATAGTTAATAACACAGGTGTGTGGTCAGAGGAGCTATCATAGCAAGACATTGCTCTAAAGTAATTCTGTGACAATCCTTTCACCATAAAAAAATCTAGGAGGTCAGGTATTTTATTTCTATCTGTTGGCCAATATGTTGGTTCGCCAGTAGAGATAGGAATAAGATGATTCGAAAGTAAAGCTAGATTAAGTTGTCTGCCTCTCGTTGTTATTAGTCTTGAACCTCAATAGGTGTGTTTTGCATTCCAATCCCCACCAGTAATAAAACGATCACCAATCTTTGAAAAAAAAACTCTGAAAACATGGCTTCACTGATGTTGTGTCTTGGAGGACAATAGACCGATGCTAAGTTAACGAAGCCGCATTTATCCTTAACACCTACGATTGTGGCTTGAATATGGCTTGTCTGGAAGCTTGGAAGGCAATGATGTTTGATGCAGCTCTTGATTACAACACATGTCCCACCATGAGCCGTACCATCAGGATGATTGGTGAGGTATGTACTAAATTCATTAAATTTGATGCTACTGTTCTTAGTACAATGTGTTTCAGTTATAAGCAGAGCATCTATTTTGTATAGCTTTATTAATAGTTCAACCTCTTCCTTATTAGGACTTAAGCCATTAATGTTCCATGTTGCTACCTGTAAACCTATTTTTTGGCCAATTTTTCGACAAGATTTGTGATGAGACTCATCAGAGTGCCCATTTGTTGTAGGATTAGGTCAAATTTTTCATTTTGTTTAATGAAAATTTGTTCTAGGTTTAAGCGAACATCTTGTGTTGTTTGTGGCTCCTAAAGTCGTGGTTTAGGAGGCTTTTATTATTGGATTTGACGGCCTCTGCATACTCCATTCTTAGTTTTGAAACTTTGGCTTGTTCCGAATTCTGTCCCATTATGTTTTCTGTGGGGCGTGTTGGCTTTCTGTATGGTTGTTTATTTGTTCTCCTGGCTAGGATCTCTTTGTACACATCGCAGCCTTTATAGTTAGCAGGATGCGACCCAAGACACAAGGCACACTTTGCTGGCGTGTTTCGGTCTCTTTTGGGACATTCCGATGTTTTATGTGATTGAGCACATTTGACGCAGCGAAAAGGTCTCATGCAATAATTTTTGGAATGGCCGTATTGCTGGCACCTTTGGCATTGTATAATAGTCTTCCTTTTTCTAGGATCTTCAATTTTGATAGACTGGTGATAAATGTATTTATGTTCTTTAACAAGTCTATTGTTTGCCGGATATTAACAAAAAATGTGGATGTGGGTTTCATTTCCGGTCCATATCTAGCGTTGATTATTTCGCCAGATACAGTTCTGGCAGGCAGTTCAGATCCTGTTTTTTCTATTTCCTCCCTAATGACTTCGATAGGTGTAGTGTGATGAAGATTTCTTATAACAAGCCTACAACATCTGTTGTCTTTTCTGTTGAAAGTGTGACCAATTAGTCCTTGTTCTCTTATAATGACAATTAGGTTTTTATAAATATCTAAATCATCTGAGTTCACTCTTAATTGGTTTTTGTTGACAATTTTAGGTAGAATTTGCTTTTGTCAACTAAAGTACCAAGCAGCTCAGTTAATTTATGGACATCATCTATGCCATACAAGATAATTGGGGGAGGTTTTGTAGGCTTTGGTGGCAAGTTTTTATTCTGTTCATCAATCTCATCGACAGGGAGATGGCTGTATTTATTAGCAGTTGGTATTCTTTCCGGAGAAGGGCTAAGAGTTGCTTTTTTTCTCTTTGGGTTTCTCAGAGTAGGGACTCTTTGCCAATCTGGAGGAGCTATTTTTGTTGTGTTTTCATTTGTGTTGTTTGACACAAAATTTTGTATGTTATTAGTCTTGAATTCTTCACTAATTTGTGATTTACTACCCAGGGATGAGCTTCTTGACCGGGTAACAAATAAGCTTGGATGGAAAGCTTGCTGGACGAATGTTTTCTTTCCAGTAGTATTTACTGGCACAGGAGCCTGGTCACTCACTCCTGTAGAGTCTTCGGTAACATACTTCCCACTATCGGGCCCGGATACCTGATCGCTCCGGGGGCTAGCCGGAGTGCATGGCAAATCTCTCTCATTATTCGACATTTCCATAGTCCAAAAAAGGGGGATTAGGAAAATATATTAGTAGAACTTTCCTAAGGTTCTACTGCCACTCTGTTTAGAAGAGATTTAGTTCTTCAAGGCTTGTGGTAGCCTGGCTACAGGATAATTGACTGCCGCCTGTTGCTCGGCGTTGTCAGCTCGTTTAGCACCATCTAGGGGATACGTGTAGGGCGGGCCTTGAGGAGAAGGTGGTAAATCCTACGGACGCGAGCGACATCGTCCCCAGAAAATATAGCCTATGACACTTACTGATAATGTTGCATTCTACTGGCGAAAGAATTTTTAAAATCTGATCTGAATAGTTCCGAAGATTAGGTCCAACAGATTCATTTACAAACTTAAAAACTTTACCTCTTTATAATATTAGTATAGATTTATATTATTATATTTAACTAAAGTATTTAGGTATCATTTTGATAACCATTTGCCATCTTGTTAGTAGGGACGTGATCCCACTGCTATACACATTTTGGGAATTCTGATCAAAATATCGTAACAAGTGATTTTGGCAATCCTCTAGTGATGTTAACCTGATAATTCATGGATAGAGATGTGGGATGTGTATTTTCACTAGTCTGTAATCTACTTTATTTTTAATTTAATATATACATGTGCACAACTGTTTTCTATCCCAAATAAATAAATAAATAAATAGACACTGCCTAAAGAATTCTGAAGAGACTGAAACAGATGGAAATCTGAAGGTGCTGGTCAGGACTATACAGCGGATGCATTAACACCTCCTAGCCAAACTCTCTTAATTTTTGCTGAGTGGCTAAAAGATGTTTGAGTTGATTGATTTTGGTCGCTTTCTCTCAACTTCTTGCTTTAATCTCATCAGTTGCTCGCAGTAGAGTTCAGAATCGACTTGTCGTACGTGATCCACTTTTCATCACCAGTTATCAGCTTCTTCAAAAATGGTTCCGTTTCATTGCGTCATAATAAAGAATCACAAACGAGTACACGGTTCATTAATTTTCTTTACGAGAGCGCGTGAGGTACCCAAATATCGAGCTTTTTTGTGTGCCCAGTTGTTTTCAAAAGCGCCAAAACTGTTTTGTGGTCAATTCCAGTTCTTCAACTACGTCGTAACTACGGATATGCCGATCTTGCTCCACACTTTTTCAAAAATGGCATCCATTTTATTCGTAACTAGCAGTCGCCCGCGACTTCGTCCGCGTGAAAACCTATTAGTTACCCTTTTATTTTTAAAGACAGACTTTCATATAAAGTGCACTTATTCCCCGCTCCCCCCTCTCAATTTAATTTTTTTATAGTTTCCCGTCAACCAATATCCTCAGTCCCGTCCCGTGTACTATAGATCTACATTTTTGTTGAACATTGTACGATATTACAGTACATAAACATTAACAATATATATTAATGGCAAACTGATGTGTATAGCTTGATATTAAATAGTCTATTTTACTCTCGAATTTAGCATTCATAATAATTTTACAATCCGACACGTAGATCTAGAGATTAGCCCGTTTAAACAAATGAACAATTTTTTTCGTATATTATATAAATATGGTCTGCATGCCAAATAAATTGAACAAAGATCGAATTCTCAAAGAATATCAGTACCAAAATGTTGACCCCTATTCAGTGCGTATAACATACCACGGAGGAGGTCAACTTAATTTGGTAACTTTATTTCGCGCAAATACTTCACATACCCGGAGTCACCATAGCGTCTTGAACTAAGAATTCAATTCACAGGTTCCAGCTTTCGCCTGGCACTAAATACTACCGCCTCCGTGCCAGGTCTCTGTTGCCAGTACTAGTATTTTCCTTTATCCAACAATTTATTTGTTTAAGTGCTTTATAAGCCAGAACCACAAGGGCAGACCACGTTTTAGCAAACTATTGGTTATATGGGCCACGGTACCCCACAGGGGCCAAATGTTGGCTGACTTCATGAAGAAGGAGGTCCTCTTTATGATGAACTCCTTCTTCAGGAAGCCACCACACAGGAAATTGACCTGGTTGAGCCCCGATGGTTCCACAAGAAATGAGATAGACATTATCTTGTCGACCAGACGGCATATATTCAATGATGTATGTATCCGTGAGCAATAGGGTCAAAACCGGCAGCGATCACCGACTAGTAAGAAGGTACACTTCAACAGTTGAAGATTTGGCCAAAGACCCAAGAGCCAAATTGACCCGACACTATACCTACCGAAGATATCTCGGACGTCAGCCTAGGCGAGATTAGTATGGCTTTCGAACACCTGAAGAATAACAAGGCGCCAGGTGATGACGGAATCACTTCAGAACTCCTGAAAGCGGATGGTAAACCGATACTTGAAGTCCTTCATCGATTGTTCAATTCCTTCATTCACGAAGGCAAGACGCCTGAGGCGTGGCACAGGAGCGTGGTTGTTCTGTTCTTAAAAAAGGGTGATAATACCTTGCTGAAGAATTACAGACCAATCTCGCTGCTGAGTCATGTCTACAAGTTGTTTTTCAGAGTCATCACGAATCGTCTCACTCGTAGGTTTGACGACTTCCAGCCCCCTAAACAAGCCGGTTTCCGACAAGGGTTTAGTACCATAGACCACATCCATACGCTGCGGCAGGTAATACTGATGTAGATAATTCTTATAGTTATCAAAATAATCGGATGTGAAGGACGGACGGACGGAATGGTTCCATTTTACCATTATGGTAAAAGTTTTTTCGAACTTCGTTCGAACAGTGCGTGTTGCCCGTCTGAGACTTGGTCGTCTCAGACCTCATCATGACCTACGGATCTGAAACTTGGTCGCTGACTGCGGGCTTTGAAAAGAGCAATGCTCTGAGTATCTCTGCGTCATCGAATCAGAAAACAGGAGATCCGCAGAAGAACCAAATTAACCGATATAGCTTAGCGAGTCGCAAAACTAAAGTGGCAATAATGCTAATAAACATTGGGGCCCAAGGTACTAGAATGGCGACCCCGCACCGGAAAGCGCAGTGTTGGTCGACCCCCCACCAGGTGGACTGACGACATGAAACGTATCGCTTGGAGCCGTTGGTTGTTTTTAGAAGTCTCTAAAAAAGGCCTATGTCCAACAGTGTACGTCTACCTGTGACCCCTATCCTTGCTCTACTTTGAAGAGAAGATGTTCCAGAGGGTAGGGCCCAATGTTAAGCGTTGTGGAAACATCTCTTCCTCATTTCTACGAGAATTTCTCTCCAAGCATTCAATTTAGCCCGAGTTAATTGCGTTCTATACATCCAGATGAATCGAGGCACGTAGATTTCTGGCGTACCCTTTCTTGCTGATTTGACCGTCTTCACTATCTTCTCAATAGCCATTAGCATAGACCGGCCTTGCTTGAAACCGCCGTGTTGCAATAAAAGATCCTCAATTATAATAACCAAGAGTCTCTAATAACTTCCCATAACAGTCCAGAAAGCAGACCGGTCGACAACCGGTAGGATCATCTAAAAGTATCCTTTTTTTTTCCAAATCATGGGGAACTGTCTGTTTTTCATCATTGCATTTATTGTTTCTGCTGATATCTTAATTAGTTCGGGATTTTATATTTATGCAGTTTGACACAAGGTCTTTGTGTCAATGGCATTGACTTCATAAATATGTTTTAATAGTAATTAAGTAACTAAACAACGCAATTATGTGTTACTTTTTAGTGCATTTTATTTTTAAAGGATAAATAAGGTCTTACTTTTTTACATATCGTCGTTTGTATTACTAATGTGCAACAATCCTGCTTGCAGACTCTGGAGAAGTTCGAGTTCGTGAAGGTGCTGGGCAAGGGCACCTTCGGCAAGGTGGTACTGAGCCGCGAGAAGGGCACGGGCAAGCTGTACGCTATGAAGATCCTCAAGAAGAACCTCATCATCCAGAAGGACGAGGTGGCGCACACCATCACGGAGAACCACGTGCTGAAGAAGGCCAAGCACCCGTTCCTCACGGCGCTGCGCTACAGCTTCCAGACGGCGGACCGCGTGTGCTTCGTGATGGAGTACGCCAACGGCGGCGAGCTGTTCTTCCACCTGTCGCGCGTACGCAGCTTCAGCGAGGAGCGCACGCGCTTCTACGGCGCCGAGATCGTGTCTGCGCTGGGCTACCTGCACTCCGAGGGCATCATCTACCGCGACGTGAAGCTGGAGAACCTGCTGCTGGACAAGGACGGCCACATCAAGATCACGGACTTCGGCCTGTGCAAGGTCAACATCACCTACGGGCGCACCACCAAGACGTTCTGCGGCACGCCCGAGTACCTGGCGCCCGAGGTGCTGGAGGACACGGATTACGGGCCCGCCGTGGACTGGTGGGGCACGGGCGTGGTGCTCTACGAGATGGTGTGCGGCCGCCTACCCTTCTACAACCGCGACCACGACGTGCTGTTCGCGCTCATCGTGGAGGAGGAGGTGCGCTTCCCGCGTGCGTTGTCGGCGCCGTGCCGCGCGCTGCTGGCGGCGCTGCTGTGCAAGGAGCCGGCGCGGCGTCTGGGCGCGGGGCCCGACGACGCGCAGGAGATCATGCAGCACCCCTTCTTCGCGTCCATCAACTGGGCGGACCTGCTGGCCAAGAAGATCGCGCCGCCCTTCAAGCCTCAGGTGGACTCGGACACGGACACACGCTACTTCGACTCGGAGTTCACGGGCGAGTCCGTGGAGCTCACGCCCCCCGACAACGACGCGGGGCTGGCGCGCATCCAGGAGGAGCACTTCCCTCAGTTCAGCTACCAGGACATCTGCTCGTCGGCGCACTCGGCGTTGTCGCACATGTCGCAGCACTCGGCCGCTGCCGACCGCCGCCACTAGCGCGCCCGCAGCGACGCCCTCTGGCGCGCATCCAGAAGGAGCACTTCCTGCAGTTCAGCTACCAAGACATCTGCTCGTCGGCGTACTCGGCGGTGTCGCACATGTCGCAGCACTCGGCCGCTGCCGACCGCCGCCACTAGCACGCCTGCAGCGACGCCCCCTGACGTGCATCCAGGAGGAGCACTTCTCGCAGTTCAGCTACCAGGACATCTGCTCGTCGGCGCCACTAGCGCGCCCGCAGCGACGCCCCCTGGCGCGCATCCAGGTGGAGCACTTCCCGCAGTTCAGCTACCAGTTCATCAGCTCCACGGCGCCACTAGCGCGTCCGCAGCGACGGCCCCTGGCGCGCATCCAGGTGGAGCACTTCCCGCAGTTCAGCTACCAGTTCATCAGCTCCACGGCGCCACTAGCGCGTCCGCAGCGACGGCCCCTGGCGCGCATCCAGGTGGAGCACTTCCCGCAGTTCAGCTACCAGGACATCAGCTCCACGGCGCCACTAGCGCGTCCGCAGCGACGACCCCTGGCGCGCATCTAAAATTTTCCAGCATTTCTTCGATGAAAGGTCACGAGCACATCGCTACCAGTGAGCGTTCAGTTCAACGCTTGGTGCTATTTAATATGAAATTTCGACACAAGCAAGGAAAAACATTGTGAGATAGTTTTAACCAGTTTTTTAAAGTGACAATGGTTGTTGAACGTTACGGTCAAGTGTACTGGGGACTTTGCTGGGGTGCGTCGCATGTATACCAACAAATATAATTATTTCTTAGCCCCTACAAGTTAGCCGAACACAATCCGAGGCCGTGTGGTAGCCGTGGGCTTGCGCTTCATGTTCTTTCCTACAAAGAGGAGAGCTGGCGTGTTGACTTGTAAGAATTTTAATAATTGTTTAAGAAACAATACTTGTAAAACTAAAACCACAAATGTAGTAAAATTGACATTACGTCTCCGTATACGTGCTTACGTTCTGTCAATATTATTATTTATATGAGAAATGTAATTTTCGTCACTCGGAACTGAAGGTCAACTAGCATTAAAATTTAGGTACTGTTAGTAACAAATGGCACTCGATTGGGTTGAGCGTGCCGAACGATTTACACTTCCCCACATCGTCACAATCACGAACGGGTCCTCCCCGTCGGTGAATCTGTGAAGCGCTCGGCCGACTAGCAACGCAGAGTGGAGCTCCCGAGTAGTGGTGTTGAATGTTACGAATCGCTAACGAGGCGAGAGAGCCCTCCGGACGCGGACGGGCTCGAGTCGCTCCTATACGTTATTCGCTTGCGTCATATTATATTTTTTGTATGTTAAATATATTGATAGGCTAATTGACGGTAAGCGACGCTCGGCGGCCGCGCGGGAGATGAGCGGCGCACGGGCGGCAGACGAGCGGCGCGCGGCCGCCGAGCGCTGTACGGTGTATGTCGTGCAGGGCTGCGGTCTGGATCGCGGGCGGCTCCGAACGCCCCACCATATATTATTTCCTTTTTGTATATATTAAAGATAGGATTTAAACGTTTGTTTTATTTACTCACCTGTTCCCGAATGAATGAATCTTACCAAAGTGCTCTATAATCCCTATAATGTTCTTCCTTCCTTCGGTGTTCGATAAAAATCAATTGCAGCAGTAATGGACACTCGGGAGTCATAAATATTGTAGTGACATGTTATTTATATAATTGCACAAATTTTATCAATTCGAGTCGGCAATGCGCTGCTATTTTCAATAACTGACACTGGGTCGTACCTATAAGGTTTCTCGAATAGACAAAACCATATTGAAGAGTCTTGTTTTTGGTAGATTGTCCAGGCTACTGGAGTGTTTGTGCAAGTGTTCCCCTTTAGCAAGATGAGAACACAACAACATGAAGGTTGAAGGAGAACAAGAAGGTTCTTGGCGGACAAGAAACCACGTCATCCACACACGGGGATGTAGTTACAATATAACGGCTAATAAACGTGATCTGTTATGGCTTATGACGTAGATCAGTTGGATCACTAGAATGCAAAAAGTGTAGGTATACAAGTACGAGTAAGGCCAGCTATTGAACGTTACCTAGTTACCACTTGATAAAAATATGAAAGGAATGTATTCAGGCGGCCAAAGAAACTTTCCTGCAGTGGGTATTTCACATTCCCTCTCTAATTAAGGGTTATCTTTTGAAAACTTGCAGTTTCAGTTTTCTCAAAGATAGTTCAAAATTGTTAATACCATTGATCTATGATATAAAAATCCTCTACTACCTCCTTGACCTATATTATGTTTTGCCCATGCCATATTGTGTAAAAAAGCGATAATTGTAACGTATTGTTATTTTCCAACCTGACATTATTTTATAATCTCTATTAAAAAACAAATGAAAGAATATACCTTTGACTAATGAAAATATGAAACTAAAGGTAAAATATACAAAATTTTTATTTTTGAAATAATAGATGTTTGAAAGTCAATAGTGATATATATTGAATGCACAAAGTATTTAAGATACTTAACTGGATAAGGATTAATTCACAGTATTGCTTAAAATCGCTTCCTAAAGAAGCCATTACTTTTGGTTGAAAGTAAAAGATAAACATTATTTATTTTGATACATCTCGTACAGTTTAGCCAGCGTTTGCAATGTAAGCGCAAAAAATGCGTTAATTTACGACATCACATCAGAAACCTCCAAAATTAGTTGCCCGCGACTTCGTCCGCGTAAAAACCTCTTATTTACCCTCAGTGTTGCCAACAGCGGTTGGCCTAATGTCGCCGTTTCTCATCTATAAACTAGCCTAATGTAGCCGAATTTCAGTTGCAGTAGCCCAAACGCCAAAATATGAATAAAATAAAATGTATTTTTTATCAATTTTTTTTTTTTTTTTTTTATCGACTACAAGTTGGCCCTTGACTGCTATCACACCTGATGTTAAGTGATGATGCAGTCTAAGATGGAAGCGGGCTAACTTGGTAGGAGTGGGATGAAAATCCACACCCCTTTCAGTTTCTACCCGACATCGTACCGGAACGCTAAATCGCTTGGCAATACGTCTTTGTCGGTAGGGTGGTAACTAGCCACGGCGAAAGCCTCCCACCAGCCAGACCAAGACAAATTAAGAAAAATCTCAATCTGCCCCGCCGGGAATCGAACCCAGGACCTCCGTCTTATAAATCCACCGCGCATACCACTGCGCCACGGAGGTCGTCAAAATTTATAACATATTTATAATGTATTGATAAATAGGCCTAAGCCTACTATAAAATCACCTTAATGTATCTTAAAAGAAAGTAATAAGCATTTTAAAAACAAAATTAAAAATAAATAAACAAATATTAAGTTTTCGATTCGTCTTCTGCTAGTACTGGCGCAAGATTCGCCGGAGACATACATTTTTAACTAACCATGTGATTCCTTGGTTGAAAGTTGTTGCAACACATACCTCTTACATTCATATGGGTACGAAGTCTAAGTATGGCAATCAGCATGTGTGTTGGGTCATGCGTTGGGTAGTTGCATGCGATTCCTTAATTTTGTTTTGATCGTCGAACTGATCATAAACAAATAGGGTGACCATGTCAATATCAAATTGTACCTACATTACAGACACAAACATTTACATTTGCGTAAACATTTTTTTCTCTTAAATGTGTGCGATTCGCCTGATTTAAATAACTTGTCCCTTGAAGTAGCCTAATAGGCGACTAGTCGCCTTTTATATTTTTTCGTCGCTGATTCTCGTTCTGAGTGGCCTAAATGGCGAAAAATCGTCAACGTTGGCAACACTGTGTACCCTCCTAATTTTAAAGACAGACTTCCATATAAAGTGTGCTCATTCCCCGTTCCCCCTCTCAATTTAATTTTTTTATAGTTCCCGTCAAGCAATATCCTCCGTCCCGTCCCGTGTACTAAAGATCTACATTTTTGGTAAACATTGTACGAGATTTCACTACCTTAACAATATATATTTATGGCAAGCTGATGGGTATAAATTGATATTAAATAGTATTCACTCTTGAGTCTAGCCTTCAGAATAAACAAAAATAATTTTACAATCCGATACGCAGATCTAGAGATTAGCCCGTTTAAACAAACGAACAAACTCTTCCGTGTACTATATAGATATTTGAACAATGATAGAATTCTAAATCCATCACCGTATTAACGTTTCGATCATGAAAGCATATCAGTACCAAAATGCTGACCTCTATTCAGTACGTATAATATTACACAAAGGAGATCAACTAAATTCGAACGCAATAGCAGCAGGGCCGCGCTTTTTAGAAATTTTGTAATATCTCCGAAACTATATAACTAATTAACATACTGTAAAAAGCAAATCTTATCTCTATAATATCTTAGTGATTACTAAATAATTTGTATTGATAAGGATGTAAGTTTAGTTGTATAAATGATGACGTAAACGTAAGCATACGAATTAAATGATTTTTTAAAATACAAAAAGTTCTATATCTCTATTAAACTATAAAAGATAGATATATGTTGTCGCGGACTTTTTTTGCAGAAATTTTTAAGATACATAAAGTCCCCATACATTGCTTTTAATTATTCTCAATAGTTAAGGCAGCGCATGCGGATAAAGCCAAATACAATATGAATATAAAATATAGCCTATGACACTCACCGATAATCTAGCATTCTGTGAAAGAATTTTTTAAATCGGTTCAGTAGTTCCGAAAATTAGCCCCAACAGATCTTTATTTACAAACTTACTTAAGCATATCTAGGAGTCGGTACCAGCCAAGGTTTCTACTTTTACGATGTTACCTAGAACCCACAAACTGCTTTACTACGTAAAATAAATGTTCCTTAAACTTGGCTGGCACCGACTTCATAGATATGCTTAAGTAAATTAAAGCAACTAAATGACACAGTTATTTTTTACTTTTTAGTGCGTTTTGAGTCGGTTCTATTTTTTGTTATATACTATGTAATGATATCCTTATTTAAGTTATCTCTTTTGTTAGGCGTTCCGAAACATGCACATTTTTGTTTTAATCAGTGGCGGATTTATAGATTTGCCGCCCGTAGGCTATTCAATTTTAGCCGCCTCTAAATTTTGATATCTTAGTCCACAATCATATCAATTTTCTATCAATAAAATTCCAACTTTATAATTTGTGCCCCATCATCCTCGTTACTTCAACTTTTCCCATATAGTTATTATTATTGAGAACTATGGTACAGTGTTAGATCCTTGATTATTTTTACAGCAAAGAATTATCAAAAAACATTATTTTAAGGAAAAAATATCTCAATCGTATACCACTTTTAAAGTAAGGTAAGGTATGTCTTAAAACTGTACAATACTTACAAAATATGAATTAAGCTTACGTAAAAAAAATACATTTGGCGAACGTTGATTAACATTTATTATTACACTCACAGTTTAAAAACAATACAATAAATATATCTTATCTTTATTATTTGTTAGCATTATGATTTAAGTTAAATTATAAAAGCATTACAATACTTTTTTGCGAGACTTTGAATTCGCAAAATCATTTATTATATCGTCGTACGAAATCTTGTTCATTAGCTCTGAGTCTATGCACAAGAGAGCTAAAGCTTTTAGCTTTTCTTGACTTAAAGTCGATCGTAGGTAGTTCTTTACTCTCTTCAAGCAAGAGAAGCTTCTTTCACCTGAACAAATTGTCTCACTTCATATTTTGTGGAGGGAATTTTTTTATTGTCAAGTCACAGTCGTTTAACTATCAGTTATTTGATTAATATGATCTCTATAAGATATTGAACTAGTTTTTTATTTAATAAAAATTAGTCAATTTTAGTCAGTATTTTTGTTAGACCATCGATATTATATCGATTGAATTGGGTAAGCAGATCTCATAATTATTAGGTACACGGAGAAAAAATTATAGCAGTTATCAGTGACGAATATATGTAAAAATTACTAAATTTCGATTATAATATCGAATTATAAAAGTTCATAATCATTAATGTATAATTAGTAAAGCGTTTAGGAATCGTTCATGCACATTTTTGTTTTAATACTATATGTATAGATTCTGGCAAATGAAATCGTGACCAGAAAAGGCCAAATTAAAAAATCTGCATGAGGTGTCACTAACTTTAGCACGAAAAAATGTTTTGGTACGAGTTTTGAAACACGTAAAACATTTTACACTTTTTTTCGAGTTTTTTTTTGAATTTGCCACGTTTATTTCAGGTCTCGCTTTCTATTGCCAGAGGTTAGCTCGTTATATACACTCTAGTCTATAGTTCAGCATAATTGCAGTGATATTTATGAAGTGACTATTTTTCGGTACTGGCAACATAATTACATACTGTCAAATTTATTTATGTATAATTGTAGAATAATCGATTTTTTGGTGTGATTTGCAGCGAGAAGCAATTTCTTGATCAAAATTGTTGAATTATACTGTTAATTTATAATTATTTTCATATTTCGCTGATCTTAAAAATATCTGAGTGACCACGACAAGCAACCGGCAGCATGGTAAGAGTGGATTCTTGATATTTCCATAGCTCAACTTGGTTCGAACCGATCAGAGTAGAAAGTATGCTGGGCGTGTGTGACCCAGTGCAGGCTGACGAAGGGCGGGTCTGTTGCAGGGCAACGAGAACTCCCTGCCGATGGAGCTGTGTTCCAACTGTGAGTACCCCTGCGCCGCATCTTACTCTTCACCTTTCTTTACCGAGTGCCTAACAGACGTTTGATTGCATTTCTCTCGTAAAGTAACGTAACAGAGCAGTGTTGTTTGTGAGTGACACTGTAGCGCGCCGCCACGCTCCTGGCGGCCGCGCCGCACCCCGGCCGCGCCGTGTCGCGCTCTGTCGCTAGCTCGCGGCGGCCTGGAGGCGTAGTGGGAATGTGAGGTCGGAGTAGGGTGCATAAGAGGCATAACTTGAGGTTTGTTTCAGCACGTGTTAACTGCATTGATTTTAAGGTGGAGAACTGTGAGTGTGTAGTGTCACTCGCTGACGTCATCTCCATGTTGACACACCGCACGTACACCCCACTCGTCCAGAACAATTTTTCCATAACATATATAAACCATAACATGCATCTTATAGCCGATGAAATGTCAAACGAGCACAGCTATGGATTGATAGATGCAGACGGCTCCTGTTGCGTGTTAGCTTGCTGTGCTGTCGGCTAGTTTGATCACCGAGTAGAAGCTAAACACACTAA
This sequence comes from Mycalesis mineus, assembly GCA_034621355.1. Lineage (NCBI taxonomy): Eukaryota > Metazoa > Arthropoda > Insecta > Lepidoptera > Nymphalidae > Mycalesis > Mycalesis mineus. The sequence continues at coordinate 1,673,297 of CM067897.1, forward strand.
AACTGCTTTTTAGTCATTAGTCAAATCTTTTGACTGATTGAATTGTGGATTAGAAGCTAGCCTATAGCTACAGCTGACCAGGATAGTGTGTCAATGTTATTTATGTAAATATTACTTACAAATTATAAATGTTTATAACAAGAAATTAACTAATAAAGTCAAAGTTACCAGTTACTTGTTAATGATCTGAGAGCTCACTAGAGCAGCTTGATATAATCATTTGTGTTTGGGCGCTGTTTGTAACATTTGCTGTGCTTCCTAGAACTAGTGGCTTATGATCATTACATTCATTTTAACACATTTTAGGAATCCCAAATAAGCAGTAGTAGGCTCAGTTTTCAACAGTATTTACTCTTATCCAATTAATTGAGTGAGAAACAAAATGGTGGGAGAAAAAGGAAATTAAATTACATTTTATTTCACCCCAAAGAATACAGAACATTAAGATGAAGAATGTATAGTCTGTGAACATTGGATCCAGTGATGCATCCAGCCTAGCACTGAGCAAAAACTTAGACCTTTGTTAAATAATAAATAGTGGATTAATTGTTTGAAAAGATATGTACTCTCTATTGCATAAATATAGCGTTATTACAGTTTGTTTGATAGCAAACATATAGCACAGACATACAACAATCACTATGGAGTGTTGTTAGTAAAATTTGTAAAAGGAATACATTGTGTAGTTGTTATGGCGCTTCTGTATCACACATCTAGTGATTATCTGTACACATACTGTATTATATGTATTTTGTGTTATTTTCCTCATGTTACATGTTTATTTGTTTAATTGCACACATTATTAAAAATTGTTCTGGACATACATAGAGTTGACATTTGGGCTAGTGCAAGTGCATCATCAGTGCCTTTAGACTGCGTGGTTAGATGGTGAATGTATCAGATGTCCTCGCGGGCTGACCGCACCTGCCCCGCGTGCCGCACGCCGCGCGGGCAGCGAGCGGTCAGCGCGGTCGCACAGATGTGAGGAATGTGTGCGATGGGAGATGTCAGCCCACAGTCCTTTCCACCGGCGCCGGTCCCTCGACGCCTCGAGGCCCTGCAGGGGGTAGTCGGTAGCGGTTCGCTAGCTTGTCGCGCAGCTCGCAGCTCGCGGCGAGTGTCGCTGTAGCTAGTCGCACATGTTGCTCACGTTTCCTGTCTGACCTCTCTCATTGCTTACTTTATGTTCTGTTGGCTGCTCTAGAGCGTAGTGTGGGGGCGAATGTGAACTGCCCGCGCGCCGCCAGGGGGCGCTGCTGGCCCCCGGCGCGCGGGCACAATTAGGCGCTTTATATGTTATCCAACAATAGCCCGCAGCCCACGCCGCGCGCTGCACGACGGACACGGGCGCCAGATTTATTGCTTTGGCACTGCTCGGGCCAAAGAATTTCTATTATAATGACGAGTGCGCGATGGTAATTTGTTCATTAATCTTTAATGTCATTAATCGGTACCGCCATATAGTATCGTAGCATAATGGTAATGTTGCGATGTTATCAAATTAATTCGACTTATATTTTAAAGATTAAAGCCTTTAAAGCTGACTTAATTGATTTTATATGAATTTATGTTCATTGTAGAACACTCGACTCCTCTTCTTGATTTCCCTTTCGAAGTGCATAAATAACAAATAGTTAATTGCCGATTGAAAGTTACCTCTACTGTGTGACTCATCTTTAAGTTGATAATAATATTATATTATAAAATGATTGGCGTTAATATAAAAATTAAGAAAACCACAGTCCGCCGAAGTAAAAGTTAATTTTTTAATTGCAAATTAAAATGCAAAAAAAAAGACAGTAAGCGCGTGCAGACGCGCGGCGTGCGGCCGCTGGCGTGTGCCGCCGCCCCGCCCCGATCGCTACACGGCGGCCTGTGCGGTCGGGGCGGGGTGGCGCGTCGGCCGCGTCGCGAGCAGTGTGTTTGCGTTGAGTAGTCGACGCGGACGAGATCCGGCGGCTCGGCAAGCGCTTCCGCAAGCTGGACCTGGACAACTCGGGCGCGCTGTCCATCGACGAGTTCATGTCGCTGCCCGAGCTGCAGCAGAACCCGCTGGTGCAGCGCGTCATCGACATCTTCGACGCGGACGGTAACGGCGAGGTAAGCGACCGATACTTATTATTTACATACTTACAGAATAACAAGAGGCAAAAGATATGTAAACTTGTATTATTTTAAAATGTTACCCTGACTTTTAAACTAAGATAGAGCATTGGGGGCTGGGATTTTTCCAACTTCAAGCATCTACATCTATATACGCCACTGTTACTCTACAACTAAAGGTACGAGAGGGTTGGTTACTACTTATGTCTGTGTGCGTGCGCAGGTGGACTTCAAGGAGTTCATCCAGGGCGTGTCGCAGTTCAGCGTGAAGGGCGACAAGCTGTCCAAGCTGCGCTTCGCCTTCCGGATCTACGACATGGACAACGACGGCTTCATCTCCAACGGCGAGCTGTTCCAGGTGAGCCTTGCCCGCAGGTGGACTTCGAGGAGTTCATCCAGGACGTCGCAGTTCAGCGTGAAGGGCGACAAGGGTGGATTTATAAGACGGAGGTCCTGGGTTCGATTCCTGGCGGGGCAGATTGAGATTTTTTTTGGTTTAATGGAAATGCGTTAAAATGGTAACATTTACTTTAATTAAAATTACTTATTTTCATCCCGACCAATATGGTTTTACAAAAGGTCGCAAAACAACTGATGCAGGTGCACAACTATTAAAACATATCTTTAAGGCCTGAGAAAGATCTATGAATGCTATTGGCATATTCTGTGACTTGAGCAAGGCATTCGATTGTGTTGACCATAAAACTCTTTTACTTAATTTAAGCCACTATGGCATTAAGTTGCACTTAATATCATTGTCAAGAGGTGTGATAGCAGTCAAGGGCCAACTTGTAGTCAATAAAAAAAAAAGAATATATAATGTAAATGTAATGAGGCTCGGGTGTCGCGTTGCAGGTGCTGAAGATGATGGTGGGCAACAACCTGAAGGACACGCAGCTCCAGCAGATCGTGGACAAGACCATCCTGTTCGCGGACAAGGACGAGGACGGCAAGATCTCCTTCGAGGAGTTCTGCAGCGTGGTGGGCAACACCGACATCCACAAGAAGATGGTGGTGGACGTGTAGGCGCCCCGCCGCCCCCGCCCGCCCGTGTGATCCGCAGGCCGCTTCAAACATTCAGAGCAAGAGTTGTTGTGTTTCTTTACAATGTGTACAGGCAACGCCTAGCAATAGTCGGTTTAGTGTTTGCTTTGAAGGCCAAGAAAAGAAACAAAAATCGTACTGTATGGTGAAAAAAATGGCTCACGAAGAGTTGATATTTGCATATAAACTTGTTAATTGAATTGACATTTGCTCTTAAAACTGGCACCATTACAGCAGACGATCGTTTGTAAAACACACGCTCAAATTATTTGGTCAAACAGTTTTCTGCCAATTTGATAAAAGTGTTTGAAGTAGCCCGTTGGATCACATTACTGGCATGTGTCGCGAGGCAGTGCCGTTCGTCGGTGATAGGAACTCTTCTAATAGTTCACCTGTTCCCGCCTGTTCTCGAGTAGTAGACGGAGAGCAGTGATGTCCTCTCGCTGTCGCTCTAGCTAGAACACTATTGAATTGGTGCGCCGCCGCGCTGCGCGTCGTCCGCTCGACGTCGTTGTTCAATACATCAACATTATCATCGCGGGACTGTAACACGGCGGCGCGCACGGCGGCGGTGATCACTCTCCATCGAACATTACTTAAAATAAGACATATTCATATTTACTTTATATTATAGATATACAAAGTTATAGAGATCTTATTGTAGTCAAATCGAGTATCATTTTTTTCTATTATTTTGTTGGTGTAATTTTTATTTGTATTGTTATTTAGTGTTTTATGTTGGAACTTTGGGTGTCGGTTGCGGTGGACCGGCTCGCGCGCCGTCGGACGTAGACCGACGGGCGGCAGCGGGTCGGTGTACGCCCGACGTGCGTCGACGACCCGACGGTCGTGCGAGATCTGATCGATAGTATCGTTTCGATGTAATATAGCCCCAATATAATGCCTCTGTTGGAAGCGGAGTGGCCTCGTCACACTAGCGCCCGCCGACCGCTCGCCCGCTCGACGAACACCAGTGTGACCACCTGTTTTAGTTAACGTAACGTAACGTAACGTAAATCATTGTGAACAACACCATAGCAGCAGTTGTGTTCGACAGCCACGTGGCATCTGTGTGCGCTTAGAATGATAGCGGGGAGCCGCACGTTCACGACAACTGTAGCTCACAAATATTCAACAATAACGTCACGTTAAGATAATATTAGTTGTGTTAGTAAAAAAAATATTTCGAAAATCTGACCATTTGAGCAGATTCCCTAAAGTTAAGGTGAAACTCTTTTTTTTGACTCTGACTTTTGAAATGCAAACTTTGCAGCCAGTAAGCACCCTGCCCTGCCTTAATCTGACGTTTTTGTCGAGTGCTCTCGATGGTAGACATTTTTGAATATTTTAGCTGGTAGTCCTGTATACGAGGGCCCCCCCGGGCTGCCCCCCTACAATGTTTCGTCAGAAGGGCCAGGTGTACCAGGAACTGTTATTATACGGAGTAGCCGAGGTGATCTCATCGTCCCCCTCCCCTCCCGTCCGCAGGTGTTCAGCGCGCACCGCTCCTGATCGCTTCTGACCGCTTCTGATCGCTCCTGACCGCTCCTGATCGCTCCTGATCGCTCCTGATCGCTTCTGATCGCTCCTGACCACTCCCTGCAGCAGCACGAGCGATGACTCGCGCTACGTTACTGCAGCCATATTATGTAAGAGATTCCTCCGTGAAACAATAATGCAGTAGTTGTTTATATTTCGTTAAGTGCCAGCCGCACTGTAGCCAACGTGTGTTGTTCCAAACTAAGCGGAACATATTAATATTTTGAAAGTATTATATTTAAGAGGTGTTTTGTACAATTATTTTTGGAAATACATTAATTTGGAAGGGCGCTCGGACCGTAACAGCCAAAGAGACGCGGGTTCGAATACCGTTGGGTCCTCAATTTATTAATATTGTTTATTTCGAATAAAAATTGTCCTAAAGATAATGAAACAATAATGACACGAGTGTCGCTCACAGTGCACAAGGTCTGCTGTGACGTCACACTGAACGTTACTCCTTTGTTTAATTTATTAGTTGTGTGTAACAACGTGTTCACATGTTATGTACAGATTGTGTTGTTGTATAGAGCGCGCTGCTGAACGACGGGCGCGAGGACGCTGGGACGCACAGACCCCGCAGGATCGATAAATTGCTCATTCATGAAAATCAGCCGCGGCTCGGGGTGCGCAGGGGGTTTTAGGACCAATTGATCGATCCAGTTAGGTTACATTATGAGAAAATGATGTTTTGATGTTTTCAGGTGTAAAGCAACGGTAGATGGCGTTGTTATGTAATTGGTATTTGAATATTATTTTCCAAAAAAAATAGCTCCCAAAGCTCGGTCCGCCAGGTGCCATGACTTGATTCAAAAAAATTCAAAATTCAAAATCATTTATTTCAAGTAGGCCAATTATAAGCACTTTTGAAACGTCAAATTAAGACTATTTGTAGTGACTCTACCACCGGCTCGGAAGGCAGGTCCTGTTGAGAAGAGCCGGCAAGAAACTCAACAGTTGCTCTTTTAAAATTAAAATTATTAATTTTTACAATATTAACTGTTTTGTTACATAAAATTATTTATTCTACTACTTGTGTGAAGTTGAAAGCTGATCCAATTGCCGCTCAACCTCTTTGTTATTTAAAAATTCATCTATAGTATAATAACCTTGACTCAGTAAGTGAGTTTTAATACATTGCTTAAACTTATGCAATGGCAGATCTAAAACTGAATTGGGCATCCTGTTGTAGAAGAGTACACCCAGTCCTACAAATGACTTTTGATATGCGTGCGATACGCTGATAAAACTAATTTATGTCGATTCCTAAGAAGACGATCGTTTAAGTCCTTTTTCTGTTTATACATATTTATGTTTTGTTTGACGATGATTTAGTGAATCATTGTGAACAGAGGGTGGTACGGACTGTGCTGTGTCTGTTCACGCTCAACTCACTGATGCGATAGCGCTTGCAGTTTAACGAACCAGCCACAGATAGACTAGCATCGTACCGCTTCCCGAACGTCCGCACCTGACCTCACGTGGCAGAGATGTCAATCACTTAGGACTGTGTGCACCAAGATTTCGGATATCATAACCAACGGTTAACATAAGCTAACTATTAATTTACTGTTCACGACAACCCGTACGCTGGTTAAGGACGTAAGCTCGGTTAAGATAACCGCCCGATTTACGTCCTTAACTAGCGTACGGGTGGTCGTGAGCAGTAAATTTTACGTCAAGCTTATGTTAACCGTTGGTTATGATAACCGAAATCTTGGTGCACACAGGCCTTACTATTATACACTGAACTTCAATAATATCATCAGATGAGATTTCACTTATTACTTAGAGAGTAAAACAAAGGAATAAATTGATAAAAATAAATTTTGTAAAATGTATAACATAAATCAGATTTGTATATAAGTCTTTTACTAGCACGCCTCTCGCGTCCACAGCGTCCTGATTCTGTTCTCTACTGGAACTGATTATAAGTTGTAATAAATTTCCAAATTTCAACATGACTATTATTTTACCTCCTACCCCCTATTTCACTTCTTGTGACACTAGAGAACAATGTGTTATCACTTTAAATCACATTTAGATTGAGTTAAGGTTTCCTTTGTGTATAATAACAAGTCAATACATTTGTTAATTTAAATAACTTAATCCTGTGTTCTAGCTATGACGCTTCCATATATTAAGTTTATCTTGAATTATTAATTTTCTCAATAGTTTATCTAGTCTACATAGTGGAATTTTTTAAACGACGAAAAAAAACGAAGGAGGTTCTCAATTCGACATGGTATATATTTTTTATGTATGACCATGCATAACTTTTTTCCTTATAGAGTTGTCTGATTTTGATAATTCTTTTTTTATTAGAAAGGGCACACTTCCAAGGTGATCCTATTGTCATCCTGTTAGGATGGACTGATGATGATATCCTGGGAAAATTGAAGGAACTCTTCAAATTGTACAGGTACACTTGCAGCAATTTCGGTTTTTGTGTAAGTATCGGTAGCTTTTTGGCTACAAGTGCTGTATAATATACTATGACAGTATAGTACGAGTATGTTACGTGGCGATAAATCACTAAAAAGTAAGAAATGAAAATTTTTAACAAAAAATAGAACTGACTCAAAACAGTAAAAAGTAAAAAATAACTGTGTCATTTAGTTTCATGGCACTGGCATCATAGATATGCTTCAGTAAATTAAAGCAACTAAATGACACAGTTTCTTTTTAGTGTGTTTTGAGTTGATTCTATTTTTTGTTAAAAATTTTTATTTCTTACTTTTTAGTGATTTATCGCCACTATGTTAAATTTTTTATTACTGTTACATAGTTGAGCTGCGTTTTTTGTTTACACTGTAAAGGCTTGATGACAACAACCAGAGCAAATCAGAAACAAACACAGTTTAATATGAGTTGGAGGGATATACACAATGTGAGGATGCACTTTGTTGCAACGCCTCACTGTGCTGTAGTAAATGAAACAAGAACTGTACTGAAAAGTTCCTGAAGCATTTTCTGAAATAACAATAGATAGCTAGTAAGTGAAGGTGAATGTGGAGTTAAATCAGCTTTGCAGCAAAGAACAGTTGTAATGCAGCAGGAAATTCAAACTGACAGTTCTCAGGGTGTAAAAACAACATTTTAAAACAATTATTAACTTTACTTACAAACCTTACATCTACTTACAATAAAAACTACGACTAGGTACTATACAAATCTAGTTGCAATACCCAGCAGTTTGGTATAGTCAGCTCCCTTGGCATGGGTCCGTTCCTTCAGTATAGTTCTGAGTATGGTGGGGATCAGCACGTGGATGCGCGTGCCCAGCGGAGTGCCGTTGTCATCTATCAGCACTATGTTGTTGCTGTCGAACTTAGGCACCTTCACCTTCTGGTTCTGCTTCAGCCCCACAAGTATGCCCTTCTTCTTCTGTCCCTTGATCGCCACCATCACTCTGTCTCCTATGTAGCCAACACCTGGAGATGGTTATGTGCACTGATCAGTGTATATAAATATAACAATTTAGGATTATTACCATATTTTCATCCATTTAAAAAGTAGATAACAAAAATTATATATACAGGAACATGTATTGATGATATCATTTGATTCTTAATATATTTAATGTGATGTAACTTTGCAGATGTACATGATTACCTGTCAGCCATGGCTTGTTGCAGAGATAGTGATGAAGCTATAACTTGAAAGTATGAAATAGTCCAGTGCAGGCAATTTTTGGAGATTTTATGAGCAAAAAAAGTACTGAGAAGTATATTTAGTTCAAAATAACAATAGGTTATTCTTTATTACAGCAAATCATCAAAATCATGTTACTTGACATGAAAATTAGTTCAATCACTCGGCGTCACCTCGAGTCCGTTACAGTATAACCATGGAGTTATGAGGTTTGTCAGGTGTGGAGAGTGGAGTACGTACGTTTCTTGTTGTAGACGCAGATGACTCTGGGCGGCTTGCCCTCGGCCATGGCGCGGCGGCCCAGCTCCGAGTTGTCCACCACTCGCAGCCGCGTCAGCAGCCGCACCTCCTGCAACGGCGTCGTGGTGTGGAGCGCGCGCGTCGCCGCTGCCAGCCTCTGGCACACGGATTTAAACATTTCTTGTAATGTTTACAACATTAGCAGTTGATGAGTTGAGGTTATAATTATCAATTGACATTTATTTGACATTTCACTTTGCATTTGACAGTGACACTCGACAGATAACAGTGACATTTGATTTATAACGTGTCGTTCCGTCTTACAGAAAAAGTTATATAAATAAATTGTATTTATGACTTGGAGAGATGAAATTCTTATACTCGAATTGCTGTAAGAAAGTGCGGGTGACAGTTGTCAGTATGACGTTGACGTCAGTGACTAGGGATGTGACGCTTAGAAATTCATGTTTATCGCTGACGATACTCGCAGCATAAATCTAGCTCTTTTTAATGTTGTAAAAAAATTAGCTTAAAAGGCAAATTATTATTTGATCGTTATTTATGAGGAGACTTTGTTATCGCGGTTATAGTAATGCATAGTTTCTAGGGATTAAACTTTTATTGACTATAGTCTCTGTGATAATTTTTTTAACAACTACAAGTTGGCAATTGACTGCTATCACACCTGATGTGTGATGCAGTCTAAGATGGATGGGGGCTAACTTGTTAGGTGTAGAATGAAACAACATCGTACCGGAACACTAAATCGCTTGGCTTACGTCTTTGTCGGTAGGGTGGTAACTAGCCACGGCGATAGCCTTCCTCCAGCCAGACCAAGACAAATTAAGAAAATCTCAATCTGCCCCGCTTTACCATTTGGTACAGGTTAATAAACCTCAAACCAATCCAATCGCAACAGCGAGTTGATGAACTGGAAAACGGAGTAGATATAAAAATGTTAAAGTTGGAGCTTATTGCCTTAGTCCGGCGTCAAAAGGCACCAACTCCTACCTATGCTCTAGAAGAGATGACAATAGGTCTGACCTCGGTCGGTCCTGAGATATAATGTTATTGGGCCCAAATATCATGTATGCTTTTAATTTCAATTCCTATTTTGAATTTTGATTATTTGATTGAATGATTTGATTGATTGAATTTAAATACTTTTTTCCATATTCCCATTTAATTTTCAGTCACGCCGCAAAAATTAATACCTACTTCACCGCCATTAACGGCAAATAACATGTTGGCACTGTTACAAGAGGCCATCAACAAAGATTAACCTGAAGGCTGGTCGAAGGTCGTGAATAAAACAAAAAGGGATATTATGACTGATTGGGATCGTGACGTCCATATTAACAACATAATTAATTCATCTATACATATAAATAAAATTGCAGTGTCTGTTTGTGCATATATGCATACCGTACATACACCAAAATAACATTTTTTTTTCAATTATTGTCTGTCTGTCTGTTTATTTGTTCTGGCTAATCTCTGAAACTACATCAGTCATCAGTCGGATTATAAAAAAACCTTTTGTATATGATAGCTCGACTCATAAGGGGTGACATAAGGTAATTTGTATCCAGATATTACCACGGGACCAGGAACTACGCGGGTGAAATACCGGGAGACCGCTAGTTGTTAATAATATTCGTCATAGATTCAGATGATGAATTTAGTGACTACTCAAATGTTCCTAATTCTGATATAAGTTAGGACGAATAAAATATATTTCTTCTTTGCAACCTTTTGAGTAAACTTTCCCTGATGTTCTGTTGTTGTATAAAATTATAGACTTTTTAAAAATAAAAATTGTACTACAATATACGTTTATTATTAAAAAAAATATCGACTATTCATCGTAGAAGTACGTCCCATCACTAGACACGTCTATGGCGTTACGTTATACGTTACAACACTGCTTAATTTTTCTTTCAATTTGATTTTATTTGTAGACTAGAACATTCTGGCTGGGTTTAACGGTTTTAAATTTAAGTTACTACAGCTATTAACGATTTAATATATTAAGAATTTGGAACAGCTGAAATACTAAGTCATTCAAGAGTGAAACGGAAAGTTAATGACATATGTCACAGGCACCATGTTAGAGCGCAGGCACTATAGAAGCTCTATTCCTGAAAAGAAAAATTACCGAATACTATATAGTTTTATGACACCATGATACAATTGAAACTTTTATGTTCTATAATTTTTTAATTCGGTAATAATGAAAATCACTAGCCAAGGAAAGAAAAACCGAATAACCAATAGCCAGTGCTACCCATCTATTCTCTCCCGGCTAAAACTACACTAGGCTAATCTAGGAAGCCTAGGCTAGGGAGGTCAAGGGTAGAAAGATGTTTTTACTTGCCTTTCAGAGGTCCAGAGGTAATGGTTTCAGAAAAGTACTATCCACGACCCCACATCTTATCTGGATATGACTCCGGGTGTACAGGTGTCACAGGGCACGAGCTCTCATTCACAGTTCACGGTTGTGTGTAAAAAAATTTCCCGTGTTAGCGATATCAGGAGGTACCTCAGCAGTTAGAAAATCGCGATCGTGATCGACTTGGGGTCAAAGCCTTTACAGTGAACTCCTCTTGTACTGACGTCAGCAAACATAATTCCACTCGGATAAATTTGAATTCAATTCTCATTACTTTTTCAATTTTATTATAATTAGGCCACCATGGCGTAGTGGTAGGTGCGGTGGTTAATAGACGACAGGCGCGGGTTCGATTCCAGGCAGAGCCGATTAAAATTTTCTAAATTGTCACGCAGAAACATATTTTATCCTCGCCATCTGGGGGCTCATGAGCGGTGTTATCACTCAACTTCAGGTGACCCATTCGCTCGTTTGCTCGCTTTTTTATATAAAAACCATGTAGATAAATAAAAAGTTGAGAGGTGTCAAGGGACACCCGGATGGAACGAAGTTCCTTTCGATTAATTAGTGAAGGAATTGTAATAAAATTTTATTTTTTTTAAGTAATAATAATATTTGTTGTTGTACACCGAAACACCAGAGGGCGCCACGAGAGCGCGAGACAGCATACAGCGCGGGCGCCCCCCGCCGCTCACGCGCACTCACATCAAAGGCGGCGGCAAGATCCTTTGATCAAAAAGTGTCGTGACAACTTTTCGTACGAATTTTTTCCGTCTAGCCCCCTTTCACAACGCGCGATAAGGAACTTCGTTCCAAAAAGAAAGTCTTTCGAAAGCTTATATATATGGGTATTAGTTCTTCTGTGTATTTCGAAAGCTTATATATACGGCGACCTGGTGCAAATCCATTTCGAACCGGAATGAGCTCGTTTGGTCGCCCGGGGACAGCCAGTACAGAGGAAGATGGCAACAAAATGTCACTCTGACAAAACTTTGAGCGGCAGTTTGACTCTTGGTGACCAATGTAGACGGCCTTCCGAGCCGGTGGTAGAGTCACTACAAACAGATGGAAAACTTTTAAAAGTGCTTCTAAACTACTTGGAATAAACTAATTTTGACTCAGATATAATTTGGTACAAATGTCTTTAAATCAGTATGATTAGTAGTAAGCGCGCATTAATGGGGTAGGCACTTGTGGCTTGCGGTAACGATGCATTAAACAATTTGATGTGTCACAGGATTATCTGCATTTCAATCTAACAATATCGCTAAACAATATTATGGATCTGAGACTTTTTTGCTAAGTGCGGGCCCTATAAGATAAGGCTCAGAGACACTCAGCGGGCAATGGAGCGAGCTATGCTTGAAGTATCTCTGTGTGTTAAGATCTGCAGAAAAACCAAAGAGCGACGAGTCGCAAAGCTGAAGAGGCGATGAGGGCGGCACAAAGTTCGAAGAATCGATGGACTGGATGGAAGGCGAAATCCCGCATGGATAAGCGCAGTGTCGGCCGACTAGCTGCACTGACATTAAACTTGTAAGGAGTCGCTGACCACAGTTGGTTCAGGATTGTGATGTTTGGAAGTCCCTACGAAAATCCCATGCCCAGCAGTGGACGGCCATAGGTTACATGAGGGTGATGATCACTAAACAATAAGAAGTGTGATTTACCACTTACCTACATCCCTATATAGCATTCGTTTACTTGAAATACTGTTTCGTTTTGCTTATGAAATTCATTTTACAATTTCAATGCTCCACGGTTAAGGATCGGAAGTCAACGCTGACAGGTCTTGGGTTCGATTCCCACCCGTTGGACTATTCTTATACCTTATTATACACTCTTAAGATTAATTTCTAGATAGAAAAGCGGTTGCTAGTTCCTCAAACAGTCCTCTTCCTGTATCTCTCTGATGTTACAAGATAGGGCACAGTTGCTGCGCAGGAGCACCTGCAGCATCCTAGACATATGGCGGTATGATATTGAGTGTGTGTGACAGTTAATTAAATAATATACTTTATTCAAACATAGGATTGTGTGAGTAGAATTTTAGGTAGAAACCATTTTATTTTATTTTGGAAAAATCAATATACATGTAAAACATGTCTAAAACTACCCAATTTGTATTAAGTTGTTAATAAGTTCAAGAAAAATACAAAGACACAAAGATTATTATAGCAAAATGAAATAAATAGGATTTTTTTTTTTTTTTTTTTTTTAATTTTAGTTTATTCACAATTGCCCTTTAGCGCAAAATAAAGAAAAAGAAAGGTTGACAAACATAAACAATAATACTATCCTAATAGGACGCGAGCATTAAGGTTTCGCTATTTGATACGATACCTTATGCTAAGTGCTTAAGACTAATTATTAATTAAGACTAACACATACTTAGAACTAAACTCGGCGTCAAAAAAATCGCACCTCCAAGAAAATCACGTTCAAATGTCATTAGCTCTTGATATGTACATGCAGTCGTATTAATTATAATTTTATTTAAAAGGTTACTTAATTAACTTAATAAAAAACATTATTTTTCATTATCAAATAAAACTTAATGCAACAAATAAAGTGTCACAAAAATTCTATGGAAATTTTGCTGCTCGGGAGAGTCGCGAGTTGCGCTACCTTTGTGGGTATAAAGGGGTCAACACGGGGTCAATGTGGGTCATTCGCTATTAAACCGCTAAAGAGGACACACGCACTGATTTTACTGAAGAAAGAACATCTGTAAAATGGATACTACAACTGATGAGGCCGCTCAAGTGCTTGCACTACTGCAAGCAGGGGTGCGGCAGTGTGATGTCGCCCGGCAACTGAGTCTGAGCCGTTTTTCGGTTCGAAGAGTCTACCAGCGCTTTTTAGAGACCGGTGGCTATATCCGGCGACATGGGTCCGGTAGATGTCGCTGCACTTCGGAAACAGACGACCGGTTGGTTGTATCGTACTCTTTGAGAAATCGCTTCTCAAACGCTGTTCAGTTGCAACAGGAGCTCCAGACAGTTCGCAGACGCACCGTGAGTATCTCCACGGTTAGAAGAAGACTGAAGGAGAAGAACATAGCAGGCCGCAGAGCTACTACAGGTCCAAAATTGACTGCAGCGCACCGGCGAGCCCGCTTGCAGTTTGCTCGCGACCACGTCGATTGGACCATTGAGCAGTAGGGAGCTGTTCTCTTCTCAGACGAGACACGAGTGTACCTTTTCTGCAACGACCGACGAAGAAGAGTATACTGGAGGCAGGGTGAACGTTTCGCCCAAGCCTGCATCCAGGGGACGGTGGAATATGGAGGCGGATCCTGCATGTTCTGGGGCGGTATGTCGGCTGCCGGCAAAACCGACCTTGTCTGCGTCTCCCGGACCGGAGGTGCTCGCGGACAAGGGTCGCTGACTGCTCGCCGCTATATCACAGAGATCCTGGATGTGCATGTGGTCCCTTTTGCCGAATTTTTTGGCGAGGGGTTCACATTAATGCACGAAAACGCTCGCGCTCACACTGCGGCCATCGTGAGCGACTTCCTGCGGAGATCCCAAATTTCTGTGATGCAGTGGCCAGCGAGAAGTCCTGTTCTGAATCCGATAGAGCACCTCTGGGACCGTCTTAAACGTAAGGTTCGATGTCGGGATCCGGCTCCTTCGACTCTACAGGAACTGTAGAACCGCGGTGATTGAAGAATGGGGTCTTATCCCTCAAGAAGAGCTGCTGAAGTTGGTGAGGTCTATAAGGGACCGTATTTAAGCCGCCATCAGGGCAAGGGGGGGTAACACTAGATTTTAGGTTAATTTTAAGACACTTTTTGTACATTTTTTTTGTAAATTATCGATTGTTAATTAGTACTTAATTAAGAATTTTTATTATTTTTCAAATTGTAATGTTTTTTGTATAATTTTAATTAAAAAAAAGATTACACTTAATTGTTTTTTGATAGTCCTTTTTGTTACCTTTCTAATGATACCTAACACTATCCTCTACATAAGGTTTAGGAATTTTTGAATAAGATTTTTAAAAGGTGCGATTTTTTTGACGCCGAGTGTAGTTAGTATCTACTTAAAACTAATGCTAACATTGCTTTAACTAACATTCAAGCTAAAATTAATTTTATGGATGCCGCACATTATGGGATACAATTGTTAAAACATTTCAATTCGTTTAGGACGTAGCTGGCAAACTGGACAAATGACTCTAGGGCAGATTTCTTTTTCATTAATTCGTCTAGCTTGAAAGGTGCAACTCTAAGGTTGTCACAGATCATTGTGTGATTGAATCGCTTCGTGCCAAACCTTGGACAGCTCTCCAAGAGGTGGTCCAGGGTTTGGACGACAGAGGCGTCGCACGGACAAATGTTGTCAGTTGTAATTTTAAATCTGCTTAAGTATTCTTTGTGAAAACCATGGCCTGTTAAGATTTGGGTGAGAAAGAAGTTACGTTTGGTATGTTTGAATAGTTGTGTAATGTCAGTAAGATTTGGAAACAGGTGGCGTGTGCGTTGAGCAGTAGCAGCGCTTTCGTACCGAGACTGCCACGTGCTCCGGTTTAGCTCGCGTAATTCGCGCTTTACAAAACTAAGTGGAAAGGTGCAGTATGTAAATCTAGCACGCATGGCAGCAGCACTTTTGGCCGCTGCGTCAGCTGCCTCGTTGCCGGTGATACCCGCGTGGCTCTTGACCCATTCAAATCGTGAGGAACCTGGTGTGCGTGTGTGAATGAGTGCATGTATTCGTGTGACTATTGGGTGTGTACTACTCCTATTCCGAAGTGCCTCAAGAGCCGCGCGGGAATCGGAGAATAGAGTAAATGGCATCTGAGGATGCTTTGTATTGGCCCAAGAGCAGGCCATATCTATTGCGGTGAGCTCGGCCTGAAAGACCGAGCATGAATAATGCAGTTTGTATTTCTTAACAACAATCTGTCGGTCCCCAGAGTAGGCGACGAAAGCCGCTCCAACAGAGGAGTCCTCCAGCTTGCTGCCATCGGTGAAAATGTTAATAGTGGTCTGAGCATGATCTGAGGGAGATTGTCCACTGGATTGAGGAGAGATGATGGAAATTCTGTTAGCAGGATGTAGTAATTTGTGTGGAAGTGTAGGGCGTTCAAGTTCTATATCGTCCGGAAGAAAATGAGTGATGCCTGTCAATTTAGATTGTTCCAGGGTGTATACTTCTCGAATTTTGAGATCTAGAGGGGTGAGTTCTGCTAGTGCAAGTGCTGCTATAGTAGATACGGTCCTAAAGGCCTTGATGATTCTGATAGCAAAGCCGCGCTGCATTGCCAACAATTTCTTTCGGATACCTTTTTTAAGTGCTGCCTGTCCCCACACACCGGCAGCGTATGTTACAGTAGGCTCGATGACCTGTGTGTATATGGTTTTAATATTCTCGGGATGTATGCCCCAAGTAGGTCTGCAGAAGAGGCAGAGCCTGTTAAAAATTCGCGTGGCTTTGTCGATCGTTTGTTGCACATGTTTGTTGAAAAGCAATTTTTCGTCTATCAATACTCCCAGAAGTTTAATTTCTCTGACGAATGTAAGCTGGTTGCCATCCATAGTGATGACTGCATCCTTGGCTTTTGGCGTGAAAGCGATCATCTGTGTCTTTGCCGGACTAAAGCTCAGCTTGACACTTAGGCCCCATTGAACAATTTGCTTAAGGGCTGCATTGACGATCTCCTGGAGTCTGCTTACGCTGCAGCCGTGCGCGACTAGGAAAACATCGTCCGCAAATGCCTGTATGTGGCAGCCTTCAGGGAGATGCATCTCCAGCAGCTCGTCTAGAATGATGTTCCACATGATAGGGCCACAAGCTGACCCCTGGATACAACCTTTTGACAAAGTCTTGACCACTCGCTCACCAGCATAGCACAGCACGGCTTTCCTATCTCGAATGTAGCTTTCAACTAGGCCGAAGATGTTCCTTGAGCAGCCTACACGTCTGAGCCCATCCAAGAGAGCAGGCCACCAAGCATTGTCAAATGCCGCCTTAATATCCAAGGAGACCGCAATTACCTGTTCCCTGTTTCGTTTAGCAGCGAGGATTACTTTGAGAGCAGTGGATAAAGCCACTGTGGTGTTGGTTTGCTCTCGGAATCCAAATTGACGGCAGCTAAATTTACCTGCTAAGGATGCAGTGAACGAAATTCTATTAATAAACAGTTTCTCCATTAACTTTCCGAAGACAGGTATAAGTCCGATAGGTCTGTGTGATTCGAGCGCACTATAATTTGGTTTTTTAGGTTTGGGGATAATTTTTACAAAGGCCTGCTTCCACTGCTTAGGAAAATGTTCTAATTTAAGACATCTATTGTAAATTTCTGTAATTAGTTTCGGATATGCTATGGTAAATTCTGAGCAAATATCAGCGGTTAGGCCGTCCATGCCTGGTGCCTTCTTAGCATTCATGTTTTTGAGTTGTTCCAGCAACTCCTCGGCAGTGAAAGGAGGCTCATCGGCGGTGTCGGGTCTCTCGTACATAAGTCTTCTCAAGTGCTTGTGTCGCGCGGAAGTGTCAGGTGTGTCGTCTGGGTAGAAGTGGTCCAGAAGAGTTTTGGCTGTCTGTTTGGCATCAGTTGTATATCCGCTACCTATATTGAAGGTAGTGGGAGGTCGGCGGGGTGTCGAGTCTTTTAGAAGGCGGTTGGTCAGTGACCATACGTTTTCTTTGGTCTGCAGGTTGCAGAACTCGCGAAAGTTAGCAGTCGAAGCTTCCCTAAGTTCTTGAGCATATATGGTGCGTTTTTCGTTCAACTCGTCAGCCAAACGAATCACATCATCTTCAGAGTTGCGCCGCTTTGCGGTATGTAGATTACGGTGTAAGCCAATGACCTCTTGTTTCCGATTCTCGAGCTGGTCGGTCCACCAGGGGGGCTTAAATCGGCCACCATGCCCCCTGGTTGGCATAGAGTTTCTGCATGCTGCATGTATCACTTCGGTAAGTCTGTCAATGAAGATTTCTATGCCGTTCGTGTCAAGTTCTGATATGTCTATGTCGAGTAAATCTGAGTTGGTCATAAGCGTGTGAATTTCAGCCTTAAAGCTTGCCCAGTTTGCTTTTTGACTATTATACACGAAGGTAGAGGATGAAGCTGTGTGTGTGGTTTGGCGATTGCTAGATAGCTTGATAGAGAAAGTAATAGCGTTGTGTTGGGAAGTGGGGCAAGCCTCAAGACAGACCTTCCAGTCGCTAATAAGGTCAAGCACTGATGCCGAAGCCATAGTTAGGTCAATAAATGAAGCGCGCGGTCGTCCATGGGTAACAGTTTCGTAAGTAGGAGTGTGGCCGGTATTACAGAAGAAGAGGTTATGCCCGTGTGCAATATCGGAAACTTCATGTCCGCGAGCATTTGCTCTAACGCTGCCCCAGATAGGGTGCCATAAATAGGATAGGGATATTAGGCAAGTAGGTACCTGTCCTAGGTAAGTCGATTCCTCAGTAGCGACTCGATGGGCTAACAATGTTACAGAAACTGCTCCGCAAAGACACTTAAAGTGAATATTGAAAATGCGAAAGTATCAATGAAAAGGTTATCAATTAACATCGTTACGTGAGTCCGACAAGATTGAGACTTCACCGCGCGCGGGGGGCGGGGGCACGGGCGGGGGCGCGCCGTGGCGTTGAGCCGCGTGCTCACTGCGACCGCGCACCGCGGCGCACTGCTGTCGACAGCAAACCTGCCTAAACATTGGCAAACTCAAGCAAAAATACGAAACATGACTCAAAAAATTTTTTTTTACTTTATTATAAAGTAATGTACGGTGAAAATAATTTAAATCCGACAAAGATATCCATAGTTAATGTGTCGTGTGGGAGTCTTCGTTACAAGTTATGGCGTAACAGCAGTGGACAGGTGTCTCTGATGTCTCTGTCTTATTATTAATATTTAAAATCTTGTAACTTTTTGTTATTTGATCAATTTTATTCGTTTTTTAATTTTTTGAAAGATCCAGATGTAAAAGCGGATAATATAAATATAAAACACCAGTATTTTGATGTCAGTCATCTTCCGTATTATTGATGTGTACACATTAGAGCTTGTTACCTCTATCTGTTTACAGTGACAGTGTAGTTTACAGTGCCAGCTCGTCACTGAATGAATACAGCAGCACTAGTGCTAATAGCTTGTGCACGTCACATACAGCTTGCAGGCAGCGGGAGCCTTTTTTTTTTTTTAACGCTGGGAAATGCCTTTACGCATCTCTCCGGAAAGAAGGGTGGAAAGCGCTCTATCCAGAGAGTATGTGGGCAAATCGGAATACCCACTAAAACCCAGCGATACCCGACCGCGTCTTCAAGTGAGATGTCACAGGATCGTGGTTGCATGCTACTGTGACGTCTCGACGTTTGCCCGCAGGTAATATTTTCTTCTCAAGTGTTTTATACTAAATACACTTTATAGTGATAGCAGGTGCGCATATCTGCGCATTCGTCTACCTGGTCTCCTTCTGCGGCTTGATGGAGCGTTCGCGTCTGCCTCCCTATATCTCTCTTCCGCCTCCTTTAGACCGATGGATGACTCACAAAAGTTATATGTTCACTTGGTACTCGTGCCGGTGTGAGTTTCGAATTGCTATCTATAGGTAGACAGGAATTCGAAAAACGCTGTCAAGGTTTAAAAACATAGTTACAGAATAGAGTTGCAACGGCGCGGCGTGCGTCTGTTGCGACCAGTGCCACGTGGGGCTCAGTGTGCACGGAGCTCTAGCGCGCGCGGTAAAGTTTTCACTCGACATTTTTCCCGGCGGAATCAAACGTATCGATTGCGGGCAGCGAGGCGCGGAGGCTGATTGCGAGTCGTTGGCGCGATCTCGATTTCAGCGTCAATGATTAAAGGCGGTAACCCAATAAGGAGCGGATCGCAGCGCTCATCGGAAACAAACAAAAGAGTGCGTCTCGATTTACGTCATTAGGGGCAGTTCGCACACGCATGACGCACGGAGCGGCAGCAGCATCCGCCGCATTGTGGCATTGAGGCGTGTTCCGGATCATTGCGGGCCGCGGACAATAGCTCCTTTCTGCGCGGCGCGCACAGAATCAAGTGTTGTGGGTATCTCGCGCTCGTCACCCGACACCTGATACCCGACACCCGACACCCGCGCACGTCGCTGATGGATATTGACAGCGCGGGAGACGACTGGTGCGCAGACTTGTCTAATAGACGTACGACTACTCACCATTCAGCTTATAAAACCTTTTTTTGAAACAAGAAACAGCCCTTGCTACGGCAGAAGGTGCCTACTCGATACGTGTCGATAGCCAATAAACTTGTTTAATCGTTAATTAATAACATGATACAATTACGTTTATGTACATTCAACACCTATCTCCCCATCCCAGGCGAGTGCTCTGTCCGAGCGCGCCGCGCCGCGCGTTCCCGTCGCGCGCTCGCCGACGGCTGACAAGTCAGCGCGGTGTGTTAATTATTATTGAATTACTTGCTACTTTTAATCTATTTTATTTAGCATCTGCAAAATTATGTCGCTATTTTTCATTATTATACAGATTAGAATATATTGGATTAGAATATATTCGAAAAAGACTTGTCTTTTTTAAAAGGGAACAGTTAAAAATCATAGTATAGACAAATTCTCATTATACAATCGTAGGTATTATAATATATATTGCTGGACAACAAAAGTATACAAACAACATGAGATACTAAGTTTTAAAAGATACTGATTGGGAAACCTTGTAAACAATTTAGAACTAATATAGGAATAGTTCGACGCGAGCTCGTCCGCTGGCGCGGCGTTGTTGTCGGCTGACATTCGCTTGGTCAGTTTAAAATTTAAATAGATTATGTCCGCGATACCTTTGGAGTGTTTACGTCACGGTACGCGCAGTCAAATACCGTACACTTGAGATATTTGCTTATCAGCCTTCTTATATACTTTTCAGGTGCGTAGAAAAATGATTCTAAGGGTTCAAAAATAATAAATTAGGTATCTTTTGTGTTAGTCTCTGCAGTAAAACATAGAACTCTTAAAGCAAACCTTGTACTTAGCGGCGATGCGTGGACATTAGGTAGATATATGTTTTGTCCAATATTCATCCAGTGAATAATCTGCAATTTTTATTATACTTACGTTTTGTGCAAGGTGTGGGAGGGGGGCTGGTCCAGATTTCCTTTTTAAATACGCCTACAGTTGGTTGGTGGTCCTACCTGCCTATCGATTTGATTAATGATTGAAATGAGCTGATATTAAGGTGCTCAGTAGGTACCTGTCATCTCTCTGTGAAATCAGAGGTTACTTTGTGTGAGGCTGATTGCGATTTATCAAATAGCAGGCCAAGTTCAGGCATGTATTAGAATAAGATAGAAAAAATAATGTCTATTCGCTAGACAGCTTCGTGCCAACCCTTTGAAAAATATAGTATATATTATTATAAAGTTGCTACGGAGCCAAGTGTCTGAAGAAGGAGGAGGCGATTTCTTGTCTCATACAAATAGAAAACAATACCTACGCTTCACATTACGACGGTCTATAGTCTAACTCTAAACCCTGTAAAGTTACTTCTCAAGCCACCACGCTCCAAATTGGTATTTGAAGTATGTTGTAATTGGAAGACAGCAAATAAAGATACACACCTTTGAACATTATATTTACAAAAACAAAAATCCCGACTGCTTGGGATTAATTTACTGAAAAGAGAAAGACGTTGGAAGGATCACTATATGTTAATAAAATTCTAAATACTTTATGGTGCTGCAAGCAGGGACAATTACCTATTTACAAAACAACAATACCTACTAATAAAAACACTACCCTTCTTTTGATGCAGTCGGGTAATAAAATGACGAAGGTATGGGTATTGCAGGCTTTTAGATCATTGTAAAACGAAGTACAGCATACATAATATCGGAGGTTGACAGGTAGGCTCAACTCGTCTTCTGTTAACTAGAGTTCATGGCGCTTTGCTTGTTGCAAATCTTGAATGTATTCTTTCTCAACAAAAATATTAATATAATAAATATTTTTTTTTGTATTTGATGCTTACTTCAATATAAATATCTACATTTCTACTGATTTCAAGTGATTGGAAGATAGCATACGCGGTAATCTAAGAACAACCCCCCTTTTCTCTCTGTGTATGTCCCCGTTATTACTCAATTTATTCAGATCTGGTTCTTACAGTTGAGCTAAATCTCAAACAATATGAAAGTTTTTGTATTCATTAAAATTAACTTCAAAGAATCTTCTAGTCGTATCTTCTAGTCGTATCTTCTAGTCGTACTTACTTACTTGTCGTACTTGTGTATCGACACGTTTTTAGTAAGATGTAATTGAGGGACATAGCGGACTTCTCATCTGATGGTGAGGAATATCATCGTTTAGTACAAGCTAAACAAAAGTTCGTAGCGCATGCAGGGACACGCACCACACCGAGCAGGCCTGTGTTAATCAACCTGAGACAAGGCGTCACGCGTCCGTCATGTTACCGGCAGAGTTTTGTCACAGAAAGCTCTATCAACTGTTCACTTGCTAGTAAACTTTTGATTGCGTAAGTTACACTTTAATAACGAAATAGATAAGTAGTTTATTTTCTTAGAGTGAATAGTTAGTATGGTACTGCCGGTGACGCGAACAGGTCCCGGACGCGGCGGCGAGCCGACGGAACGTGACGATGTAGAGCTTATGATGACCTACTTTTTATGTAATGTTATAAACTTTAGCACTATTTACAGGCAAGTATGAGTATGAAAAGGTAAGTAGGTAGAGACGCCTGGATTATGCCTATATATCAATAGATATTTTAGTTCAAATAATTGGAAATTTTCATCTCAAATATTTGCAAGTGTCACTCGAATGCAAAAATAATGATCCCCATTATGAAGATTGGAATCGAGGATATGATCGGCGGCCTATCCGCCGGTGAGTGGCGAGTGTGCCGCAATGAAACTAATGGCTGCAAGTATCGGCGTCTCGCACTCGGCGCGCACCGCGGCACCGCGGCTCGGTGGCTCGGCGGCTCGGCGGTGGTACGCGTAAAGTCGCCATTTTGAAAGAGGTGGCGAATCAAATAATGGAGAAATAATTTAATCAGGCGCTCGCTCGCCTCCGTGGCTCTTGAGACGCGGTGTTAGGGGCGAGAGTCGCGCGGCGGAGGGAGGGTGGTAAAAAAGCGTGCGGTCGGCGTGTGTGCAGCCCCCCTGCCGCATTCCGCCCGCCGCACGCCGCTTGCCGCACGCCGCACGCCGCGGCTCCTTGCGCCGCAAATTGAAATGAAATTGCATAATTCGCACGCAGCCGCGAAACGGAGCCTCCGTCGCAGCCCGACGCAGACCTGACGCCGAGACATGCTAGCAATCATTTACACTAAATTCATTATTGAAAGAGCCGTTCGTAATGCTAGATATCATTTAAAAGGTGAAGTCGATTAGGATTTTTGATTTAATTTAGTCGTAAATTCAATTTGTTTTTACCAATAACTGAATAACAATACGAAATCGACTTTTAATTATGTAACACTGCATTTTTGAATATTTTTTCATTAATTGAACTCTTTCGAATCATCAGTCTGACGTGGAATAAAACCGACTCAAAAGGTACAATGACGGTCAGGTAGAGGAATGCGTCGTGCAGACACATTCATCTTACCTAGTCTTATACTCAACACTTAGGTAGTAGCAGTGGTAGAGTTACTGTTGTAGACTGTAGATTGACTGGCTACAATGAACGTATCGCGGGGAAATACCAGCTACAGGCGGCTCAAGATCGTTGCATAAACCTATAACAATTTTTAGCAAAAAATAGAACCGACTCATAACGCACTAAAAAGTAAAAAATAATTGTGTCATTTACTTGGTTTAATTTACTTAAGCATATCTATGAAGTCGGTGCCAGGATATCATCATCAGATCCTAACATGGTGCCAATGGGACCACCTTGGAAGTATGCCCTTTCTAATAAAAAAAGAATTATCAAAATCGGACAACTCTGTAAAAAGTTATGCGTTGTCATACATATAAAAAAAAATATACGTGTCGAATTGAGAATCTCCTCCGTTTTTTTTCGTCGGTTAAAAAAAAAGGTATTATTTTCAATTTCTATTGAGTCGTAGTTGATAGTTAGATATAACCTATATCTAACTATCAACTACGACTCAATAGAAGATAGTTAGGTATAATTTTGATAGTTGCTTACAAAATGTATAATGAAATGACTTTTCTTCATAACATTTTGTTATCGGTAGTTAAGATAACACTAAGTATGACATAATAAAATAATCATTTCACTTTGTGTTCGTTAAATTTAAAAACCTATAGCAATATTTTTTACTAAATTAACCTTTTAGGCAGGTATTTTAGTAAGAGTTTATGGTACTGATTATACAATAACCCCGGGCCAAATATACTTATTTTTATTAAATTAGATAGGATTACTAACCCAAAGGTAAAAGTATCATTGAGACGCATATACATTTAATTTTTCTTGGGGCAAACAATATATGGGCGGTGGGCTATGTCCTTTGTTAAAAGTTCCTGTTTCTTTGAAAGTATTGACCTATAGTCCTCACTGAAAAACTTTTTGTGTGTGGGCTGAGGATTACCTAAAGTGAAGTTGGTGGACCATTTCTTGCCAAGTGTTTGGTTGGTATATCAGTAATATTGAAAATAGGCATAAAATAGGCATTCATTGATTTCAACTACATATGTACCTACTTGGAACTCATTTCTTCGAGAATGCAAAGCGAAAAAGCCTACAACAAATTGAGTCAAGCTTTAATTAATTATTATTTTGATAAATACCTTCATTATATATAAGTAGGTAAGTATTTATCTAATGCCAAAGTTTTGTGTTGCAATTACGACCTCTGTGGCACAGTGGTAAGCGTGGTGGAGTTATAACGGAGGTCCTGGGTTCGATTCCCGGCGGGGCGGATGACCATTTTTCTTAATTAGTCTTGGTCTGGCTGGTGGGAGGCTTTCACCGTGGCTAGTTACCACCCTACCGACAAAGACGTACCGCCAAGCGATTTAGCGTTCCGGTGCGATGTCGTGTAGAAACCGAAAGGGGTATGGATTTTATCCTACTCCTAACAAGTTAGCCCGCTTCAATCTTAGATTGCATCATCACTTAACATCAGGTGTGATAGCAGTTAAGGGCCAACTTGTAGTCGATTAAAAAAATTCAGAATGAAATCTTTAACCATAAGTATAATTAGTGATAAAACTACTGCGTCCTGTATGTGTACCTATCTATGTATATACCCAACGTTTCACGTCTATTGTCTATCAATTATATAAAGTTATATTATTTGTATTAGGTAGGCACAAATGGCTAAAACGTGAGTTGTACATGTGAGTAAGTATAGGTGCGGGCGGGAAGTCTCCAGTGCGACGCATCTGCATCTACCTACACATTACACCATAAAGTAATAGATAAAATTTATAGAATAATACATATATTATTTATGTACATTTATTTATTTATGAAACCATTAAAAAAAATTTACAATTTTTCCTTAACTTATGTGCAACAAAAACTACAGCTGGCTTTACTGTGCACAGTTACATAAAAAAATAAATTAATAATACATATACAGAGTAAAGAATAGAAGAAATAATAAAGATATACAATAGTCAACCAAGAGGGATAAGTTAATAAAGATAGTTTGTTTGTGTAAACTGTGTGTGTGTGTGTGTATATCAATTTCGTTTCTATTGTGGTGTAAACTCTGCAATCGTACAAGTTTGTTATCCATAGTGTGTACTTATACAGGTTGCTGCAAGAAATACCTTTTAAATTTTTGGTTATAATTTTTATCATTTAATGTCTTTTAAAGATTTTGGTAGATTGTTGAATAAATTTGGGACAACAAACTCTAATGTCCGTTTCCGTAGTTGTTTGCAAATTTGTCTAGGGTTTTTAGGGGTTCTTAAATAAATGTTATATCAACTTGAAATCGAAAACACACTCGGTAGTCGATGTACCTATTCGTAATTACAACTGAACTTTGGATAGCAACGTAGACGTCTTTAGTTTTTGTTTATACAGTAGCTTTATTAAAAAATCTAAAAACTTTTTCCTTGACAGGGGCGCATCCTCTTGGAACCTTGCGCTACTGGTGCCGGCGGCCATGCATCTCATGTTTAGCCGTTGCGTAGTACAGTAGGATCCTTGTGACAAGCTCGTGTGTGTTTCATAGGTAACATACCTACCTAATAACTATACGATAAACACTGCCGTCATGTAGCAATAATTTGAATCTGAAGTAAACCTTATACCAAAAATAGAAGCACCGTCCCGACCCACCTGTCTGCATGGCAGGAATTCTATTACCATACCTACCATCCGATATTCCTCACCGTTTGATTTATGTAGTTTCATACAAGTTATGGAATCAATTTCTTGGCGCAGTTTTTCCACTCAATTATAGTAATTAGCTAAAGGAATCGCACCATTTTTTAAAAGGTGTCTTCAAAATATTAAAATAACAATTATTACGTATCGAGTTCATTATTTTTTTATTTTAATTACTTATTTTAAACTGTATACAAATATTTTTTTGCGGATAGGCGGAATAATAGGTATGTTTTTCAAACTGACGCTACAGTCCTGAACTAAGGGCTGAAATCAAAATATTAGTTACAATTTTGCATTTTGGATAAAGTACTCGTATTGCATGTACTTAAAGAAAAACAATGTGTAAAGGAAAAACGGCAAAAAATTTACAAAAATGCAAGAAATTTTTTTTTAACAAAAAATAGAACCGACTCAAAACGCACTAAAAACTTTTTACAGTCACAAGGACCAGTAAGTTAGGAAAAAATGTATTTTAACGCTGTTACCCAAAAACGGCAAAAAATTTACAAAAACGTGAGAAAAGTGTGCCTATAAAATTTTAAGAGTTCCTTCAATTTTCCCAGGATATCATTATAAAATCCTAACATGATGACAATAAGACCATCTTGAAACTGTGCCCTTTTTTAATAAAAAAAGAATTATCAACATCTGAGAACGCTGTATCAAAGTTATGCGTGGACATACATAATAAAAATATATACAAATGAATTGAGAACCTCCTCCGTTTTTTGTCGTCGGTTAAAAAGTATTAAATGAAAATTGTATTTACTTAATATTTTATTTAAGAAAGGTTTCTTGACTTTATTTTTTTAAACCTTAGTTTACTGGCCTAGCCGGCATTACGCGCTGTTAGTGACTATAACCAGAGTGTTTCCGTAGGCTTCGATACGCGGCTCCAGTTGTCTATACTAATATTATATTTAAGAAAGGTTTCATGACTTTATTTTTTCAAACCTTATTTTACTGGCCTAGCCGGCATTACGCGCTGTTATGACAGGAAGAGTTTGTGACTTGTTGAGTTTGTGACGTTGTACGGAGTAATCTCTGGATTTACTGAACCAATTTTCAAAATTATTTCACCAATAGAAAGCTACGTTATTGTGGAGTGTCATAGGCTATAAACATCTCTAAAATTAATTACGCATCTTTACTTAAATTTGAATTATCTAATCAGAGTTGTAATAAATTGCTTTAATCACGTGCGCTGCGAAAACTATTGAGTATAGAACAAACCAATATTAAAGAACGTATTAAAATCTGTAAAAAAGTCCGCGATAGCATATGCCTGTCTCCTACGGATAACTCACAATAACTGTTTTTACAGTTCAAATTGTGGATTAAAAATATTAATTATTGTAAAGCTTATTTAGCCTATATGGTAGTAATCTATATCTGTATAAATATGTTTGTTAGAACAGAAACTTAATGTAGAATATATGTGCCCTTTACTCCATACAGTTTAAACAAATATCTTCAAAGATAGTAGCAAAATAAAAACGTGCGGTGCGCACCACCCTGGCCGTTGCGTGGCGATATAGGTAGTTACATTTAATTCTTTAATTTCTTAACAACCTCATTTTTTTGTTCTAATACATTTACTACTATCTTCATTCTAGGTATTTCCTACTCAACTTTTTTTAGTTAAATTTCTAATAAGGACCACCGTTTGATCATTTGAATAACTGTACTGTACGCCGAATAGCAGAGACTTCTTTAGAGCATGCACGGCGTCTTGAGAATGAAAGAGCATATAGATAGCAAGCATCGGCTAGACAGTATAGCACCAAAAGGTCTCAGCGACTAGCTAGCCACAGACAGAATATGTCGGACATACGTAATATTCCCTATTACACATGTCTAGCACCGAACGTTCGCAGTGGCTAGCCAGCCAAAGAGCTATTACCTCTGCAGGACGTGTAAGAGAGTCTAGCACTGAAAGGTCTCAGCGACTGGCTAGCCACAGACTGAGTATGTCGAACATACGTAATAGGGAATCTAGCACCGAACGTTCACAGCGGCTTGCCAGCCAATGAGCTATTACCTCTGCAGGACGTGTGAGAGAGTCTAGCACTGAAAGGTCTCAGTGACTGACTAACTACAGACTGAATATGTCATACACACGTAATAGGGAATCTAGCAGCGAACGTTCGCAGTGGCTTTCCAGCCAAAAAGCTATTCCCTCTGCAGGACGTGTGAGAGAGTCTAGTAGGTACTAAAACGTCTCAGCGACTGGCTAAACATATGAATATGTCGAACAAACGTAATAGGGAATCTGGCACCAAATGTTCACAGCGGTTTGCCAGTAAAAGAGCAAGTACATCTACTAGACTTGCTATCGTCATCATAATTTTTATTTATCCCGAACTTTCTACCTGAAGTATTACGCGGCACAAATGGATCGGGACAAAAATATTTCTAACGCGGATTGCAGTCCGCGGGCACTGCTAGTTGTAAATAATTTGACAAAACTAGATTGTTATACAAGGGGCTTAAACCCATTATGTTGTTGTCTCTACGCCTGTGAGAAAATATAATAAATAAATTAATATCTTTAGAAAATTCGAAAGAATCGCTATAAAAAATGTTTTTTATTCCATTCCACAGAAAAGACGCTGATATCAATTCCATTTTCTAATTTATATCAAACATTTATTTATGTATTTATCATATACTAGCAGTCGCCCGCGACTTCGTCCGCGTGAAAACCTCTTAGGTACCCTTCTAATTTTAAAGACAGACTTTCATACAAAATGTGTAAAGGCACATATAGTGTGCTCATTCCCCGCTCCCCCTCTCAATTTAATTTTTTATAGTTTTCCGTGAAGCAATATTCTGTCCCGTCCCGTGTACTAAAGGTCTACATTTTTGTTAAACATTGTATGACATTTTAGTACATTAACATTAAAAATATATATTTATGGCAAGCTGATGGGTATAAATTGATATTAAATAGTATATTTCACTCTTGAGTCTAGCCTTCAGAATAAACAAAAATAATTTTACAATCCGACACGCAGATAGAGATTAGCCCGTTTAAACAAACGAACAAACTCTTCCGTGTACTAAATAGATATTTGAACAAAGATCGAATTCTTAATTCATCATCGTATATATAACATAGATCTAAACTCCCCTCCCGCACGCGCACCCCCGCCTTGGTGACGCTCACTTCGCAACGCAGAAATAGTAATATTTTAATTTCGCCATAACTTCAAAACCAAAAGTCCAATTTTAATCTTTTAAATACCAAATATTATCTACATAAATTGTACTTCGTGATGAAATAATTTATTTTGATAAGAATTAATAGCATTAGTAAAATAAATGCGTTTAAATGTAGTCCAAAGAAAAATTAAGATTTTTAAATAAAAAAATAGTTGTTGTGCCTCACTCGACATAGATAGGTATAGTGTGTCGCGGATTTTTTTGTAGATATTTATAAGATCTCCAATTAATTAGAACATTTTATGGTTCTATCTTTTATAGTTTACGCAGCGTACGCAAAATAAGTAACTTTTCTGGTTGATTTTGTACACCTTGTGTCCGAAAAACCCAAATATTTTACGGAACCCTAATTTTTTCCAAAATAAAATTTAGCCTATGTTACTCGTAAATAATGTAGCTTTCGAATGGTGAAAGAATTTTTAAAAACGGTCCAGTAGTTTTTGAGCCTATTCATTACAACCAAACAAACAAACAAACAAACAAAGTTTTCCTCTTTATAATATTAGTATAGATAAAACATTGTCCTTTGTGTAAGAGTTTTTTATTAAGATAAGAAAGAAGAAAGAAAGAAGAAGAAGAAAAAGACATTATTTTATTAAGATCAATTTTTAGGTTTCCGCTGTCTAATGGCAAATCGTCTGTCAGTCCGAACATTTCACAGTCACTTTTTCCACAATCTTAGAACTGAAACTCAACAATTTTTGATGTGATATTTATCCATAGGTCTTGATGTTGAGGTTTTTCATTTAATTTTTTTCTTAACTGAATAGTTTGCGTGAGAACCCCTGTATCTCTAAAATATGAGAGAGAATAAACTAAAAAAATATATGATTTACTTACTGTACTTACGTACTTTACTTGTACGGAACCCTCTCGCACTTGGGTGGTTTTTTTCATTTATGAATAAAGTTTTGAAAAAATAAAAAAAATAACTTTTTGTTAGCTGGACCAAGCTGTTGTAAATAAGTTGTAAAATTGTTGAGATTAGTGTGAGGCAGCTTCGTGGGAGTCAGCTGTGGCCTCTGGTGGCGGATGGAGGAAGAGTAGCTTACCAAATAACGAAGCGAGGTTTTTAGATCACTTGCGGTTGAAAATTGATCAGATTGCCGAGAGATGTTTTTGTAAAGAAAGAATGGGAAGAGCAAACTATCCTTAAAATAAAGATAAATATGACTTTTGTAGTCCTCATAAAAAGCAATCATGCCTCTATGTTTTGTTATACAGAGCTTAGAGGGGTTAGGCAGCGTTTCTAACGAAAGCTGTCAGCCGGCGTGACATTCAACATATATCGTTATATCTGAGCAAATATACATAAAAACTTGTCAAATTATGTATGTATTCTTCAGGAATCACTTTATCTATCGGTGAAAACCTCATGTAACTCTATATTACCTTATTTAAAAAGAAGGTGAAGTTAAATTGCTTACGTTACGTCAACCAGCTATATCTAAAAAAGTAAAAAATCAGTATTTTTTCAAAAACGTCTGCGCAGAGCACATTTTTTTGAAGTACTTCGTAGCACACGTGGACCATTATAAATTCGGTCTGGATACTGCTAAAAGCACAAATATCAAGATAATTATGATTTAACGAATGTACTTGAGTATCTAATACTTAAACATATCTATGAAGTCAGTGCCAGCCAAGTTTAAGGAACACTTATTTAACGTAGTAAAGCAGTTTGTGGGTTCTAGGTAACGTCCTAAAAGTAGAAACCTTGGCTGGCACCGACTCATAGATATGCTTAAGTAAATTAAAGCAACTAAATGACGCAGTTCTTTTTTACTTTTTAGGGCGTTTTGAGTCGGTTCAATTTTTTTGCTAAAAAGTTTTATTTCTTACTTTTTAGTAATTTATCGACACGTAACCTACTCATACTATACTATTATAGTACATTATATGGCACTTGTAGCCAAAAAGCTGCCGTCACTTACACAAAAACCGAAATGGCTGCAAGTATGCCTATAAAATTTTAAGAGTTACTTCGATTTTCCCAGGATATCATAATCAGATCCTAATAAGATGACAATGGGATCTATTTGGAAGTGTGCCCTTTCTAATATAAAAAGAATTATCAAAATCGGAAGACTCTGTAAAAAGTTATGCGTGGTCATACATAAAAAAAAACAAAAAATATACGTGTCGAATTGAGAAGCTCCTCCGTTTTTTTTCGTCGGTTAAAAATATAAGTATGTTACAAATACAAAAATACGTATCTACTTTACTACAATAATCAGTCAATAGAAATAAGTCAGAAAATAAATAGAGTGTGCATTAAACGTGTAAATTTTGCTGATGACATAATTCAACCCTAAAAAAGAAAAAAAAAAATTAATAGAACATTAAATGCTACGAAAAATGCCCTTGCACGTACTTACGAAAAGAAATAATATCCTATCAAAAACATTTCCATGCGTAAGTAATGTAAAGCTTTAAAGTTCCTAAGGCCTGTGTGCACCAAGATTATATACATAAGCTAAACGTAAAATTTACTGTTCACGACAATCCGTATGCCGGTTAAGGACGTAAACCGGGTGGTTATCTTAACCGAGCTTATGTTAACCGTTGTTTATGATAACCAATATCTTAGTGCACACAGGCCTAAATGTACACGCACTTGCCGAACACTATATATACTTACTATATGATATGTACACATTATACATGTATTGTAATGTTCTATGTAATTGTTTCGAGTTCTCTACAAACCTTATACTTAGACAACATGTACAGCTCGGCCGTTTGTTCGACCTACAACTCGTTCAACATGCATCGATGTTCATCATACGTTGGCTCATTCCGAGATATTTAACGATGGAGATGTTTACTGAAGAAGAGACTTGACTAAGTAAGCAAACATACAAACATACATACATTTAGAAATATGTGTAGTGGGAACTAAGCTTTGTAGGAAACTTAGAAAAAAAATTCACGTAGTACTATTGATCTAAAGTAAAAGTGAAAGATCATAAACAAACTGCGCGAGGAAAATCGAAATTCTGAAGTGTTGCTAAATAATTATATAATTTCAAAAATTGTTTGTGTTATTTAAAAGACTACCAGATCAGTACTATAACATTTTATAGAGATCGGTTCAGTTTTTTCAAATCGTTATTATTCTAACACTTTTCTGTGGCGTTTATGGTCACTAGAAAAGTCTAACCAGCTTCATTATCATCTGACGATAGAACTAAGAGATAGGAGAGGAACTTTACTATATTTTGTAGTCAGTACGTTACATAGCGATAAATTACTAAAAAGTAAGAAATAAACATTTTTAACAAAAAATAGAACCGACTCAAAACGCACTAATTTATAATTTCAAAAATTATCTGTGTAATTTAAATGCTTTAATTTACTTAAATATATCTAGAGTCGGTTCAGCCAAGGTTTCTACTTTAAGGACGTTACCTAGAACCCACAAACTGCTTTACTACGTAAAATAAATGTTCCTTAAACTTGGCTGGCACCGACTTTATAGATATGCTTAAGTAAATTAAAGCAACTAAATTACACAATTATTTTTTACTTTTTAGTGCGTTTTGAGTCAGTCGGTCTATTTTTTAAATGAAATGATCTATTTAACCCGATGAGTGCAGCAGATGCACCGCGCAGTTAAATATTGTAGAGTCAACATCTCTTGAGAATGATCCATGTCAGAGTGAAACGTATATGTAAATGTACCTATGTAGAGGTAGTTAGTTTATACTGAAATCTGTCAGTTTTAAAAATATATACACAGAAGTTTGTGGGTACTAAGTACATTGGGTACAGTACAGAGAGATTCATAAAAGGGATGTAAGCTTACATAAGGATTTTTGCAGACGAAGTCACGAGCTTTCTCTACTAAGTATACCAATATACTAGTATCTACTATGTTTGTAAACTAGACCTACTTGAAAAAAATCGAGATTTGAATTTGTAAATTTTGAATTCTAGCAAATAAGGACGCGATTTTACCCATTAGCCCGAAAAAAAACAAGCTACCTATAGGTATATTATCTATTTGGACGAATAAGGTTCTGATGGGTTCTGGACTTATCTGCTACCTACTAAAGCAACCATGATCCTCCAAGTCCCTATCAACTTTGTGTTTAGACTTTTAGGTATTTTCGTATGATAGGAACTTGGGCTGAAAAATGATAACCTTTTATGAAGTGACGGAAGTGTGACCATCACCGGTTTTTCCACTAAATAGTAGAAGTTTAGTGTATGGATGTTTAGTATTTTAATCTGACCCTCATCGACATAGCTGCTGTAGGTACAGGCATTACAGCCAGAGGAGAGCTGCCAGTCCAGTAGACCTAAGATGCGTACGAAATAGATATAACGTGTAGACAAAAAGAGAAACCGTCTTCTAATAGCATGCAATCAAAAATATTGCTCTCTATTTCGTTGCATTTGGAGAAACAAAGAGCTATCATTCTCTTCCATTCACTTCTGTCATGCGTCAAATCATCAAATACTCCCTCCACATACATATTCTCTTTCACACACTCCAGCCATCTCTTTTTTGGTCTTCCTCTCCTCCTTGTTCATCACTAGCGCTTATGAGATGAGGCATATTCGTTTTTTTATAAATTTAATACATGTTAGACTTTGAGTGCAACCTGATGACGAGTGATGCAATCTAAGATGGAAGCGGGCTAACGTGCAAGGAGAAGAAGAAGTCCACAGCGCTTTCGGTTTCATACGACATCGTACCGGAACGCTAAATCGCTTGGCGGTACGTCTTTGTCGGTAGGGTGGTAGCTAGCCACGGCTGAGGCCTTCCACCAGCCAGATCTGGACCGATTTAGAAAATCGTAATCGGCCCAGCCGGGAATCTAACCCAGGACCTCTTACAAATCCACTGTGAATACCACTGCGCCACGGAGACCGTCAAAGTCGAAATTTCGATACAACTTTGCATTTAGTCTTAAAGTAACTGAAACAATGTGGAAAGGTTGATGAAAATAAATGATTAATGATTGATACATGAGCAATATTTCCGACTCCAATCCTAATCAAAAATTATATGTTGCCCATTAATTTAAAAAAAATACTCAACAGACTATTTATAGCGACGAAATGCAGCTCGATAGAGAATGAAACGTAGCGAAGCAAAACATTAGTGCGTAAGTGCGTACACTATAACAGCAGGTAGTATTAGTAGTAGGTAAGATCTTACGCACTTGTAGTCCGAATCCATCTCACCGCCGGGCTATTACGTGTTCGGGACGGAGTTTCTTTTCTCTCTTGATGTGAAGATGTCGCCTTCAAGCTTGTATACTCGTAGGCGACACCGAAATTCAGAGTAAAGTGAAATTCGCACTTAATAGCAGATCAATAAAACTGTTTGACAATGTTTCTCGTGTAACCATTAATATGCACGCCATTGCCATATGGAGCTATATATGTCTTGTTGTGTCTTGGTTTTTATCGTAAGTTCGATTCCACAAAATTGTGATTTCCGGAAAGCAAATGTACAAGACACTGACACCGCCAAACGATTTAGCGTTCCGGTACGAGGTCGTGTAGAAACGAAACCGAAAGGGGTGTTGATTTCATCGAACTCCTGACAAGTTAGCCCGCTGCCATCTTAGATTGCTTCATCACTTAACATCAGGGTGATAGCAGTCAAGGGCCAAATTGTAGTCGATAAAAAAAGTCACCAGAAAAATGACTTCAATCGCCATATCACAATCGGGTCCCATAAATTATAAATTAAATTATGCGTAACCACACGTAAAAAAATTTAAGCGTCGACTTGAAAGCCTCCTCCATTTTTTAGTTTGTTAAAAATTCCGAAATCTGAGCTTAGTGCAATTTTGTATTGATATTTTTAAAACATGATAGTGTGTGATAGAACAAGATAGAGACAAATTCGTAACACATACTGTCGAGTTATAAGAACATTTTTACAGAATAGCTGTAATGCTTAGTTTCGACACCTGTCGTCGGATTGTGTTCCAACAGGAACATAGCAGTTGTCCTCACAGCTAAGGGCTCGGCTTTAAAATTAAAAATTCAAGGCATTGAACATAATTCTTTGTGTTGTGTTGTGTGTGTTACATTAACTAATTAACTATGCTCTTTTTAACGTCAACTTGTCGAGAAGCTTTCGGTCTCTCGTTAGTTACCTAGTAGCGGATCGTAGGCAGTCATGTAAGATGACTACATAAAACAAATAATAAAATAAAAAAAGCCTTTTATTTCTTACATAATCTTACAATATTTAATATGTTAATGTTGTGTTAGTATCTAAAAAAATATATTGGTTAGTAAATCTTAAAAATAATTTGTTAGCACTTGAGCCTAGCTACATTACATATGTCGAGCGTGTCATAATCCTGGGGAGTCCCTCAGGCATATAGTTTCCGGGTGTCCTTATCTTGCTAACGGCGAATACTTGCACAGACATAATCAAGTAGCCAGGATAATCCACCAACAACTTGCTCTTCAGTACGGCCTTGTCGATTTTGAGGTACCTTACTATAGGTACGACCCAGCGCCAGTTCTTGAAAATTAAAAACATGTGCATGTGAAAACAGTGCATTGCTCTACTGGGATCGAACGATTATCACTGACAGGTATATTGTAGCCAATAGACGTGATATAGTGATAGTCGATCGATCAGTACGCCGTGCAATAATTGTTGATATTACTGTTCCTCATGACGATAACCTCGTGAAAGCCGAAAAGGAAAAGTATCAAAATACTTGGACCTTGCTCACGAGATTACCGCCATGTGGAATATTGAGTCAACTATTACTATTCCGATAGTCATTTCGGTCAATGGTCTTTTTGCGAAAAGCTTCGACCAGCATCTTAAGAAGCTTTCGCTTAATTGTTGGATCAAGTGTCAGATACAGAAGGCCGTAGTTCTTGAAACGGCGCGTATTGTGAAGTGGTTCCTCATTCTGGAGTCCTGACCACCGGTTGCTTGGGCCCGCAAAGGCCCCGCAAGTGGAGGAGCAGATTTTTTAATAGTGTTTTTTTATATATGTCTGTATTATATAACATTGTTAAAATTTAAAAAAAAATATGTAAATAAAAATAAAAATTTTAGTGTTCATTTTATTATTATGTAAGGACCCCAGATTGGGTAAAGGCCTCCTCCAAAGACGTCCATTTGTCCCTGTCCTGTACTATTTGGTTCCAAAATCTGCTATTGGTCTCTCTCTGCCGCTATTGCCTTGTGGACCTCTCCACAAGGTAACTTTAGAAGTCCATCTTTGGTCTTTGAGCCTAGCTACATGTCCTGCCCACTTCCATTTCATTTTTAGCGCATAGCTCAGGGCGTCAGTTGCATTTGTAATACTTTATTTTTGTATGTCTTATTCTATCTATTCTTTTTATTTTTAAGATGTACTACTACGTTCTAGTCCACGTTGGCAAGTTTTTATATTGGTTTTTGTTTTGGCTGTGTATTTCCAAGTTTGGCATCTGTATGTCAATTTATAACTTTAATTTTTACGTGCGTTGCTATAGTGTTACTTTTAAAAATTTCCTTTAAACTCCAGTATTTATTCCACGTCCGCTGTACTCTTCTTTCTATTTCCTTGTCATTATTTTTCCTATCAAAACTAATATATTTTCCCAGATAGATGTAATTTTCAGTGTATTCCCGTAGTTTTTCATTTACGACTATGGGTGTTTTCACAGGCGTTTGTCATTGCATCAAGAAGAACATATCTGCATCATAATATAAATCGTTGTTTCTCTGAGCACCGTTACGTACAGGAAACCATTGCAGTGTTGCTTGTGTTAAAAATGTCTTCCACACACTGCGCTGCAGGATGCGGCGTGGCGTCGCAGCGACTTCCTCCGCATTGTCTCTGCCACAATGCGCTGTACTATGTGCTAACAGTGACACGGCAGGGCGGGGCTGAACCTGCGGGGAACAATCGCTGCGTAGGTATCCACAACTAATGGCCGACCGCGACTGCGTCGACATAATCACTGCTTTCCACCATCCAACAACAGATGAGTATATACATATATGTGTGTAAGCATTTTTAAAAGATAAATGAAGGGGATTGTTATCCTTCATTTATTTTCTATCACATTATATGGTTTCTGTATCACAAAGGAATGAGGCAGCGTTATTGGCGAAACCTCCCTTGGGTGTTCTGAGTTTTCCCGCCGCTTTCATAAAAATAATAAAGGTAGTCTATACAAAACCTCGACAGTGATGTATCTAAAGCTTCCTCAAGAATGACTCTATCAATAACCGCGTGAATGTTCCTTCAGTTGTTTTAAATTTCTCTTGAACAGATACACGGACATGGAGAACTTTGATTTATAATATGTATACAGTGAAATATTATAATTATGTTTTTGTAAACAAAATCTACTTGTTGCATTTAAGTATTAAATGAATTGAGCAGATTTATAAAAGTCAAAATATTTTTATTCAGTGAAATCTTAACAAAAGTTGAATAAATGTTATGTTAATATTTTTAAAATAAATTCTTTGGAGTTGATTAATGGCTGCAAATAGACTTGGACATGGTCAAATGGCACATTCCCACTGCTTGTGGCACTTGAGATGTCAAATAAATAGCGATTCCCATTTCGGTTTCGTTGACCAAACATGACGTTTCAAAAGTTGTATGTTTCTTGTAACTGATAACACATTAGCTCAAACGAAAAGCTTTGTCTTTCTGTAGTTATACTAGTGACTTATATAACTAGTGGGCGCCCGTAGCTTCATCTATGTAGTTCTCGACCCTGTGGAAATATCAGGATAAAAATTATCCCGTGTCACTTCACAGGAGTCTGGGTATCACGTACTTAAATATTTTTTACAATCCGACTCGTAATTTCAAAGAATAACTGGAACAAACTTATTAATGACAAGTTTAAGGAACATTTATTATACGTAGTAAAGCAGTTTGTAGGTTCTAGGTAAAGTCCTTAAAGTAGAAACCTTGGCTGGCACCGATTCCTAGATATGCTTAAGTAAATAAAAGCAACTAAATGACACAGTTTTTTACTTTTTAGTGCTTTGTGAGTCGGTTCTATTTTTTGTTAAAAATTTTAATTTCTTACTTTTTAGTGATTTATCGCCACCTAACCTACTCGTACTGTATTCTCATAGTATATTATACGGCACTAGTAGCCAAAAAGCTACCGATACTTACACAAAAACCGAAATCGCTGCAAGTATGCCTATAAAATTTGAAGAGTTCCTTAAATTTTCCCGGGATATCATCATCAGATCCTAAGATGATCATCTTGAAAGTGTGCCCTTTCTAATAAAAAAAACTTATCAAAATCGGACAACTCTGTAAAAAGTTATACGTGGTCATACATTAAAGAGAATAAAAAAATATTCGTGTCGAATTGGGAACCACCTCCGTTTTTTTTCGTCGGTTAAAAATTGATTCTTTGTTACGTTTATTTGAAATTACAAAAAGACATTTTAATTTTATTTATTTGTATATATTAGATATTTTTTTGAATTGTACTATTCTCTTTCGTTCAGATTACTACATTTAATTGTAGCGAGCGCATATCGCCGCGCGCCGTCTCGCAAAGTTAACTCGAAATTAATATTCGACCAAGTTTAAAAAAATCTCGCTTAATTAAGAAGGTTATTTACTTTTCAGCGAAGTTGTCGGAGTCTCTAAAGCTGTAATACCATCGTTAGCGTGGGACGGCGCGGGGGCGAGTAGGGGTGAGCGGGGCGGCGCGGGGGTGATCGGGACGGCGCGGGGGGAGACCGCAACACGTTAATTGACGAGCTCTCGAAGCCTTCGCCTCACTCGCGATTGATTGAAAAAAGATTTTTTATTTCCTCCGACTCCTGTTTTTTCTCTATTATTTTTGCTGCAAGATTGCTTGAGAACGTAAAAGACGCGGCCTGGTGATGTTATGTGATGTCTAATCCCACTGTTGAGCAAAAGTCTGATTTACGACCTCGACAAATTGTTTGTGTTACACACTTCAGCAAAGATCTCGTGCATCATAAAAAAAATAGCTATTTGTTATGCTAGGCAGCAAAATTGATTTTTACTGCAAGTGCACGTATTGAATACTGAACGTCGCGGGGTATTATTCAATGCACGAGAAGTAAAAAAATTTGCTGCCGTGCGCAACACACAACTTTTCATCTCACTATAGCGAGGAAAATGATACACGCAAAAAGAAATAAAAAAATACCACATACAGAATACAGCATTCGTTTATTATTATCAATAATAATATGTACGAAACTAAACACGGTAAATTAAAACTTATTAAAAATTATTGCAATGTGTTATATTAATTATAATATTATTGTTTCGGTTTCACGTTTGTATTATTCAATTGAGTGTTATTAATTTTTTTTTCAACTTTATTCCTGTTCATTATTCATTATTGTAATTCTATTTAATAATGATGTAATATAAGTTAATAACGAAATAAAAAAATTATAGTAATATGATGATGTATGATAATAAGATATTAATATTTATTCATGTTATACAAAGTGGAATTTAATAATAGTGTTAAAAAACTAAATAAACAGACAATTAACATAATACTTTAAGAAGGTACCTCATTTCTAAACGTATTTCATATTTTGAAAAATAATGGAACATGCAAATTACTCTTCGAGTAATTTAATCTTTGTTGGTGCGTATTAATTTTTTTAGTGTTCTAATTTTATTTATTTATGATTTTTTTTATAATCCGAAATGGAAATAGATTACTACCTGATTAATATCCATTGTATGAAATTGAAATTAATGAAAATGTCAAAAAGCTAAATAAACATATAAATACTCACTTTTAACAGGAACCCCGAGCCTAAGCTTTCATTTTTTAATAAGATACTTTGCCTGCCTAAGCAGAAAAAGTACTTTGATGGTACTTTGCCTACCAAGGCAGTAAAAACGACTTTTGTGTCCTAATTTGGCCAAGCAAAAACTACTTTTCCGAGCAAGTGAGATGAAAAATAAAATATTCCCGACATGACAAACATCTGATCTGCGTGGTGTGTGTGGAGCAGTGACTCGCTCATGACGTTCAGGACTCTTCCTTTGATCCTCTCACTGTGCTCGTGGTTTAATCTGAATCCTGTGCGTGCACTGGCAGATGTGTGGCATTTGATACATGCACTCGCAATAACCAACTATTTGCCTAATAGTTATTTCTGATCGAAGTTATGAGGGAAACATTACAATGTTAGCCTAATTCAACGGCCTACTGCAGAGCCAGGCCTCCTCCTATTATACAATGGCAACTGACATTATTTTCAATTTAAGATTTAGAAAGCAATGTAAAAGTACATTTTGAAAATTATTACATTGTCATACAAACGTTGATTTTCAGTTTAAAGCATTTAAAAAAATTCCAATAAAACCCTTATATTTAAAAACTCATGGATACCTTTGTAGAAAGTTAAAGCTCAGGTGTAGAGTGAATCATAATGTATTATATCGATTTGTTTATTTATTTAAAACATTCATGTACAGAACAGATGAAAATCATTAATATTGAATTAATGAAAATGATTTAAACCTTGTTAGAATTTAAATTCAAATTCAAATATGTATTAGGAAATAAAACGTCTGGATTTAAAAATTAAAATTGTGTAAAAATTAAAATGAATTATATATTTTAAAACAGGCTAATTGAGTGGAAGTATTGCCACGCGGTATGTGTTTCTAAACACATGTTTTTCGTCTATATTATTAATTTATATTTTCCATAATTTAGGTACAAAGCTGTTCTATGCAGATATAGAAGCGAGCGTCAACGCTTTGACTGCGCCAGGGTGTTGTTAAGCCTGAAGATCCCTGGATATAGCAATGTGTCCTTGTGTTGTGTATTTTTGGGGAAAATTGAAATGAAATGAAAATGAAATGAAAATATACTTTATTGCACACACCAAGACAGGAAAGATAAGAAACAGGATACAATTTACACAAGAATTTACAGTAGCACAATAGGCGGCCTTATCGCCAACAGGCGATCTCTTCCAGGCAACCTAGTTAAGAAGCCACAATAAATTAAAGAGAGGGTGAGGGTGTACAGAACAAGGAACTTAAAAAGAAAATAAAAACTTAATTTACAACTAAATCGAGATTAAATAAAAACTAAAACACACTTTATACATAACTTAAATATATAATTACTTATAAGTAATAAACACTATAATATTTAAAAATAAATAAATATGAATACATATGCAAAATGTAAAATGAATAAATATATATAAAACATACAATATATATAATACATATATACTTATCTATATGTACAACATTAAAATCGACTGGTAGTAATCTGAAACATTTTAAGGTGGATAGTAATGTTTAGCTAAGAGTCCCTTGAATATAGGTAAAGATTTCGCACGTCTGATATGAAGAGGGAGAGAGTTCCAAAGCCTGACGGCTTCTACAGTGAAGGATCTAGAAAGGAAAGAAGTACTATGAGAAGGAATTTTTAGGATAAGGTTATCGTTTGAACGAAGTGAGCGACAGTGAGAGTCACTGAGGAACTCAAATCGTTCTTTGAGATACAGAGGAGCATGATGGTGGAAAAGAACAGAGTATAAGAGGGAAAGAATATGAGTATTCCTGCGAAGGCGAATTGGAAGCCACTTGAGTTTATTGCGAAATTCAGAAATATGGTCATATTTACGAAGTCCAAATATGAACCGAATACAGAGATTTTGAATGCGCTCAAGTTTATTAAATTGCTCAATAGTTAAATCAAGATAGCAAGTGTCAGCATAATCAAGAATTGGTAGAAGGAGAGATTGTGCCAGCATAATTTTCGTAGGTATGGGCAGAAAGTTACTAAGGCGCCGAAGAGAATGTACTGCTGCAAACATCTTCCTACTCACTTCACTTACCTGAGGAACCCAAGATAGATATCTATCAAAAATAACACCAAGATTTTTGACAGAATTGCTATATGGTAGTTGGACTCCATCAAAAACAACGCAAGGCAATGATGTCCAGTCAATACGTGCTATTTGTTTGTGACTACCTATTATAATTGCCTGTGTTTTAGAGGGATTTACAAGCAAACCATGAGATTTACTCCACTCAACAATTTTTTGTAAATCCTCATTTATGGAATGTATTTTGGTGGGTAAATCTTCTATTTTTGCTTGGCCATACAGTTGAAGATCATCAGCGTAAAGGTGGTAGAGAGAAGTTAAGTTATGAGTAATTGAGTTAATAAAAATCGTAAATAAGAGAGGAGACAACACGCCACCTTGCGGCACACCGGCATCCACCGAACACCAATCGGAGCATGAATCTTCGACTCGTATCCGCTGCCGGCGCCCATGCAAGTAACTATGAAACCAGTCAAAGACTGTGGGAGATATGTTAAGAGAGCGCATAGTGGCCAAAAGAATGTCGTAATCAACATTATTGAATGCATTGCTGAAATCCAGTAATGTTAAAACTGTAACACACCGATTATCCATACCCGAGCGGATATCGTCAGTAATTTTAACCAAGGCAGTAGTCGTACTATGACCGGTACGGAAGCCAGATTGAAAAGGATTAAAAAGGTTACGCCGAGACAGGAAAAGGGTAAATTGTCTATGAACTATACGTTCAAAGACTTTAGAAAGGAATGGAAGAATAGATATAGGCCGGTAATCAGAGAAACTAGAGGGATTTGACTTTTTAGGGATTGGAGTAACTTGCGCGCTTTTCCAGGAATTAGGGAAAACACCAGTAAGAATGGAGTGATTAAAAATGAAAGTTATAATAGGGATTAAAAGGTCAAGAAGGGGCATGATCATTTTACGACTAATGCAATCGGTGCCAACAGCATCAGAGTTCACTTCCATAATGCTTCTCACAACATCACCACAGTCGATTTGACTAAAAATAAAAGTTGGATCATCGGGAGTGGGCAAAGCTGAAATTTGATTAATTGTGTTCGATTTAGTTGTACTATCAATCGTACAAGATGAGGAGAAGTGCTGGTTAAGCTGGTTTAAATTAACATTACTAGTATGA
This sequence comes from Mycalesis mineus, assembly GCA_034621355.1. Taxonomy (NCBI): domain Eukaryota; kingdom Metazoa; phylum Arthropoda; class Insecta; order Lepidoptera; family Nymphalidae; genus Mycalesis; species Mycalesis mineus. The sequence goes on from CM067897.1 coordinate 1,716,753, forward strand.
TTATTCCTATTTGCTTTCCCAACACCCAGAGATTTCAGAAACGTCCATACTCTGCCAGAGTCTTCCTCCTCGAGCACAGATTTGTGGATATGGCGTCGTTGCATATCTCTACACAACCTGTTACACCGATTTCGAATAACTTTGTATTTATGCCGGTAAATCTCAGTATCATTAGATTTCAATTTGGCTTTCGCAACATTTTTTTTTGTGTTGTATGGTTTTAATTTCCTCAGTAAGCCAAGGAGCAGGAAGATGCTTAATTCTTACTGGACGAATTGGAGCATGGCGGTCATACAGATTAAGTAAGAAGGAATTAAAAATCTCCACCTGCTCATCTATACTGGATCCAGCACGAATACTATCCCAATTTAAACTTGCAGCATCCTCCCTTAGGCAATCCAAATCCATTCCGTTAAAATTACGCCGGAGAAGAATTCTTGACTTAGCTTTTGGGGGACGGATTTTATAAGATAAATAAAGTAAGTCATGATACGAAAAGGCATCAGCAGGACATTGACCGTGCTTAGCCACATAATCACTAGAAGATACAAGAATAATGTCAAGAAGAGATGGGGAACGATTTGGCAAAGTGTGAGTTGCAGACAGAGGAAGTAAGTGCAGATTTGCAGCCTGTACTATAGATTTAAGACGTGCAGCCCGAGAATCATTTTTTAACAGGCATGTATTAAAATCACCCATAATTATCGTATGTTTATACTGTGGAACAAAATTATCTAATAACCCCTCTAAGTGCGGAAAAAAGTCGATAGAGAGGCTAGGGTTATAATAAACTCCCAGTAGGAGTTTAACAGTTGAAAAAATAACTTCAATAAATAAGTGTTCTGGAGATAGGGTAGTCTGTGTTTGTGATGCGCTAATAACGGTATAAGGTAAGTGAGAACGGAGATAAATAGCAACACCACCACCGACCCGATTTTCACGGTCATTCCGTATCAAGTGAAAACCAGGAAGAGCATAGGATGTAGAAGATAAAGAGGGTCTAAGCCATGATTCAGAAATTAAAATTGCATGAATATACTTGCTATCAAAAGAAGAAAGCATATCAGGATAATGTGCAGGAATACTCTGAGCATTGATGTGGACGATATTGAAATTTTTTAAAGAATCAGAAAAGTGCGAATCAAGGGTTTCACTAAGTGTGGGGAGACTGTAAAAACTATCATTACTACTTTGAATATCGGAATTGGATAGTGAGAAAAATGAATCATTAAGGTTTACTATATCATAAAAAGACATGACAAAAATAAATGTATATATATATATTATGTTTAATAAACAAATTATATTCTGATCTAATTAAAAATAAATAAATAAAGTAAAATAAAATACAAATATATGAATAAATAAATAAATATGATAAAATAAAAGTACTAACTATATAAATTTAAAAATAAAATATAATTTTAAAATAAAAATAAACAATACCTACCAGCTTTTAGAAATCGTAACATTCTTATACATAAAAGTTGAAGTTTAAATGAGATTTAACAAATTCACCTTTTATTGAATTGAATATATATTTAGAAAATGTTAGAATAAAAAGAAATTCTGAACACAGTTTAAAGTTTACAAACATAGTATTTGTCTCTGGTTATTAATTAATCTGTGGTAACTCTGCGTTGACATCACAGATAGTAGCGAATAAAAATAAAAATGTAACAAAATTGCGGGTGGAAAAATAAAAAAGTTGTACCAGAAGTGAATGTAAATAAACAACTTATTAAGGCAGTACTACTTTTTAATAACGCGTCTAACAGGACGAGAAACCGGCAACTTTGTTCCTGGACTCGTGGAAACTACACCAGAGCTAGGGCCAGGCGATCCCGTCGTCACCGCCGCCGACGCTGTCTCAACAGGGATTATCTCAAGATCGCTCATGCATTCCACTCGGTGGCGCGCGCCGTCCGGACCAACGATGTGAATGTATCCATCCCGGGTCCAACAGTTAGCGATGCCGAACCGTTTCCGTGCCTCAAGAAATACATCGTGACGTTGTTTAGTCAAAAACTCCGACTGTGTATAACCAGTGCCCTTCAATTTCGTTTTAGCGAACCACACTTTATCGCGAACAGTTATGTCTGTAAATTTAATAACAATAGGCCTGGGTTTGTTACCTGAAGATCGACCAAAGCGGTAACTCCCCTTGATGCTAGAACTGGAAAAATTTGGAAGATCTAAGTGTTCAGCAATAGTTGATGTTACACGCGTACTTAAGTTCTCCGACTTGGCCTCAGGCACACCATGCAAGAGTAGCATCTTCCGCCTTCTTCGCATCTCCTGCCGATCCATTTCCAGTCTAAGGAATTCAAGCTGCTGCTGTAGTGTATTTAGTGTAGAAATAATGAACATTTTAAAAGATGCAAAGTCAGCGGCTATGGATGACGTGGTCGCAGCGGTCTTGGAAGCAGTGTTTCTTTGCAGTTCTTGCTGGAATTCGTCCATCTTCATGTGAAACATATCGGACATCGCAGAAAAGGATTGTTTTAGTGAATCCATTTGTGTGAGTTTTACTTGTGAACGGACTTAGTATAAGTTACGAAGTAAATGCCGAAAATTTTATCAGGATAACATTAGCTGGTAAGTAACTATATTCACAGACACATTATTCACTTTAAAAAGTTAATAAAAACCAATAATTACTATTTTTTTATAATAAAATGAGAGAGTGAATTAAAAACAGATGTTCCTTGTTCCACGCCTACCCGCAAAAAAAAAAAAAAAAAAAAAAAAAAAGAAAATTGTATAATTATAGATTGGAAATGTTATAGTTATTGAATTATGTCTGTTGAAAGTTTTAAAATGTAACCCTATATACTATAAGAGAGGGGTTACAGAGCGTAGACCTTGGTTGCTCTAATGTGATGGACATAGACTGACATGACTTGATTTCGTAATAATCACAGGTCTAGGTGTCCTATTGAAGATTTCTAGATCAAGTCGCATCAATTCCAAGAATGCCCTCTTTACTCTGGGACCTGTGGCTAATGATGTTGTAGGACGCTACACGGACCACGTCTCATTGAAGGTCTCACCATGTACAAGTGCTTGTATATGGGGGAACTTTCATAATTGTAGCAGTTCATTTGATCCGTTGTTTGATGTCTGCTACGAGTTGAAAAGTTAATTTCTAACAAGGATATCGAACGTTACACTAAGTATTATAATTTTAAACGAGTCATTGATCAATTAAAACTTCCCAAATTAAATTTTAAACATACAAGTACTTATGAAATAATTAAATTGAACTTTGAGCTACCTACTTGTTATTATTATTTAGGTAAAATATCAAGTGAGTGAGTGAGAGAGCCAATCAGGTAATAATGAAAATTATATTTTTTTAAACAGTCTTTTTATATTATTATATTATCATAGTTATTTCTAACATCATTTTAATGTATTATTTCCGAAATCACACAAAAATGCAGATTTTTTTATTCTTAATTGTAAGAGTTTTATGAAATTGATAACACTTGGGACGTCGTACCGCCGTAGGGAGGCCAGACCAGGACCAATTTTGAAATTCTCAGTCCGCCTAGAATCCAGGACCTCCGTCTTATTAATCCACCGTGCATACCGCTGCGTCACGAAGGCTGTCATAATTTATTTAAAGTATCATTAGTGATTTATTTTAGAGCAGAAAAAAGGTTGAAATAGTTCATATAAATGTTCTTACACATAGTCAGGTCGTCGGCCCGTAGTTCTTCATGTCAGCAGCTGCCTGTCGGCTCGACTGTGACATAGTAACGATGTCGGCTCTGCAACAACATCTCATCTCATTTCGAGATGCGTACGACGAGTGCGTACATAGCAAATGTACAAGCTACTAATGCATTACATTGTAGCAGACTCGTCGCAGCGAGCGGCGGGATGCGATCACCGATTAGTTACACAGATGCTGCTAAAATCAAATTTAATATGATACATGATGTTACGCATGGCCCTTAAAGGAATTGAGACACAAAAGTGTTTCGAGTTGGAACTATTTGATCGAATTAGGAATAGAACAAGCGGCATCGTGCAGGCCGAATGCGCGTTTCAGGCCAGCTTCTTGACTCCGGTACAAGTTATATCAGTCTTTGTCCCTAGCATTTCGTTTTTCGCACCCTCCTTCTTCTGGGGTATGGAATCAATTGAATTGCTTGCTGCAGTTTTGTCGAGATCGAAAGAAAATTTAGAAGATTGGAGAGAATTCAAACCCACTTCACTTTAGATGCGAATCGTTCTAATGTGAAGATGGCGGAAGGGACGCAGGGAGATGTTTCTTACTCTAGCCCGTCAACGTATGGAAATCCGTTGGAAATTTGAAAAATTATAGACGCGACATAATTATGAGCTAAGGATGACGTGACGATCACTTTTTATTATTTCGTATCGCACGTTGTATGCAATGTGTTGGTTCAGTTTCTACTACACTAATGCTTTTACAACTACAAGTTTCCTTGAAAGAAATTAAGGTAAACCTTTGAAAAGAAGATGATGAAAGTTTTACGTAAGGGTCATAGTTTAATCGTTTTTTAAAAAAAATATTTTTTTGATTTTAAACACCTTACCAAAATACAAAAGATCCTAATTTTGTATCCTGTTTCCAGAAGCTTACAATTTATATAAAAATATATTACTGTGTACAAACTAACTACTTAGTTCATAATTTTGCCGTAAGGTCTTCCTAAAAAGCCAAGTATTCAGAATTGTAACTGTAACTAAACAGATAGGTACAGGTAACAAACTCTTTACCCTGTTACTGAATGTCTGTACAAGCGTTGCTCGTGCGCTAAAGCAGTTCGGCGTAACACTGTCAGCTACAAGTGATACAACAATCTGATGTTGGCAGCCATTCCACACATTAACCATTACACTGTTTTAGTATATTACAAAAGCAATAGAAGTCGCGTCGCCATGCTGCCCCGGGGCGGAGTGTGGGGGCCGCACTGTTGTGCAGTAGTGCACACAATACGCGGGCGGAGTCGCGCACAAAGGCTTGCAGGCCGACTGGGGTAGCTCCAGCCGGTAGGGGCAACACTGTGCGCGACACACGATTAGTGTGGAATATTGCTTATATATGTGAGTGTTAACTACTACATTTGGCACATTCGGCTCAAATGACAAATTAATAGGAAGCACTCTGATAATTTACATCTAATCTGAGATCTCAGAGTTGTCAGTTGAGTTGTTATAAGAATGTACGTAGTGTTAAGACCCACCACTCTGCTTCAACTCGAATTAATATGCTTAATTGCATTATTTAACGTTTGTCAACCTCCTTGATCTTATGGATAACCTATGTTGCTTCGATCACAAGGTCCTGAGTTTGAATGTTTGTCGTTTGTTTGACGTTTGTTCGTGGAATATCTCATCTTGGTTTGTGTTCATCTAAGAAATTTTTAATGTGTGTACTGTAATGTGTACTGGGAGGTCACTGTCATCATCATCTGATTGTGATGAAAAATTATCATCTTAGCCCGTCGACCTGCAACCGTGGTGACTCTACGCTCCATATCCCCTTTCCTATTCCTAGTAGGAGGGAGTTCCTAACCCTATAGTGGGTGGTTAGCCCGCTGATAATGACCGATAATAATAACCGTGACTAACGGCTTAACGTGCTCTCCAAGACACGGAGGCTTATCACCAACAACTTGTCTTCGATCTTAGAATGACATAAAAATGTTTACAAAGAAAATTACAACTTATTATTATTCCATAGCCCGACCCGGGACTCGAACCCAGGGTCTAGTGGCCTGAAGCCACATAGGCTAATCAACAGACAAAGTAGGCAATAATAAAATGAGTTGGGCCAACGTGGGTAAGATTGACCAATTAAATTAAACTTAAAAAATTAAAATTTTTCTAACATGAAATGAGATACAAACTTAATTATTTTGATGTATGATCCCATTTAAATGTTTAATTTAAATAATTTAAACTAACAACTTTTAATTTGTTTCTTACAGAAAATTTGTTACTTACAACTTTTTTTATCAAATGTCTAGTGGTTGACGATGTAATTAAAACTATATAATTATTATTTAAAAATTATATTCTTATTGCAGCAATTTTTCTACCGCTACGGATGGTGTTCATATTGTTTTGTGCATTTTATTGTTATAAAAACTTATAGAGACATAATAAAGGAATATAATTGAGGAGGCGATATTATATTCAAAATTGGTCAATTATCCGTACATTGTCAATTATACCGTTGACCACGTACGTTGACCCTATTTGGAAACATAGGAAGTTTTCGAAACATTGGTTTGGAAACAGTTTGCCAGTGCCATTGAGTCTTAAGCCTATCTTGAACTCACAGAAAAAAGCGTAAGCAAATGTACTGTGAGCGTACAAGAAGCGGAAGAAATAATTTATAAATATTGTAATAAATGCTTGTTTAGTGATTCATTTTTTGTGTTTATATTGGATAGAGAGATAGAGAGCTTCTCTACGTGGTCTTGTGGAGGAGATCCGTAAAAAATTAAGAAGTTACCATCGAATATACGCGTTTGCTTTAGCTCTACGAGTCATTGCTGGTGACAGTTGGCAAGGCTTAATTACATAATCCAGGCTCCCAAGACAGTGGAATAAAAATTGTGTAGGGTTAACAACCAGCTCTGCGCTTGCAGTGACTCATTGACTAACTCAGAGCTTGACAGCGCAGTGCTGGGTGAATGGCGATATCCTATTGGTGGAGTACATACTCGGATCGTCATTAAGATACTAGAGGGCAATGTCTAACTCGCGCGATGATATCAATGATTTGAAATGATTATGTCTATATCTATATAATACTATAAAATTATCAATTAATTGATATAAAATTTTACTAATTAGTAATGGTGATAACTCCTTATATAATGAGCTTCAGACTCGCAACGCTGCTCCAATGCGGATTTCAATTGATTTTGAAAGGAAAAAATATACAACAAAATCACTTATTCAAGTTGGTTTTTATATAAGTAGTTATGAAAAATTAAATCTTTTTATCTTCTAGATTTAACTATAATCTGGTAAAATTTTATTTGGGAGGAAATGACTGATTAATATTTTTACGTTTTCTTATAGGATCACTTCTTTGTCCGGCCGTCTGTCTGTCAAGACCCTTTTTCTCAGGAACGCGTGGAGGTATCAAGCTGAAATTTGTATTAAATACTCAAGTCTGCTGTCCTTTAGAGTCGTGAATAAACCAAGCTTCTAGGAAGGAAAGATAACCGTTATGGGATTATTAGATCCTGTTTGATGGAGAAATAATAAATGAATAATAGTTATTATAAGAAGAATAAATGGCAATAAGAAATGAAAAGTATAAAATCGAGTAAGAGTAGCATTATCTACTGCAAATCCCCCTCAAATTCAATTAACTAATAAAGTTCCTAAATAAGGAATAGCGGATAAAAGATTAGTAATTACAGTAGCTTTTTAAAGAGGATACATCTTAAGCGGCTTATTAACTCTTTCAACTCAGTAAGTCAAAAGGTTTTTAAAATTACCGCCAAAGCGATTTAGCGTTCCCGTATGATGTACATAGGATAAATGCATTTCGAAATGTCTACAGTAGGAATTATAATTGAAAACTTACATGAAAATCTTAATAATTTTATTGAAAAGCCCACGAATGCAAACGTAGTGCCCGTTCCTGGTAGATACAAACTAGCCTGTCACTACTCACGTGTGCATAATACTTATAAAAAGATTATTTACAATCCGACTGGTAGTTTCAGAGAGATAGATATAGATAAACAGGAAAAAAAATTTTTGAAAATTATTATATACAAAGTACGAAGCAGTTAATTTGGTTATAAACAGATACTTTAATTTTTTGTACATACAATAACTCTAGACTTCCTTAAACAGGATCTCTTTAACTATTTAGTTCTCCGAACGTAAGAAAAGTAAATTGTTTTGCTTTCCGATTTAATTTGGCAAAAATAAACAGGTGCAGAGAACAAAAACCCTTGAAAAATAACAGTTTTTAAAGTCGTTCAAAATATTACCATCGGCGGCGAAGTGGTCCCGAACATGAAGCCTCACAGCGGCGCAGTGTACGCGGCCGCAGGATTGCGCACATTAGCGCGCGGAGCCGCGGCGGGACATTATACTTACTTTATTTAATTCCGCTTTAATTGTGCCGCGGCTTTGTGATGCCTGTCATTATGCAGTTGCAGCGCTCCCTACCTGATGACTCGCGGAGTACATAAGCGTATGCTGATGGGATTTACACAAATCATAATTAATGACTCACTGTGGGCCCCCGGCGTAGCAGGGCTTAGAGCATAGGCTCTGAGGTTTAAACCCGCCACGGTTCAATGCCGCAAGTCGGCGGGCAGATGCTTACTTAGAGCTCATATCCAAAGAGCTTCTTTAGAATCTGTACTCATACCTACAACACAATGCTTCGATGTGTACCTACATACTCTTAGCTGTGTAACAACTACTATTAGACATTATGGAGACTGAGTTTACTGTCATCTTATCAGCTCAAACTGTAGAGATAATTTCTGCAAAAAATGTCCAAAATGCGAACTAAACCTTGTCGTAGATCGTAAACTAGTCCATAACTTCATATAAGTAGATAGTTATTTATAACTTTATTCTTTTATATAAAACATAATTGTCAGGAAAAGCTTTTTTTTGGTCTACAAGATGTTACGCTTAAATCATCTCCTGTCGAACAACAAGTTTGTTTTCAGTTACGTTTTCCGTGTAAATCACAAAGTACCATTACCAGTACCATTTATTTTAAGTAGATTCATCATTATCAGCCTATTAATGGCCCACTACAGGGCCAGACCTCCCTCCTTATAGGAGAGGGGATATGGAGCGAAAATCCACCATGCCGCTCCAATGCGGGTTGGCGGGCTTAGGGTGATAATGTTTCATTTATTAACGATCAGTATCAGATGTTGATGACATTGACCGGGACCGACGGCTTAACGTGCTCTCCGAGGCACGGGGGTGTAACACCACCAACTTCCCGACTTCGGACTTGAAATGTACTGAGAATTTCATAGAAGAATGAAAAACTCAGAATTATTCCGTGACCCAACCCAGGATTCGAACCCAGGACCACGTGATCGAAGCCAGTTAGGCTAACCACTAAGTAAGTAACACTTGAGTAGATTGTTATATAAGATTTTTTGATAAGTTATACGACTTTACCAATTCCGAAAATATTTTCTACCGAGAAAAGTTTTTACTGCTTCAGAGTTAGCAAGTAACCATACTATTCAGACACTCATTAATATATATTACATGCAATACGTTGTCCTGCGCTGTCAGTTTGAAGTCTGTAGGTATGTAGAGACAGAGGCTGGACTTTCAACTAGCGTGCTATAATGACGAATAATGTATTTAAAAGCCTTTACTAGTTAAAATTGAGACTAAATAATGATCCATACAACTGGATTGAAATATCGTAAAATAAAAATCTCGTCGTTTTATCGCGGTATGTATCGAAAAACCACGAAATAAGTTTAAAATCATCTAATGAGAAAATGATTAAACTGACCTGCATCGTAATTTATTCTTGTATTAATTATTTCATTCTTGTATTAACCATGGCTTCTAAATATTACCTACTGCTTCTAGTCCCTCTGTCAAGCATTTGTGAAGAAGTATAGATGCACTTTAAAGCTATCTTTTATTATAGTCATGCTGGAAGTTCTGTAAGACACTGGGTGATCCGTCGTTGAATCGTCGTGTCGTTGGCTCGGGCTAAAGTCACTGAAACAAAGACTCTGAGCTGACGCGTAAAGAGCAACAGGTGCATCTCACCTAGCGCACCTGAGTATGTTACGACGATTGTGAACTGACCGCAATCATTCATTTTCTCAATGAATTATTCGAATTCTTGATAGTTATGAATTCCTGGTGCGCCAAACACCACAATCACAATCACAATGAAAACAAATCGAAAAAAAATAAAGTGATATTGGAAGTATTGGTTTGTGTTGGCAGTCATGTATCGCTAAGGTGCTGCTGCAAAATGAATAAGGCTCACATTTAGAGGCGACTTCTACCACACTTGTAACGAGTCATAATAATTTTGTAAATGAAAAGGAAAAAGTATCAAAATACTTGGACCTTGCTCACAAGATTAGGTACCGCCCTGTGGAATGTTTAGTCAACTACATATTATTGTTCCAATGGTAATTTCAGTCAATGATCTTTTTGCGAAAAACTTCGACCAACACTCTAAGAAGCTTTCGCTTGGTTGACCTTGAAACGGCGCGTATTGTGAGGAGGTTCCTCACTCTGGAGCCCTGACCACCGGTTGCTTGGGTACTAAAAAATCCCGCAAGCGGAAGAGCAGTTTTTTTTATAAATTTTTATAGTACTATATATAACGTAGTTAAATTTTTTAAAAAGAAATGTAAATGAAAATAAATGAGAGAAAAAATTCTGGTAATTAATGTATATCATTTTAATTGCAGGCATTATTATTGTTAAAGATGCTATTAATCACTGTTCCGCAAAATCCGCACTTTAAGAGGGGCATTAGATCAGTGGGAATTAATGTTAACGAATATAGCAACCGTTGAGTTTGTTACGGGCTCTTCTCATCAGAGCCTCAGGCAGAGTCCCTACACATGCTCTAACATGACGTTGATAAATTGGCAATGATTTACTGAAATCTTTCAATTGTAACAAATAAATGAAACGTGAAAAGCAGCCAGTAGCTCGTAACTTATACTGCGGCGCCTCTTGAAGACGCGTCGTTAGCGGCCGCAGCCCGCCGCGACGCACGAGTGCGGCCACGCAACATGCGGGCTGAGGGACGTGCGTAACGCTTGTCCGTTTGCCTACTTATTATCATTACGCCACGTATCAGTCAGAAACTAAGAAAAAATTATTATCAAAGATATAGCTAAAACATTAAATTAAAATAAAATAAAATAAAATGCTTGTAGCACTACTGAGTCTTCACACAATATAATGAACATAATGACGTCGAAGGGATGTAAGTAAAATTTTCTTTAGATGCATCTGGAAATTTCGGAATGTGAAAAGGTACTGAACTTGTGGGACGCAATCACACGGTTGTACAACGTACAATATTGTATGATTTTTGTATTTGGGAGGCCTAATCGCTCATGTGCGGCTGAGGCGCGCTCGCCCGCGCTCGTCCCTCGGGCGCTCTGCCGCACTCTATTACGTCGCTGTAATCAGGAACTATCCGTGGCCCTGGCCCGCGCGCGACTGTGAGCCCTGTGCCGCGCTCTGAAGGCTCACTGTCCGCTGCACGCCGCCGCCGCCCACGAACTTCGTCTACGTAATTATTTAAGTTAATGATATACTACACCTTTCCATAAATGATTTCTTTTTACGCCGCGTGCAAGCGAGACGTGCAACGCGGGCGGCCGGGGGTGCGAGCGGGAGCGCCACGGGGTGGCGCCTCCCCCGGCTGAAAGCATGCTCTCGGATTATAATATTGCGAGCGCGACTCTCGCTTTGAAGGCAGTGGACTGCTTTTTAATCTCGCTTACTTATGTACCGCAGCCCGCACCTAGCGCCCCATGTAAGGCTCTTAACGAATTTAGGTACCCGTTTGTTTGTACCACTCCTCCCTCCCCGGTGCGCATATTTTTGCATTCTTCATTTAATTACTAGCGCTCGCCCGTGACCTCGCTCGCGCAGACTACTGACGGTGATACCACAGTGTATGTAGGAATTTTTCCACAATATCATGTCCACGCGTCTTCAAGTGAGCTGAATGGAATTGGATAGACGTGACTGAAAAATTGAAACTCAGATCAAATCCTCAATCAAGTGCTAGCTCAAGGAATACGCTTTATATTGTTTGCGCGTGCTTGCTTCAGAATGATGAGGAGATAGCAGTGTGCAGTGCTGCAGGCTTGTTCTCCAAAGCTTGTGAAGCACAGACATGCAGCGGATGCTGAAAGGGCTTTGCCTTTCAGCTGAAATACTGATATGTTACTGCTACAAAAATAGATCAGATAACATATTTTTGAGTATTATATATTAAAACATTGCATGGATTCACTTTAATTTAAGGCTATGTTTTCAGGTTTATATTAAGACGTACCTACAGTTTAAAATTTAAACTGTAAAAAGGCTTTATCAAAGCATTCCTTTTATTTGGTTATATTAACTGCAACATAAAATATATGTCTATCTCATAGGTATATTCTTTGTCCAATAAGTTTACGTGTATAAAATTCCTCCACTTTAAAACGATTTGTAAGTAATTGAAATTGCTGATAGGTTGGTTAGGTATTTGTGATCATAAAATTAAAATTATCTTTTGTATTAATTTTATGTACATCACTTTAATGTTCACGTACTACTTATTGGTGTCGACCACACTGTAATGTGTATTTTCGATTAAAGATAATCGGCTCGATTCAAGAAAATTACGGAAATCTTAGATTTGATTTTAAGGAGTGATCGGGTAAATTTATATATTAAGAGATTCTAAGCAAATGAGTTTCTAATTTTCTAATGAGTTTCTTTCTATTTTTACTAGTGACCAAAGAGCTGCATTGGCTAATGAATTAGCCTAACTATTCAAAAAAGAAATATGGCCCTTAGGTATTTCACACACAATCTCGCCTCGCTGCAATGGAGTCCAGCAGGTTTTAGATTTAAGTTTAAGCATTTAATTAATAATTAGTAGTAGTTTGTAATTTAGATTATGTATTACTTAATTTTCATTTATTATTTATTAAAACATTTAAAAATGTAGCTAAATATTAAAAGTAAATCGAAATTTGACTTTCATCATCATTACCAGCCTATTAACGGCCCACTACAGGGCCAGGCCTCCCTCCTGTAAGGAGGGAGAATTGGACTTTGATTTAAACAATTTATTTTCTTTTTTTTTTCTAAAAGCAGGCTTCAATCTAACTTACCAACAAAGATTATTAATTCATTAATAGTTTCTATAGGTACCACGCCGCTATACAAGTTAGTTAGGTGTACAAGTCCACGTTATACTTTTACAAAGTGCTGTCAAATTACTTATAACACAATCGGTTAGTACGAGATAAGATGTACCGACCAAGCAACAGATCTCTCATAGATTGCTGTACTCTCTTCACGTGTACGCGTGTACCAGGGAAATTCAATTGTTAGTGATTTATTCATCCATTGAATGTATCTGAGAGCTACAATCTTATGATGCTACAACTCCTGCATAATTGTTTTATTTTGGTATAAAAATATGTGCATATGAAATCATAAGTACCTAAAGGTTATCTTAAGTCCATCAGGACGCAACTCAATGAGACAGTGCGTAGTACATTCACACTCGTAGCAGGCATGCTGTATGAAGTGTGACACTTTATGACAAAAACTTCAGTCGGCTACTGCTACTGGCTAACTTCGTCAATATAAGCATATAATAGTGGTACTACACCTGTCGTGTATTGCTAAATATATGTAGGTGGCACATCAACTGCACTACGATGACGTCACTGCTATAAATATTAATATCTCCACAAGGCCCTTCTGCATGAGGCTTCAATATTCATTGCTCAGTCGAGGGTACTCCAGTTCGAAAGAAAAATAGCAGTAGGCATGTACTAAGGCGTAAAAAGAAAATTATAAATGCAAAATACTACTTAGCCGTGCCTTCGGGAACTGTTAGCACTATTTTAATGAATCCCCCACGTTATGTTCTGTACCCCTGACAATGTATTCCTATCACTGATTTCAGGATGATCGGTTGAGTACTTAGTTAAAGCGCAACAATCGTACATAATCTTCACTTTTAAATTAAAAAGATATCAAACACTTTATTGTTCTTTTAGTCTGTGATAAAGCTACCAAAGCAGTTAGTTTTTATTCTTTACATATTTTTCAGTTATGTACAATTTTTTCTTTGGTCAGATCGATAAAAAGCTGGAAATGTGAAAATATTCACAATGAACACAAATCAAACATTCAGATAAAAGTAAAGATTAAAGAAATCTGAGAACATACAAAATTTTAGAAGAGGTAGATTTTAATAGTGTTTAAACATCAAAGCGTTAAACATTAACTATACCTCCTGCTGATCATTGATTTTCAGTTACTATAAAACAATTTTAGTAGAATAAAAATGTCTTCCTGCAGGTATATAATAATTTCTTTTTTATTAAAAAAATTGAGTAAATTGCAGGACATAGACATAGAGGCCGCAGAGAGTTCCTCCAATACTTGACTTTTATTCTTAAATTCTAGATCTAATGCAGTCCAATTAGTTCTAAGCTTAAGCTTGTTCACGATGAATACTAATCAAACTTTCAAGATAAAATAAGAAACTTGTTGAAAGTTGTAAAAGAAAAACGAGAAAATCCATAGTTGAACTAGATACCTAATATGCTTTCTAAAGCTTCGCGGTTACCCTTCTCCAGACTGTCTCATACGTTGACTTTTAAGAATATTTTTAAGAGGGCTTTGTACTTCACGGATCTAGATAAAACCTGCAATATCCCAAAGATACCACGATCGATTATCTATATATATGTCTATGTATTTACCTGTTGTTGAATCAAAATATTTCAGTTTTGTTGATTTGTGTTAATCACAGCTCAATCTATACGACAAAAATAACCTGCTATTTTTATCACAATTTTATAGTAATTGGCATTTATTCACTCGGTCATAAACAGAAATGCTTCTCTTCTCATCAGATTCACATTCATTCAGTTGCAACTCCACTATCAACAAATTATTCTGTACGTAAGCATGCGTTACTAATCAGGTTAGTACACCTCAATTAGTCTATACTAAAGCCAAATTCGATTGAGACTGCTTGTCAATAAACAAATTAAAAATGAAGGTAGAAATCAATAGCCATTTTACATCTTTTTTTTGAATTAACTAGTTAATGACGAATTCATGACAATAAATTAGATTATTAATATTTTTTAAATTATTCAATATCTTATAAATAAGATTTTATAAAAAAACAAAACATAATTTTAAATTTATTAGACATAAAATGTGTTGCATTTTCTACCTTCATTTTAAATTTGTTTGTTGTCAATTGAGTTTGGCTTTCGTATAGTTAGCTTTTGTGCATTTCCATTACGAGTTCTATGTTCGAGCCCTTGAGATTATACCCCCAATAATGAGATTGTATTTCCTCTAAGAAAATTCAAGTATAAAGCCCAAGGTGACAATGATGAAGCTTGTACTAGACGAAAACCTTGACTATTATATCAGGGGTTAAAGTATGAAATTACCGATTTGTTCTGAAAAATAAAAATTCGTTTTTTTTAAATTTAACATATTTATTTAATCAAATAATTACCATTATTATCTATACATTGCTGCCATCTAATAGGAAGCTCATTTATACCTTTGCGATAGAACTCTGGTAATCTAGATTCGACAAACTGTGTGAGGCAGTGCAAAATACTGCCTCCTGAGAAGAAAACTTTTTATCACGTAGAAAATTGTCCAAATCGCGAAACAAATGGTAGTCCGTTGGTGCAAGGTCTGGCGAATATGGAGGGTGACGAATAGTTTCTAATTAAAGTTCCTGTAGAGTTAAAACGGTTTCTCGTGCTGTATGAGGTCTCGCGATATCATGGAGCAATAATGGTGAAGATCGATTCATAAGTCGGGGCTGTTTCACTGCTAGTTTCGCTATCATTGTTCGGAGTTCGGCGCAGTAGACATCTGCCGTTATTGCTTGACCAGATCGGAGAAAGCTATATTGAATAACACCACGCTGAGACCACCAAACAGTTACCATTACCTTTTTATTGGTAAGCTTTGCTTTAGGACACTGTTGCGGCGTTTGACCTGGAGTCAGCCACTGAATTTTCCGCTTATGATTATCGTAAAGAATCCATTTTTCATCACATGTCACAATTCGATCCAATATTCCTTCATTTCTGTATCGATTTAACAAGGCAACGCAAGTTTCAACACGCGTTTCTTTCTGCAGATCAGTCAAATCATGAGGCACCCATTTTTCATAATTTTTCATAATTTTTTATATTTTATTGATTTGACGCAAATGCGTCAATACTGGTGGTAAAGTAACGTTAAACCATGCCGCTAATTCCTGGGTAGTTTGTCTCGGATCGGCTTCCACCATCTCTTTCAAATCATTGTTATTCACCTGTGTGGGCGGTCTTCCACGTGGTTCGTTCTTCAAATCGAAGTTTCCATCACGAAAACATTTAAACCAAAATCACACAGTGCGTTTATTAGCAGTTCCCTCTCCAAACGGAACATTACTATTGCGAGCAGTTTCTGCCGCGTTAGTTCCGCGTCGGAACTCGTATTAAAAAATCACACGAGTTTTCGAAGTATCCATCTTCAGAAAGCAGAATAAAATTGTAAAAAACAGATATCAAATGTTGCACATTTTTTAAAAGAAGAACTACACAGGTACCGTATGAAAAAATCTTCATAAACCATGAAGGTCTAAGCTGTACCTATAACAATAAAAAAAACAATTGAAAGTTATATTGATAATCGAATGTTGCACATTTTATTTCTTGAAAGTACCTTCTAACAACTAACAGAACTATACAGGTACCGTATGAATCTCTTGTGATTGAATATGATATTGTTGTACCAAATTATTAATTATTTTATTGTTCCTTGTACTATGACGTATAGCGTGACTGAAATGTATGTGAAAGCAGCATCTTGACGGTTAATAGAAAATTTTATATTTATTTTTGTAAACAGTGTTACTGTAATTCAAAATGTAATAATAAATGAACCTGATTGCGTAAAAAAGCCGTACGTTATTTAATACTGGTTCAGGTTGCAGTGCAAAAGTCAGCAGTACATAACCTGCACATAATGTCCTCAATATACAGCATATTACTGGTGTGCACACATCAACCTACTCCGCACGCACCGCACACATTGCTCTTTAAGTGGCTAGAGAAATGCGGCCAACGCTACTAATACGATGTCAATAAATAAGTGTAAACACTAAAGCGCCTAACTCAATCGTTGACTGTACATATATATGCGTGACAATTGAATGTTCTGCACATTCCATTGTGACGCATATAAGTCTTAGATGAGTTATGTATGTAAAAAAGTAGCCACTTGAGACAGTTAACAATGTACACCTTACAGTAATTTTTCCCTTTATCTTTAACATTTTAATCTTAATTTTATGTCAACATATGGTAATAAAAATTGCTGACTCGACGATTGAGTTTGTAATTGAAAATTGCTGGTCCATCAAGCGAGCGTTCGGCGTGTGCGGCGCGCGCTCCTGTCTGGTGGGCGAGCAGCTTAGCGTTCCTGCACAAAGATAAGTAAATAAGGCCCACAGCGGCCGGGAAGGTAAATAAAAGTAAAATACGAGGTAAATAATCGCGCGGAGTGGGCGGCGTCTTAATGAGATCATTCCGTCTGTGCCTCGGTCACAGAGCATTATCCCTCTCAGCCTCAGCCCGCGGGTTTGCGCGACACTTTGCTCGTTTCCTTCACGCCGTGGATAGCACTCGAGCGGGACAGAGACGAGCGGAGATTGAGCTCAGGCACGCTGGAGTATTTATATAACCACTTCAATTATTTCATTCATTATCATCATTGATGGAAAGTTTTTCATTTCATTTGAGCAATACTAATTCAAGTGGCTAGGTATCCAGACATTATCTGATGGAAAGTTACGTTAGGTAACATTCGCGTGATTTCTCAACATAGTCAAAATGTACAGCTTGGCCGTTTGTTCGACATACAAGTCGTACACCCGCATCAATGTTCCGAATACGTATCTAATACAACCCACGCTGGTGCTTGAGTAACGATTTGGTCAAGCCGTACGTTTTGACATCGGTACAATACACACTATGTAAAAAGTTAAATAGTTTTCGGTGAGGGCGTTTTATAAATTTATAATAAATATATTAATTTATAAATATATTAATTTTTAATTTAAAATTAATATATTTAATAATTATATATTTAGGAGCTTTGTTCTCCATGAGATTTGATAACTCTTACAGTGCAAGCTTTGCGTTCTTTACATGAAAGTATTTTTGATAAAGCTTTGACTGTCATGAATGTTGTCTCGATATTTAACATTTATTTACGTTGCACGTATGTCTTTGGGCGGTAGTGGTTACATCGGTCGACACAAAATATGACTTTTAACTCAATCGGTCTACTCTAATAGTTTTGGAGCAACTTGGTTGTGACAACAAACAGACACGCGAGTATAAGCATTCCATTTTCCCCTTAAGAAATTATGCGTACGGAATCCTAAAAACGCTGACATTGTGTACATACTCAAACACACATCTTAAAGGAAAAATTCATGAAGTTTTCTCAACTTCCCGTTTAAAATTTTTAAAGGAACTGCAGTCAAGTTCCGAGTACAGGTGAATTTGATAAAGTCACCCTACGAGTGATAGGAGTATGTGCGCGAGGTGAGTAATCTCGCGAGATGGGATGCTGAGGGCGGTTCACGCGCCACTGCCTCGTATCTACCTCGTATGCATTTATATTGACAACATTTTCTTTCCCATTTTCCTCGGAAATATCCATTAATATTGAATCAGAATAAGTTCTCGTCCTATTTCTTATCTCATAAATTTTCTCCATATATCACAAAATAAATTGATGTCTTGTTACTTTATCGTTTTTGAAATGAAATGAAAAATAAAGATGCAATTTTTTAATTTTATTGGAAAGAGCAGTATTATAGTATAAATATACTATAATAGGATTTTTTGCATTTTTAACATTAGAAAAATAAATATAAGGACTTTTTTGGAAATAATACATCTATAATAACAAAATTTTAAGATTAATAATTCTCTAAGATTATTTTTTATTATTTTTGCGATTCTGTGGCCAACCACATGAAATGGAATTTAAGGACGGCGTTATAATGCCGCCTTATCTTGCTTCATAAGAATTTTTGTACTGCATCTCTCTGTTCCGTAACCGTTAAAACGTCAAAAAAAGTGATAAAAATTTTTCTAATAGGTTACATTTTTTTAAAGTGTATACCAAGCAGGGAAAAACCGTCGCCTATAATACAGCAAGCGGTCTATCCATACTTTTACTTAAAGTATATGTCTAAAATTAACCATATTTTTTTATTTTTTAGATGTCGGTTATCGTAAGCCCCTTAGGGTAGTAGTGAACAGTTGTTTTGCTGTCGGTACTCGACTGCGCGTTCGTACATGGCACGGGCTATTGATGTTGGATGTCCCATAAATAATGAACCAAATGTAAATGGGATATACGTTCTCTAATGATCTATAACTAATTTGACCAATTTTTGTTTTTTTGGATTTTTCGATTTTCTCTGTCCTATAAAACCCTATGTCATATTTTTGTTAAATATTACGGATTCGATTAATAATTAATGTATTTTGATTGCTATTTATTTTTCTTTTATATGGAGAAGCAATTTAAAACGATTACCTAGTTTATATATGTCTTTAATCTGCAAATTTATATAACTTACACGTTTTAGTTTAAGCTAAACTTATGTAAAGGCTTAGGCCCATATGTCTGTAATTTAGTTAATAATATATTACAGCCATATTATATTTTAACTATACTAAAGCCAAACTCGATTGAGAATGCTTCTCAACAAACAAATTTAAAATGAAGGTAGGAAACAACATATTTTATGCCTAATAAATTTAAAATTATGTTTTGTTATTTTAAAAATCTTATTTAAAAAGTGAATAAATATATTAATTAGTTTTAAGCTTATTAATCTAATTTATTGTCATGAATTCGTCATGAAATAGTTAATTATATGTAGTAAATAATAATCCAACGGCCAGAACAATCAGTTTATTTCCTCCTTATATTACTATTGTTTCAATACAGTTGCTATTTTTCTCAATACAGCTTTCGTGTTATACTAATATTCTAGGATCTACTTTCTTCAACACCCAGGACAGAATGAATGTCCTCCTAATTTTTCTATTTTCATCTCGACACCGATTCCTCCATTAAAAATCGTTCTTGGAGGGAATCGTCACTATTGGTTTAACAATAAGTGGTGTGATCCGCCATAACCAATCACATGCGACCAGTCATTCTGTGTTCACAGATTAACTATTTTCATGAACTAACATGCCAAAGAGTAAAAACTTCGAGTACTTTTTTAAAAATCATGACATTCGGCCATCCGCCTTTGTGCAACCTCCCGGTGCGCAAAAATAGGTATAATTATATAATTAATCTGTGAAACGTATTAACTTCGATAATGTAGAACATACAATGTTCTAAGCTGATTACTATTACTTGAATCTTATTTATTTACAATTATTGTAAATTAATTCCTCAATAATAAATTAAACACGTAAACACACAATTCACATATTATCTGTTCTTATACCAAATATATTACTATACTATACACTTCTTATAACAATTAAAATTATCTAATAATCTATAAAATTGTTAGATGATATCAAAGAATCTTTTTCACTAAATGCTATTCATTTAAATCCTACCTATTTATTATTATTAAATTATTATTACAGAGTAGTAGGGTAAGTTATTGTCTATTGTTATACAAGTATTATAACTATAATAAAAATAAAATAACTGTAATAACATAAAATAAAGTACTAATTGAATTGTTCAGAATCATGACATTTGGTTGATTAATCTAATTTCAGTTTTGTCTAATCTCAGGGCTTCAATAATTTTGCTGTAATAATAATCTGAAACGGTTTATTTCTTTTCCTATAAAACCCAGAAATATTGAATATAAAATGCAGAATATAAATATTTTATATGTATCATTATCTATAACTTGATCGATTCCATAAGGATCTATGAACTTAGATAGTAATTTTGTACTATAACCCTTATTATAATAGTTCCAGTTATCTTCTTCCGCTTAGCACTAGAATGTTTGTGGTATGCACACTGAATACGAAATCAAACATATATATTTTTTTTAAATCTGCATAATTTAGGAAACCAATATACTCCTTGATTTTTTTTTTTAATGATTAGTCATCATGGTTAGCTTTACATAATTAAAACTGGGTATCACGTGGAACTACAAAACAATTTTTTTTTTTTACCTTCTTAAACAAATTATAGTAAAATTCCTTTTAATATCTTTTATTTCATTTCCAGGTTTTCGATAATTGCAAATTCAATTTTGTGTACAAATATTACATAGAAGACAATTAAACTATGATATTACCTATACAAAAGAAATATATATATATAATATACAAAGAAGACTCAACATCTACACTGGTCAACTTAAGAGTTACAGCTTAATGAGTCGATGTGTGCCTTTTTTTATTACGAATATAGTAAAATGACGGCTTTTGTCCAAAGGAGATACCGAATAATTATCAAAACCTTTTATTAAAGTTAGCTCATTAATTAAATTAAGTTATTGATTCATGAAGCAACGTACACTCACTACTAAAATTAATAAAAGCAAGGTAGTTGTTAACGTTTTTGCTGGCCTTTTTATAGTACCTATTGTTTAGTACTTATCGCAAGAGTATTTAAAGTTTCTTGGTTCGCCTTAAATTCGGTAACCTGGCGGGGATAAGGTGAACACTAAGTTTACATGTGATAGAATCATGACCAACTTTTAAACACTTTTGGCACTTTATTAGAGGTACAGGACATTTCTGATAAAAATGACCTCTAGTACGGCAATTAAAGCAGTAAGTATCATTATTATTAGCTGAATGTCTAAATTGGGTTCCTTCATTATGCCTTCTAACAAATATACTCATATCATTATTTAGTCGCTGAGAATTTAGGAAAACTAATAAATCCTCAAGTCCTTTACAATTTAATGCTTGTGATAGATTATTTTTATTATGGCAAATTATTTAAAATAAATAAGTAAAGATAAAGGCTAGTATTCTTATGTGCATGTTTCATAAATTTCGACATATCCGTAATCAAAATTACCACTGTTAGCAATTTATCTGTATTTTAAAATTGTTTTAACATCAATAATAAATTACAAATAAATTAATAACGTTTACTTGTGTTTTACAGTATTAAACAGTTGTAGAATATTTTAATTAGACAATTTTTGAGCAAAAGCAATATTTCTCTAATGAAACATAGCCACTTTAAGTAATTTATCTCTATTTTAAATTGTTTTAACATCAATAATAAATTACAAATAAATTAATAACGTTTACTTGTGTTTTACAGTATTAAACAGTTGTAGAATATTTTAACTAGACAATTTTTGAGCAATAGCAACATTTCTCTAATGAAACATAGCCACTTTAAGTAATTTATCTGTATTTTAAATTATTTTAACATCATTAATAAATTACAAATAAATTAATAACGTTTCCTTGTGTTTCACAGTATTAAATAGTTGTAGAATATTTGAATTAGACAATTTGTGAACAGTAGCAACATTTCTCTAATGAAAGTTAGCCACTTTTAGTAATTTATCTCTATTTTAAATTGTTTTAACATCATCAATGAATTACGAATAAATTAATTACGTTTAATTGTGTTTTACAGTAATAAATTATTATAGAATATTTTACTTAGACTATTTTTGACAAATTGCAGCATATCCGTATTGAAACTTAGTTACTGTTAGTAATTTTTACCATTATGCCTGGTTTCGTTGTTATTGTTATTAAAAAAATTCTTAATATATTATTTAAGAAATGTAACGATACAATTAAAGCACCTTAGCGTAAATAAAAATAAAGAATACTACGTGATGACACCACTGTCGGGTAACGTTAAAGTCGTGAAACAATTTATAATTTATGTGAAACCAAGATTATAATTATAAGATTAATATTGATTTATAGAGAGACATAATGTAGATTCAAATTGTAGATGTAAACTCAAATGTGGGTAGATTTCCGACAGTGGCCATTTTGGCTTGTTTGTTATAACAGAGTTACTTTTAGCGCCCAGTTCAGTATATTTCTCTATCTGCGAAATAACTAGTGTTTATCAGTGTTGTGCAAAAGCTAAGTATATTTTATAATGTAATTCCCTATTCCTATTTTTAGTATTTGTAATATTATTTTGTATTCATATTTGTAATACGTATATTGAAATATTTATATAAAAGAAAAAGAGTAACGGTTGTTCTTAGGGGAACAATTTTGATTTGAGAGTTTAATTATTTATATTTGTTATTATTATGTAATATTGTAAAATACATGTCTAAAAGAGCATTTGTTAAGTTTTTTGCCGTTTGTCTTCTCAACAAGGTTTGCATTTCCGAAACGGTGGTAGAGTCATTGCAATAAGAAATATATTAAATTTAAATTTAAACAAATAATTAAAATTGATTTTGGTTCTATTTATTTATTCAAATACCTCCTAATTAATAATTTTCACTAAAATGTTATTATCCGAGAAAACTATTGAATTAATTAATTTATATTAATTAGTGTTCCTTAAGAAAATATACTTTTATTACAATATTATAGTTCAAAGGCCTTGTTTAACTAAATAAATAATGTGGAAAGAGATTTAATTTTAATTTTAATTTTAATTTTAATTTTAATTTTAATTTTAATTTTAATTTTAATTTTAATTTTAATTTTAATTTTAATTTTAATTTTAATTTTAATTTTAATTTTAATTTTAATTTTAATTTTAATTTTAATTTTAATTTTAATTTTAATTTTAATTTTAATTTTAATTTTAATTTTAATTTTAATTTTAATTTTAATTTTAATTTTAATTTTAATTTTAATTTTAATTTTAATTTTAATTTTAATTTTAATTTTAATTTTAATTTTAATTTTAATTTTAATTTTAATTTTAATTTTAATTTTAATTTTAATTTTAATTTTAATTTTAATTTTAATTTTAATTTTAATTTTAATTTTAATTTTAATTTTAATTTTAATTTTAATTTTAATTTTAATTTTAATTTTAATTTTAATTTTAATTTTAATTTTAATTTTAATTTTAATTTTAATTTTAATTTTAATTTTAATTTTAATTTTAATTTTAATTTTAATTTTAATTTTAATTTTAATTTTAATTTTAATTTTAATTTTAATTTTAATTTTAATTTTAATTTTAATTTTAATTTTAATTTTAATTTTAATTTTAATTTTAATTTTAATTTTAATTTTAATTTTAATTTTAATTTTAATTTTAATTTTAATTTTAATTTTAATTTTAATTTTAATTTTAATTTTAATTTTAATTTTAATTTTAATTTTAATTTTAATTTTAATTTTAATTTTAATTTTAATTTTAATTTTAATTTTAATTTTAATTTTAATTTTAATTTTAATTTTAATTTTAATTTTAATTTTAATTTTAATTTTAATTTTAATTTTAATTTTAATTTTAATTTTAATTTTAATTTTAATTTTAATTTTAATTTTAATATTTTCCCTTCATTTCATTTTTTTTTTTTGTGGTGGTGTTCATTGGGTTCTATATGGGATCCTTTGTGCTGCAGCTGCGCTTACGTGCCAACGCAGTGGTAGTGGCATCATCTACGGTTCTCGTCTGTTGTAAAGTTAAATGCAGCTTACGATTGCAGCTCAGTCGGTAGTGGCGATGGGCCCGGCGCCTCACAGGGTCCAGGAGCCTTAGTGAGGAGCCTTGGCTGGACCTCAACGATGACCCACTGCACTTGCGTGGAGCGTTTACGTGCCACGCGAGCACGCCTCTCTGGCGGTGATGTAGTTCGCCTTCTCATGCGTTTCGCCCCGCAGTGCATGGGCGCATGACCGGTTCCCTCCATGATCTCGTTTAACCGAAAAAACACAAAACCAATATTAGTTAAGCGGAACACGAAATATTTATATGTCCTAATTAAATGTTAGCTAATTTAAATAAATAATTTATTCTAACTCTTTGTCACGAAGGGTATTTTTTTTTTTTAATATTTTATTTTTTTTTATAATAATATTTGATAAATAAGCAAATAAACGCAATTTATTGTCAGGAAACGGGGTTCTCTTCTATTTTTCTGTGCTTTAAAATCGTTATAAAAAAAAACCTAAAAAAATCCTCTCTGTATAATTAAGGTATCAGTTTGACATGACACACTACGTTAGTTGCTGCCTACCTACCAGTATCAATAATCGTGGCCAATTATACCAACAGTTTACCCGCAGCACACATAACTGCATTAATAATCGTGGCACACATAACCACAGTTTACCTGCAGCACACATAACTGCATTAATAAATGTGGCACACATAACCACAGTTTACCAGCAGCACACATAAGTGCATTAATAATCGTGGCACACATAACCACAGTTTACCAGCAGCACACATAACTGCATTAATAATCGTGGCACACATAACCACAGTTTACCAGCAGCACACATAACTGCATTAATACACGTGGCACACATAACCACAGTTTACCAGCAGCACACATAACTGCATTAATAATCGTGGCACACATAACCACAGTTTACCAGCAGCACACATAACTGCATTAATAATCGTGGCACACATAACCACAGTTTTCCACCACCACACATAACTAACTAACTAACTTGGGTAACTACACAAGTACACAAAACTCCGTTAAAAGGCCATTTGATTATATATTTCTAAATATGACTTGTATTAATAATTATATTATATAACATTATTATACATAATTAAATCCCTTTATGATGAATAAGCATTGTAACCTATAAGATTGATCTCCAATATTGAGTAATTATAATTATATTTTATATTGAGGGATGTGATTTATTATTCCTCATTAAATGGCTAGTAAAATTAAACAATTAAACGAGAAACTAAATCTTGCTAATGCAGGTATTTAAAACAATAATAAATAATACTTCGTCACAAAGTTTATTTGTTAATGTATCTAAAGCAAAAAAGTCACTAAATATTACCAATGAGCCAACCACCAACCACCACCACCAAATCTAGCTGGCTAAGCATTTAACTGATTATAATTAACACTTCAGTAATATATAGTAACAGAAAAATCGTAGGTAACAATGTCTTTATTGATTAATTGAAGGTAGTATTTTATATTATTCTTAACTACCATTATCAAATAGAAGGTAACTGACATTATATTGTCATAGAGCAGGCAAATCTAATTCGAATTTATTAGTAATAGTTGTTTTACAGTTAATTCGTGTAAAATTAGGACAAATTTCATAACTTGAAACCATTTGCTTATAATACCTAGCCCGATGCTTGCGAATTTCTCTTTTACTTTATCGTAGGTAGGTTTTATTTACATATATCACAAAATTGTTCAAAAATAGATTACATACCATAAACAGTGGGCGGATTCCTTGCCGCTTCTGACTTGTAGTAAATAATAATCCAACGGCCAGAACAATCAGTTTATTTCCTCCTTATATTACTATTGTTTCAATACAGTTGCTATTTTTCTCAATACAGCTTTCGTGTTATACTAATATTCTAGGATCTACTTTCTTCAACACCCAGGACAGAATGAATGTCCTCCTAATTTTTCTATTTTCATCTCGACACCGATTCCTCCATTAAAAATCGTTCTTGGAGGGAATCGTCACTATTGGTTTAACAATAAGTGGTGTGATCCGCCATAACCAATCACATGCGACCAGTCATTCTGTGTTCACAGATTAACTATTTTCATGAACTAACATGCCAAAGAGTAAAAACTTCGAGTACTTTTTTAAAAATCATGACATATATAAATATGTGTAAAATGACTAGTGATTTCTCCCTTCATTTTTAATTTGTTTTTGGCTTTAGTATAGGTTCTTTTTACTCATATTATTATTGTTAATAAATAAATAAAACAAAACATACAAGACAAGGAACTATACACCTACCGGATACGTCAAACATTTTCTTACCTATGTAATATCCTTGTGACTGTGTTGTCATTATTAAAATGACGAAGTCTAATGTTCATCATTATTTCCTGTGGATTCCACTGGCGAGATGCTGGGCCAGGCTGCTGTCCATTTTCCTGTCTTAAACAAAAGTCAATAAGCATTCTCTACGAAAGCACGTGCCATCTTGGACCAGGTTTACACTTACCTTCAGATGAAATCATGGTCAAGGTTTCACATAAAAAAATTGTGGGTATTCTGTTAGTGCCGTGTTATCTCGTTACAGGTACGAGTAGGAAGGTCTATAATAAGTGTAATTGCGTCAACGACATTTTCCTCTCCCTCTGAATCCTACGCGCAATCTTCTCATCAAACAAGGCAGCAGAAGAGCGAGCAATAATGAGCCTTATGTGAACACAACAAGGTTGCTGCGTTATTGTAAAAATGTGGTGTGGATGGACGGTCGGGACGCAGCTTCCGATTCAGCGGTGGACAGGGCTGTGCCGGGGGTTCTTTGTTATATTATTTGTCACCAACAAGAGGTGCAGGCCTCTCTTCTTATAGAAGAGGGAATATGGAGAGTAGAGGGATCATATCAATCGTGATCGAAGCCTTTCAACCAGCGAGGCAGTCATAGAAATCTTGTTGCGTTGTTTTATGATTGAACATGCTTCACATGCTGTCACGTTAAGAAAAATAATGTAAATAAATGAAATTAAATACAATTCCTTTCCACACAGACCGACCTCCAGTTATTTTGATGGCAGTTGTGCAAGAAGGAGGCCTGTGAGTGACTTCACCTGGTACAATCTGTGGGTAGGTGCCGCGTGGTCCTTACCCCTCCACCTTGTCCCCCACTATTAGTTTATGTATGTTATCGGGGATGCAGCACCCAACTCCGAATGATCTGGCAACATAAGGTTGTGAATCTAATGGCAATTGGTAACTTTTTACATTTTCCAGAATCTGATTTCAAGTTTTCGACTTTTATCACTATTACTTATATGACGTTTTAAATTAAGCCTATTTGATACAAATGTATTGGAATATGATTGAAATTTCGGTGGTCCCCGGTATGTATACGAAGGATCGTTTTCCAAAACTATATCTTAAAGTTATCTATCTACTATCTGTCCTTCGCCCTTAGCGTTCATGTTTCGAACCCAAAAATGTCCGGTCTTCAGAAAAAGGTGATCCGTCAAATCCTGGTTAGGTAGTATTGGGGTCAGTGCATGATATCTTTTCATTTATAATGCTCCAGCGACTGAAGACGAAAGTCTTCTACAGTGCGTGTTGTCAATGAATCACGTATGGCTCCGACACTCGATCGGTCGATAATTACTCCTAAGAGCCTCATAAGATGTCTCAAAGATTCTCAACATAATCAAAGCAGGAATGAGGAGACTCGCAAAATAACTACCGACAAGTTCATAAACACAAGCAAAAGTTCGCACAAGACAAGCCAAAGCAAATGCTACCGACAACGCTCAACGAGTCGCAAAGCTGAAGTGGCCATGGGCGGAAAACGCAATTCGAAAAGCCAAAGGACGTTGGGGTTCTAAACCGTTGGAATGGTGACCTCGCGCTGGAATGCGTACTTATGTTACATTTTCAGTAACTCGCATGTGTTTATTCACAATGGCGATAGACCATGTAGACTTCCCGGACATCAGCTTTGCGAGACCTCACTAATTTCCTGATCAACAAATAAACTAGTTAAAGAAATTGCTTTAGCTAGCTTGTCTAGAACCAATGATGGTCATTGGTTCTAGAAGCCAGGAAAATTTATATGTTTTGACCGCGTCTTTGGTGGCGCAGCCCTGGCGCCTGCCACTTACAGTATTAGGGCTCCTTGTTCGGCCGTAATTCGATAACGACGGCGCCATTTTGTGACCCCGCGCCCGTCTGAATTATCCAATCCCAGCCCTGCGCCGTGGCTGATCGCACCCGGGCGGAAACCGTTCACTTTTATCACATCAAACTAATATTATAAAAGTGAAGATTTGGCCGCAGGGAGCTTACTTGATCAATATAATAATAAATCTTATGAGGAAAAGTGCGAAGTTAGTGATCGGAAGGATGGATCAGGAGAAATGTGAAAGGTGAGCAATATCTGTAGGTGCTAGGTATTGCTGTTTGTATTTAGCTTGCATTATTTTGAACATTATTGATCAAAGGCAAAAATATTGTTATGTAGAATTACTAGTACTAGTACTAGTAGTGTCTTTCGTCCAGAACATTACTATTTCCTTTTTACTGTAGATGATTTCCAGAGCGCCTTCATTTCATTGGAACATTATATGCGTGCTAAGTTTCTTTGAACAATTATTACTAAATATATTTCAAACTATGTATATTAAATTTTAAGAGAGTAAGTATTTGGTCAGAACATATTCACTTAGAGTAAGTTTTACTGTGTATGTATATAAAACTACGCTATAAAATGCCGAAGTAAGTACGGCATATTTTAAACAATTTGATAGATGTGATTTTAATGTGTTAAGTTAAATGAAGTTTAATATTTAAGTATTACTAATTTTGGCGCTCGGAATGTTTTTTCTGGGCCGCTGTAGACGTAGACGAAGTATATGCATATTTTTTGTTTTATATACTCCACCTAACAAACTTGGAATTCGACAAGATAACCCTATTTACATGCCCCAAAATTCTTAGGACGTTTACTTTGAACGAGGCGAGTTTAGGCTTCGGTGGGTCCTCCGGCGCTGCTCGGTTGGTTTTATGCAATTTGCGCCCCCTTTCCCCTTATTTAGCATAAAAAGTTCGCGTCCCGGGGGCGGGCGGAGCGCCCTCTGGCGGAGCTGAATCGCGCATAATTTCTTTCATTCGTCCAATTTCATTTGAAACCCATTCAGCGGCGCCGCGAACAATGCTTTATTAGAGGTTTAGCAATTTTTCATATTCAATTACTCTTTGAATAAAAATGGCTTCCGGGAGACGACGCGGCGAGGGCAAAACGGCCATTTTTAATTATATTTTACATAAGACTCGTTGATAAGAAAAAGAAAAGAAAAAATAGGCAGCGAGTCTTTGGCGTGCGCCGCCAAACATATTGCTTTCAAACCTTGGTCATAGAAGAACAAATATGAGGAATAATCTTAGGTGAAGATAGTTAAAGACTGGGGCGAGTTATTTTCATTTCGATCGCACCTATCTTCCAAATGTTGTCTAGCTGAGTTAACTTTAGCAGGTTGGATGATGCGAAGTATTCGCAATTAGCTTGTAACAGAATCCCGTATACGAGATATTTATACATAATTTATATTTGAGTCTGTAGGTAGGTAAGTATCCTATGAAAACAGCTCGATCTAATGGGAATTCTAATTTAACAGTAAATAAAACACAAAAGATGTAAAGACGACAGCATTGCGTCAGTTAGGTATATGCGAGTGACGGTATGTGCGGTGGTCTCGATAACAATTATATATCTGTGGGTAAATGGCGCGGCAAGAGGCGCGCGCGACACAAAGCCGCGCCGAGCACAATAATATAAAACTACCTCCGCAGAGACATCACCTACGCAATTTACATAATGGCAGCAGCCACCCCGCACACACCCGCGCACCCCCGCGCAGCCCCGCTCGCAATAAAGGATATTGCTGTTCCCGGGGCTATATAAAACTACTCCCACTATAATGTCATTGTTTTGCGCGGCGGGCGGCGGGCGCGGGCGGAGGGGCGGGCGGTCATTAGCGGGCCTCGTTACTGGGCGGAACTGCGTCGTTACCTAGAGACAAAGCCTCGCCATGTGCCGGGCCATTTGCGCGCGCTCTAGACCGGGAGCCGCCGCGCCGGCCACAGCACCTCAACATGCAGTCTCAGCCAAGCAGCAATGTGATCTCCGCTGATGATGCAGTCTAAAGGCATCAGAGCAGTAACAGAGATTACCAGAGGAAGACCTACCTACTTTATTAACCTACCATTACATAATATCTTTATCATTACATATTATTTTATTTATTTTAACCACTGCGCCACCTCCGTGGTATGCGCGGTGGATTTATAAGACGGAGGTCCTGGGTTCGATTCCCGGCGGGGCAGATTGAAATTTTTCTGAATTTGTCTTGGTCTGGCTGGTGGAAGGCTTTCGCCGTGGGTAGTTACCACCCTACCGACAAAGACGTATCGCCAAGCGATTTAGCGTTCCGGTACGATGTCGTGTAGAAACCGAAAGTGGTGTGGAATTTCGTCCCACTCCTAACAAGTTAGCCCGCTTCCATCTTAGACTGCATCGACACTTAACATTAGGTGTGATAGCAGTCAAGGGCCAACTTGTAGTCGATAAAAAAAAAATATTTAGTGAAATTTTTATAATTATTTTGAACAGTCAATATGTAATTTTTACATTATTAAAAATAATTATTTGAGATCAAAAACTTAAAATTAAAGCTTAAAACGCGCCTCGGAGTCCAAAACCAGCCAATTACTTACAAATAGAAAAAAAAGGTTCTAAATCCGCCGTTTTTTGGTGCAGTTTTTAACCGTTTATTACTAATTAAATAAACCACGAAAAATAAACATTGATTTTCTGACATAGAATATTTTCCTCATTGACAATATCACTTCATGGTTAATCAGAAGCTAACAAATACAAGATAAGTTACTAGTGTTGTTGTAATAATGGTTAGAGAATATTATAAAAGTATTTCTTTTAGTATTTGGCCTGTTTAAAAGAGTAACTTAGTCAAGTAACTGTATGTTCTTAAACTATTTTTAAATAACAATGCACGCTTACTTGACTGTATAACCTGGGATGTGACCCCAGAACCTCACAGTTTAAAGCAACACATATATAACTGCATCAGAGAGATGTAATATATACTCAAATATTTGGAGGAGTAGGACTAAACGTGCGGTGGTCTCTCGGCCTATCGTCGCTATGTACCGTCGCGGACTCATCTCGTTCGTTAGCAAATGCGTCCGTAACGAGCGTGTTGTGCGCAAATGTAAAAATATATAAAATGCACTATCAAGTAATGCGCCGCGCGGCCCAGTCACTCGCGCCTAGCGACGAGCGCCCAATGACGAGCGCCTAGCGACAAACGCACAGCGACGAGCGCCCAGCAACGAACGACCAGCAATGAGCGGGCAACGACCCGCGCCTAGCGACGAACCCCTAACGAAAGGGAGTAGAAATAAAACAGAAAAAAGCAACGCTATAGCTGGCGTTGCTATGGAATTAAGCATGTTTCTTATTTACAAACCCTAAAAACTCTGTTTGAAATCCAACATTTACTAGTTTTAATTGTACATACTCAAGTATTCTTGAAACTAATTATAATTACACAATATTTCCAACGCAGAGTCATCATATCATACTCGTAAATGGATTTCATGTGTACGAGCAATGTTCGCTACGCCTGTCGCTACGCTCGTCGCCGTCGCTCGTGGCCTGCGGACGCAGCTAGCACTCTTCATCTTGATAATGAGCGCCGTAATCAGTCGGCAGCATCCCGCGAGATGACATTATATACTCAGCGCCGCCCGCCCCGCGCCATGCCGCCCCGCACGCTATGTGCAGCGCGCTATTATCCCGTCATTAATTATGTAACGCGTTGTAAAACCCCGCATGTATTATAATTATAATGGATGTAGGTTTTTATATTGAAGTTATAAGACGTTCGGTTGGAAGTCTGTAAATTACGCTTACAGTAAGTAATAAATTAAAATGTTTGGATTTATTCAGATAATAAAAAAGTTATGACCAAAACCCTACATTCCAACATAACATTTAAGATCAGCACAAATAAACACAACCTCAAAAACAAGCACAAAATAAATTTTTGTTATCTGTCACGTGTAATATTGGTCACGGACCAAAACATTTGGTAACAAAAATATATTATGTGAAGGTGCTCAGTTATACAACAATCTGCCTAACTTCTTAAAGGAGATAAATAATATAAACGCATTTAAGGTATCTCTTAAGTCCCACATTTCTACCAACTTGGATAAAATGTTATTCAACTACTGTATTTAAAATTTACCAATAATGCATGTTGTCTGCAAAATGATATTAGTATGTCTATATTTTAAGTGAACTGCATGTTCTTTTAGAGAAATAAATATCTTTAAACCGTATTTGTCTTTGTGCAGTGTGTGATGAGCGCGCAGGTTTGATGTTTGTGGCACAAATATACGCTAATCTTTAGGCTCGACGTTAATTAGAATATCTCCTCATTTATCGGTTTATAGTTCACTATGAACTATTATTTGCCGTCGTGTTGTTTCAGATATATTATTTTTAATATTATAATTTAGGTTAAGTATTAATAAAAATGAGTACACATGAAACTTTCATTAAATTTATTTGTCGAAGACAGCAGTAAGACGTAAGACAAGCCGATTGCGACTGGTAGGTGCGCTAGGATCAGCCGGCGCTTCGCTTACTAAATATAAACTAACTTTGTGTTACTGTTGTGTGGACGAAGTCACAACGTAGCTACCACAGTACTACACCATTGTATATAAAAACTACACCATACTACATGAACATAATAACCAGTCAAAAAGAACTTCTCGAACTATTTAAACTGAAGCGAGTTTGAGTTGAAATTCTTCGAAACTCTTCCAAACTCGTGACAAGTGGTTTATCGGGAAAGTGTTCGCTAACAGGTTTAGTGCGATGCGAACATTTATTCATATTTTACATGTTGAATAAGGAAATCAGCGCGCGCTCGTGACACTTTGTGTGTGCTCCCCGGGGACTGCTCACACGTAGATGGCCTCTAACTTAGCTACACTTATGTGTATATGAAGCTATTAAGATTTACTAAAAGGGTGAATATTATCATAACACTTCCCTGCTTTGAGCTTACTAATAAATAAATGGGGATATGAATCAGTTTGTTCTGCCTTCACGACTTAACTATTTAACCATCATGAAACGGTATATACCTACAATTGTCAGAGGTAAAAATAAAGAACATATTATTTATTTATAACCTTTACTTATAGTATAAAATAGAAATAAGTGATCGTAGTATAGAAAGACACACAGGGAGAGACTATTTTTTCATGGAATTATTTTCGAGAAAACTTCTAGTTTATTTCCTCATAAACTTGACCGACAGTTTAGTTTATAAGCTGTTGACTCAAGGGGCTTAAATAACTTAATTGTATTAAGATTATTGCTAATGCTACTGACCGATAACTGAAATATTCACCAATAGTGTGAGCAGCGGGTCTAAGCTTTATTTTTTAAGGTCTAAAAAATAATATAATTCAAATAATGATTTCAAGTTTATTTAAATATGTGGGACTTAATTTAGAATTAATAATGTTATGTTGATAAATATAGTATGGCGTAGGAAGGCAATGGCGAAGAAAATTAGTTATCGCATACAAAAGACATCAACGCATTATTTACTAAAGAGGTTTTACTTTAAACAATTATTATTTGTATATTGAAGCTGATCGGAAAAGCTTTGCATTGTTGAAGCAATTTGTAGGTTAAAAAAGAGCAAGTATCTAAATACGTTAGTCTACTCTAAATGGCTGGACTGGCTCGACTTCTACTAGACTATGAAACTGACGTTATCAAAATACTTTATGTTTACTGTAAGACTCAAGGTGTGTGGTACTGTGTGTTTTTAGTAATTATTTAATAATCATAATGTTTAACATTATATATGGGTTATTAGCAACGCTTTTGTACTGTGTTTGAGTCATATTCGATCTGTAGAACTGTGAATTACGAGTATAAACACAAGTAGGTATACTCATAAAATATTACAATCGTAAGACACAACTTCGACTAACAAATCATTTTTTTCATTCTTATAAAGGTTGACATTATATTTATCTGTACAAAAAATATAAAATAGCTCAAATATTTCAAATAACAATAACTCTCCGCAAGATCAGAGGAATGAGAGCCGAGTCCTACGTAATAAATTATACATCAGCTAACGAGAGGATCAAAGGCTCCGTCTGAGACGCTGCGGCTCCTTCGTTACGCGCCACTCGTAATGTCAAAAATGGAAATGCGAAATGAAAACATCACAGAGCGATCCACTCCCGACTCTCCACAATACTTCTATTTCTAAACATCGGAAAAGCATAGCTAACACGAGCGGCCCGAGAAATGGTACACGAGGATTTAATATGAAAAATATTATCGTTGTGAAAATTTTCTCTTTTATCTGTATTAATATTAACATTATTATGAGATTTGAATGAATTTACCAAAAAGATCAAATACAATTGGCCACTTGTTCCATTCTAAGGAAACAGAAACTTGTAAAAACGTAGATGCAGTTATATGGTTATGTACATTAATAAAAAATGTCAGTGTACATAAATTCCTAATGAAAATTTGTGGTTAAAGAATATTATTTCTCAAAATGGTGAAACTATGATTTTATAGAGAATATTAAAATGAAGTTATAACTAAACTTAATACTAAAAACCTGAGTAATTTTAACATCAGTAAGTGATTTGATTATAAAGTCTCCATATTAAATTAATTTGTCTTTGTATTTGTCAATGTTTTGATATTGCGCAGAATCAATGTTTACTGAAATTATCTACCTAAATGTGAATTTTAAATAAATGAATTAATTCAAACCGCAACAAATGGACCCTAATATTATTTAGGACTCAGGATTATTTCTAATATTTAATATTTAAAATAGAGTAAAATTCCTATATTACTCAGGCAATACAGTTCCATTAGCGTGTACCAATAATTCTGCCCGCAGTGTACGGCGCGCCCCAGCCGCGGACAAAGGCGGGCGTGTTGTACCTACGCTGTCCATCTGTTCGTACTCGCTATATTATTTTATGTAAATATACAAAGCATGTAAATAACAATCTTATTTTCATATTTCCCGACAATATTCTACGCGGAATTATTTCCTCATGAAGTATTTATGAAAGTCTTCAAAAATAGAATAGGTATAAATTTTTGTAATATAAATAAAGGTCAAAAATTTACATTTTATTCGCGATTGAAAAAAACTGTCGGGTAAAAAAATTTATTCAAGAATTATAAAAAAATAAATTTTTAATAGCTCTATCTTGCTAGGAAAACAAAACCTTAGTAATTTAATTATCTCTTACTCTTAAAGATTATAATATTATTATATACAAAGTAAATACCCTATCCAGCCGTCAACCTGAACATAGGGAAAGAGAATACATGCTTACAAAAAAATAAACAAGAAGAATCCTGAGGGATTGGACTTGGATTTTGCTAAAATCGTCAAGGTTTGTTTAAGTTAGTATGGATTTTTTAATGTAAAGTAATTATAGTTAATACAAAATTGTATTAACAAGATTGAAATGTATCGGTAGGTACGTTTCGGGATGTCATACTATTTACCTAACACATTGTAAATATTTTCCTATTATAGAGGCTGTATGATATTAAATCAAATAAAAGGGCAACACTGCAAAACACTAGCGTATGTATAAAATGTATTGAAAAGAAGCTTCTAAACGATATTTGTTCATATAATGGAGTCTTCTTTCAATAACATCGTTGTTGCATGTTACACGCTATTGCTACGAGCATGTGTACAGAGTGCAGCTCGTGCAGCAGTGGTACTGTTTATGAAACTTTACACCCTCGTGACTTGGACGACTCACAACATTCACTAAAACTCACACTCGCAGCGAGTGTTACTATTGTCACAATATAAAAAATCATAAATTGTCACAAAGCTGTTTGTGTTATTGTTATTAATATTTAGATTTCACATTACACATTTAATGAATTTAATGAAATACTAAAATAATGTTTAAAACAGAGAAATGTTTCTATGCAGTAAGTGACAACAAATAACAATGAATTTTTCATAAATATAATTAGTCTCCCTACTCCACGCATGTTTTAATTACAGGGTTCCAAATTTTGTATCTGATTTTCTCTGGTACTATTGAATAATTTGTGAAATAAATATATGTTATGTGTAGCTATATTTGGATTGTTAGAAACGCAACACAGTGACTAAGAGACGAACGTCTTAGCATTCTATGGATTTACCGTGCGGGTACCGGAACCATCGTGTGTTAGAGAGAAAAACACTGAACAGAATCTGAGACTTGCGGCACGGACGTAAAGGTACCCATGGAGATCGATCAACGCTTGTCTTCTATGCTATTTGAGCATTGTCCCTACCCGACCAATCTGTAGGACCCTGATTTAACAGCTTTGGTCACACTACTACTACTACTACTTACTACTACAATAGAGCTTTCTGCAGTTCTAGTCAGGCCAAGGTTTTTGAGCAGGTTGTAGAGAGATTTTGCTG
Organism: Mycalesis mineus; assembly: GCA_034621355.1. NCBI lineage: Eukaryota > Metazoa > Arthropoda > Insecta > Lepidoptera > Nymphalidae > Mycalesis > Mycalesis mineus. The sequence goes on from CM067897.1 coordinate 1,753,750, forward strand.
ATATACCCCTTGCACCCACTTCTACTGCATATAAAAAAGTCATTTTTTGTTAGATTATTTGTAAGGTCATAATATTTATTCAGTTTTAATGTATTGTCTTTAGGTATATTTGTTTTCCACGGTAAGCTGTAGCTTAACAAGTAAGCTCGACAAGTACTATATGGTTAATTTGTTTCAAAAAAAGGAAAATGTCTAGTTTAGATGTCAAAAAATCTTAATCTTCTACGATTTTATAGTGTTTATCATATGTGCCCATCAATATAGTTCAATAAGGTGCAGAGCTTAGGATTGAGTACGGCTTGCTTGTGGATTTTGTGCTAGAGCCTGCTTTTTTAAAAGAAGTTGATTTGTCTTTTATTTGTAGTCAATCCTTTTTGAGCTCTAGCTACTGAAAGGCTTTAAGCTTCACGTATGATTTGAAGCACTCTATCATATCATGTAAGTATGGACCCTTCAGAAGTATATTGCATCCTACCAATAAATGCCTTGCTACTCACTACAAGTATAGTAAGATTTGTCTGAAACTTCTTCATCTTAATAAGTTCCTTCGATCTGGATGAGTCAGTTGGAAAGCATTAAGAGAAGAATTACAATGTGTGTGAGAGTAAGAGACAATGTACCGCTACCGTGTGCGTCAGAGGAAGAGAAACCAGATAGACTGTTGCCATAACGCGTAAAGTAACGAGGTGCTGGAAGTTACTCTTTAAATAACTGGCCTAGTACAACAGACTGTTCTATGATTTTTTCTCTTCGGATGAGTTTTGACTCGAAGACCATTAGATACTCATATCGTAAACGTTAAGCGATTTTAAATGAAGTTTCCTCGATACACAAATTATTTGATTCAAGTTTTCCATATGCAATTAGTCCGATTCTTACGAACTTTACTCCAGGAAATGGGAATAATCCAGTCAACAAAACAACTACAAGTGACCAACAAAGTGTCAGAAATGAGCGGCGTGGTGCGGCCGGCGACTAGTTACAGTTTTAATTGACTTTACTCGTGTAGGTGCAAGTGAGGTGAGTGGTAAAAAGGCAATGTGATAATTTGCGCCGCTCTCCGCCGCCTCTCGCACACGCGCCTTGTGTGTCCGCGCACCTAATGGCTGCTCCCGCTGCTCCTGCAGCCGCCGCCGAGCTACGAAGCACACGAAAACTGTAGCTAGCACTCTTGGTGTAGCCATCTAATCTATCTATATGATCAAATAAAACTCAAATTTGTAAATTGAAACTAATAGCATGAATGCACCTGACAGTACGCACGGTACTTATTCGTACATCAATAAAATCTATTTTTTATAATTTTTACGTTTTGGCTAATCTCTAAAACTACCAGTCTTATTGTAAAACTTCTTCTTCGTAGCCTATTTTATATCCGAATATCGCCGCGGGAATGAAAACTACGCGGACGCGTCCTTAATTACAGAAAAAGTGAATAATTGATATATTTTTCTATTTATTTTAAAAAAAAATTCAAGCGACACAGACCCGCTATCAAATTCTCAAAGTACGACTCGTGGGATCTTGGCAATTGAACATTATAGAGTCAACATCTGTGGAAGCTCCAATTTCGGAATTAAATAAAGGTATGTATGCCTGCTGAAGGAAGACACTTTTATTTTGTGTTTATGGCTATATTAAAAAAATAATAATAATCTTAACTAAAATTCTAAATATACCAATTTCCATATTCCTCCTTATCGAGCTAAATGTGTGGGCTACGAGAGTGACAGTAGTGTAATGACCGGGATCTAATACACTTTGTGTCCGAGCGTTTAATCTTGAAACTTTGAGGCTCAATGTAGGTATATGCTTTTCAGCCAACGTATACAAGAACACACCTATAGAACTTTTTTGACATGCAAATGAAATTGAATTGAGTTCAAGAAAGAGAAAAATTTTCAAAATCTAAGCCTGTCTTTCCGATTTGTTTCTCAGCTCTACGTCGTGCAGCGCATCGCACTCGTGGCATCCAACGATTTGCGATTTTCCAAAGAGTGCTCGCGTCCTCGAGGGCCCTCCACCTAACCGTCCTCCCTCCACCGGCCTCTTGCGTTAGAGGGCCTCGCTCCTGAGTCCTTCGTTTAGACTGAATGCTACTTTTATTGGTTAGGATGGAGTATACATCCTTTTAAGCCCTAAACGGTATTTAAATTTAACGGAATTTAACAATCTCCATGTATATATCCTGTAGCAAATAAACAGTGATCTTGTTTTAATACCGCTCTGTTGAAGTTGCTAGAACCTGATGTTAATTTTAAAAAATAGAAACCGCCATGTCGCTACTGGCTAGTTCACATTGCAAACAATTTAATTAACCTTGTTACAACACTATATTAAAGCGACATAGTTTGATACCAACAACAATTAACTGCTCTGGGTATTAAATCAAGAGAAGTCCAGGCAATTTGTAAGACAAATATACGAGTAACAGCAATGATACATGTCTTGGCGTAGCTCTGATATTAAAACACTTTCGCATTTGCTGACTATCCTGCTAATATTATAAGCGCGAGAGTTTGTGAGGATGTAAGTTTGTTTGTTATTCTTTCATGCAAAAAGTATTGAATAAATTTGAATGAAACCTTACACTAGTACAGCTTATAAGCAGAATAACACGTATGCTACTTTATAACCCGATTTTTTTAACGGAAACGGGAACAACGAGAGTGAGACCGTAGGCGAACTCTAGTACTTCATAAGTTACACCCTGCACCAAGCATACACTAAGTCGCAGCGTAGCTCTGATATCAAAGTACAACACTACTTAGTAAGAATATTGGAAAGCCTACATGGGATATGTACATAAATGATATTTTCCGGCCATGTTGGCGGTTTATCATGTACATGCGGAGGGTAGAGGCGAGGAAGCGCTGCTCGTGATGTCAATTTATATTCAAGGGCCCTCGTACAGTCGTTTCGGGTTAGCTGGAGCATAATCATCGCCTCCAGAGGCGCGGAACATCGAGTGCCCGCCGACAGATATTTATGAGTAGGTATTCTAAGATATCTGTACGTACTTAACATCAATAGCCTTGAATTTGAAGAAATCTGTAAATCTTGCAATTCTACAACTTCATCGCGTTGTATGACGTGTCCTTTGCATGTCCTGACACGTATTACTTTACAGGCGATAGTTTTCCACTTAACGTTACGTCAGCCATTTACTTGGTTCTTGTAATACCTACCTAAAGGTTAAGTGCGTCTTATATTGTCATATATATGTGATCAACACTTGCATGAAGTGCATAATAGCCCTGGAATAAAATTCAAAATATAAATGTAGAGCGATTCGGTCGGGGCTGCGACTACAAAAAGAGCTGCTGGCGACATGTCGTAGCGATTTCTTACATCAACAGTGACAGTTGGCATCATGTCGCCTACTCGTGTTGTTTTTTAAGCTTTACAAGTTAGCCATTGATTGCAAAGAAACCTGATGGTAAGTGATGATCCAGTCAAAGATGGAAGAGGGCCGACTTGTTAGGAGTGAAATGGAAACCATAATCCTTTTCGGTTTCTACTTGACGTCGTACCGGAATGCTAAAACGCTTGGCAGTACTTATTTGTCAGTAGCAACTAGTTACGGCCAAAGTCTCCAACCAGCCAGCCTGTTGGGTGCAGTCGGCTATTGACTTGGTATTTGTGTAGTCATAAGGTTGAACGAGTTCGCACCAAGGGAGGGTGCGTAACTCGAGATTGGCAATCAGCGGCAATCGGCCGCGTGTCGTCGTGTTACAGTAATTCAGAAGCGCAAGCTCAGAGCGGCTCTATGAGCAAACTAAATATGTTTCTAGTGGCCCGGTACGCAGTTTACTGATAAAACCACTGGTATTGCAATCATACGAGTTATACGTCAAAAAGTCGAGCTATAACGTGGTGATTGCATTCGTTCGTTTATTTCTTATATAAAATAAATTAATGTGACTACTATTTTATTACTTTTCTACTTTGTTTACCCACATGGCGCGCATGAAATATAAAATGAACGCAACTAATGGTAGCTTTGTTATATATTACCTTCATGTAAGCTATCATCATCATCATCATTATCAGCCAATGGACGTCCACTGCTGGGATATCAACTAGTTACGGCCGAAGTCTCCAACCAGCCAGCCTGTTGGGTGCAGTCGGCTTTGACTTGGTATTTGTGTAGTCATAAGGTTGAATCAAAGTCGAGTTCGCACCCCAAGGCTCGCGAGGGTGCGTAACTCGATCATCCCTCCGATTGGCAATCAGCGGCAATCGGCCCTCCGCGTGTCGTCGTGTTACAGTAATTTGGTTACACTCAACGCGCGCCGCGCCCCGTAGACGTGCGCCTGCGCTCCACAAGCGCAAGCTCAGAGCGGCTCTATGTGCAAACTAAATATATTTCTAGTGACCCGGTACGCAGTTTACTGATAAAACCACTGGTATTGCAATCATACGAGTTATACGTCAAAAAGTCGAGCTATAACGTGGTGATTTATAATGCGGTCAGCAAACCGACTTCAGAAGATTGCATTCGTTCATTTATTTCTTATATAAAATAAATTAATGTGACTACTATTTTATTACTTTTCTACTTTGTTTATCCACATGGCGCGCATGAAATATAAAATGAACGCAACTAATGGTAGCTTTGTTATATATTACCTTCATATAAGCTATATATTATGTATAAAGCCTAAGTCATGCCTGACAGTAGCTTCGGTCCACATGTGGTTCCGGTGGAGCCTATTGAAACAGTTGATCTGATCTTAAGTAGAAAATCATCACCTATAAACAATAGAATACACATGTTACAGAGAGTAACAGACTGCAAAAAGACTAGAAACATCACATATTTTTAAATAATATAAAAATATATAAATTATAAGAATTTTCAGAGAACAGTATAGAAATAAGACTCTTAAGTAGAAAATCATCACCTATAAACAATAGAATACCACCTCTAAGAGTCCACATACTCAGTCAGAATAAGACTTTAAACCATCACCATTATTTTTAAATAATATAAAAATCACTTATTAAATGTATAAGATATTTTCACGTCGACTAAGTTCTACAAGTCACACACTAGTCACGATGCTCAAATCATGTCAATAACTCGTACTTAACTAAGCATATCTCAGCGCTATCTACACTAACTTACCTACTATAACATCCATTGCATGGATGGTTTATTCCGTGACACTTTTACAACACAATAAACGATGTCATATCGATGAAAGCTTTTAATGTCGTTCATTGTATATTCAAAGTGCCCTCAAACTTTGCGTATTTTTTGCATACACAATATTTTTTCTAATTTCAATAAATAAGTACAATATGTAATAAACAATGCTTTGCGTGACACTGGTGTGACGTCATTGTGCGTGTACATTGTGACATAATGAATAGGGTCACGTCACACGTGGGCGCGTCAGCTTTTGCTTTGTGTGCGTCAATGTGCTTGTAATGCATGCAGCTTGTATTTTCAGAACATTAGGTATTTGTGTAGTTGTCATATTGAATTGAAGGAGGCGTAACTATGAAAATGTTCCTAGAATTATATCACGGTGATAAATAAATTTATTTTGGAAAGCGGCAGCCTCCCAAAACCACACAGTCAGCATAAAATAAGCACTATTCTTGTCTAGATATTGAATGTAAAAGTTTGTAAACTTAACGACGAATCGCAAAAAGTTTGATACATATTTGCTAAAAATCCAAAAAGAAATTATTCAAAAATTATAGTTTTTGCATGAATAATACAAATTGATATTAAATTTTTAGTTATTTTTAATTCGGTGGACTGCTCAAGCTTCATTTTTTTAGGGGTTACTCTTACATGCTACAGTATTTTGTATGTATCTTACGGGTAAGGTTAGATGTTCTAATTTTCATATTGGATAAACCTAGATGAGTTAGTAAAGATTTGGTAAATCCCTAATTAAAACTTATTTTCATTATTACAATACTAAGTTAATACAGGTAAACCTAAGTATACCTGTGTTAACTTACTATAAGTTAACTTACTATAACTTAGTATAAGTTAACACTAAAATCAGCAAATAATTGATTCCCACAAAAATCTGGTGTATTTGGCGATAATCAAAAAAAAGCTTTCTAATTAATAAAAATCAAAATTCAAGTTAACTGAGCTTTATCGAGACTCAAACATAATAGAGAACCGTAATATCCACTATGAATCGAACGAGTGAAATATATTCGCATTCCATAATTATTTTTATTAGTTTAATGGACCGCTTTGGTCGCATCCCCAAATTATTTCGAAACCGGTAAAACAAAAAAAAGCCAGGTAAAAATAAATCCACGGGCTCTTAACCCGACCATTCTATAACATTCATTCAATACGTAAACAGAAATCGCATCCTATCGATGGCTGTCAATACAACATATTGTGCGCGAGCCTTCCGCTGCGAACAATCGAGCGTTGCATTCACGGCGAAGTGTCGGGTTGCTCTACCCACGACAGTTTGTTTACGTTTGTTTTGTAAATTACTTATTGATTTATTGATTACTGAATGATCTTTAATTAACTGTATGAGCATTACTCCACGGGAAGTGCATTGAGTAGGACGTTGTGACTATCGGTAAGGATTTCTTTGTCTAAGTTTTTGTTGTTGTACTTCTTTATAAAGGGTTTTATGTTTTATTTGCGACATATTGTTTGGCTGCATCATGCTTGATGGTATACGTAGATGCATTTTATATCAGAATTCTAAGAAGGTTATTTAGTTTTAACTTGAAGATATTTTGGTGATAGGGCGAAAGTAAAAATTAAGAAATATATAATGATCGTTGTTACACATTGGAGTGGCGTGGTGGGTCTAAGCTCCATATCCCCTCTAAACGGAGAGGATTGACACTAGTGGGTCGTTAAAATAGTCTGATTATAGTGAATAAAATGTTACTAAGTATTATTTGATTGTAAAAGCGCTCGTCGTAGAACTCGTAGCACATCGCTACGCTGTAGCACTCTGATAGTACGGAAAATTGTATTAAAAGTAATGTTGTAGCCAAATCCTGCGTAGAGCTCTATCAATCTGGGTTTTCCGATATTATTTATTGGTATATTTCATAGATTAAATAAACCTTTTCTAATACAATATGGAGAGGATAAGTTAGCTTTATGTTGTTTTATTTCAATTTGCAAAGCCACGAAAAGCTTTTTGGTACTGAAGAAATAACAAACGGGTGGTATACTTGTGTAGTTAGATCAGGAAAATATTAACCTGCATGGAGGGTACCACGCGTAATTTTAGCAGTCTGTGCGTATGCGCAGTATGCTTATAGACGAATAAGTTCCTTTTTTCAGGAACATGACGAGATTTTCGCCTTTCTGGCCAGGCTTTTGAATTTTTATTAGTATTCTAATAAACACACCAAATAAATAAATGAAAAAAAAAACTTTTGTGTTAAAAATCCTTTAAATTGCTTATAAAACTAATCGTATATAATAATGGTCTCGCCTATTATGAATAACGCGTAAATTGACTAACCAGCGGGCCGGCAGCAGCTGCTGCGCCGTATCAGCGCCATCAGCCCGTCACTGTCAAATAAAACATTCGTGCGCCCTTTGTGCTCGCGCATTATGTAAATAGCTAAATATAATAATTTGGCCCGCGGCGCGCCCGCCATGCCGCGCGCGGGGAGGCGGGCGGGGCGCTACCCGACACCTTGCCGCGTTCAGATCGAGATAAAACATGATTGACAATTTACGTGAGCCAAACAAACAAATTTGTTCTGTTGAAAATAATAATTATATTCATTGTGTGGCAGCTTTCATACTTTTTTAACTTAGCCGTGTGAGGGTAGATTGATATATATTGTAATATACTGGCAGCCCGCCCTCGCTTTGCATTGTAATATAACATTTATTGGTGTGTTATGTTCAATAATTTTTTGGAAGGAAGTTTTCTACTAGATATTAGTGTAATGTCCCTTCGTCTTATAGAAATCTTCAGTAAGCGGGATCAATTCACAAAAGTCATCACATAGTGAAATACGAGTATTATCAGTGCTTGTGAATACAGACAAACTTACTTTATATCAAAATCCTAATATTTCTATTTGATTTTTCTGCGGTTCTATTTAATTGTACATTGTAATAAACATCGTTTCAACTCTACGTAGGTACGTTTCGGCTTCAGGCTTCTGTCGGATTTGGGGAAGTTCATCGCTTGGAACGTCAGATTTTCTAATATATAATTCAATAACTACTTACAATAAACTTCAGCAAAGTAACGCCGGTAATTTCTTCATTTTATAATATAAGTAACAACGAGAACATCACAGAGTGTTGTCAATTGATGATATTTGATATCATTGTTGATAGATATTGTGATTACAAGTTATGCGACAAGTTTCTCAACGCTCGAGTGTCGTCAATAAAATAAAAACTTAGTGAATCGCGCGGAAAAAAATATAACAATCGAGGAATTCTCCTTGTTGGAGGCGGTGTTCGATTCGCTGCGCAGGATCGTGACGCTGCAGTAGTTATTGTGTTAACAGAGTGAAGGTCCTTTGTTGTTTATTATTAGATGCTCGATACTTGGATTAAATTACAGAAAATAATATCACGTTTTTGAGATTCTCGTGTTCATTAAGTAAACGTGACTTTCCTTTGAGTTGCTTTTGCAACTCACTTATCGTTTGGTTATCTTTAGATAAAGCGGACATACCTAATGTAATGTAATTAAACAACAGGGATTATTGAGCATCGTATGTGCTAACAGAGTTTAATTTCATGTTGCTATACGTATATTTAACGGATCGTTTCTTAAACGACTTAATTTTGGTCGATTATGGTAACGAAAATAATATTTCACTATCTGAAAGTTGAAGGAGACTCATCAGATATTAAGTGGAAATCTCATGAAAACTGAATATAAATTCACGCTTTAATCGAAGGCATAATTGTTAAGCCTTTCATATAGATGTGTAAAATTTTTTTAACAACTGTACTCATCAAACTAAACTCCGTCGTTGCTCAATCACTATAATACCTCAAATTCGTTGTTATTTCATTGATTGTTAT